>CM075337.1:65460632-65992658 GCA_037788925.1 Mytilus galloprovincialis
GCATGTAATTAGAGATGCATGTTGAATGATACAGTGCTTTGTCCTTGAAGTTCTTCATAGAGAGTAAATTTACAATTGGATACTTGTCTTTTGCGGCATTTAATATATATTATCAGTACGTTCAAAAGACTTGACTCGCCGTAATTGCTTATCTCGTTTGTAAGACTTTTGTCTACAGAATAAACATTTGGACCAGTCTAATTGTAATACCGTTGAGCGTGTTTAAACGCAAGTTGATTCAAACACAGTATGGTTTGCACTGGATGTTGAGCATTGATCTTTTCCTATTTGAATTTTTTTCAAGTTCTTTCTACTTGTATAGACTTTAGAACACGACCTATGATATTTTATTTGTTCTAATGGAATCACTTTCGTTGACTCAAATTCATCATAAAGGTTTATGGTAGAAATGTTATAAGAAATGAGTACTGTAAATTCAGAAATTATTGCGTGCATTTATTATTGCGATTTTGTCATTTTACACTTGAATGCGATTTTAATTTTTACGATTTTGAGAAAAGTCATGCTTAAGTCAGTTCAAATATTACAAAATGCGAGTTTTAATTATTGCGTTTACAACTCAGTCGCATTATTCGCAATAATAATAACCTCGCAATAATTTCTGAATTTACAGTAATTGAAGCATTTTAGCAGAATGAACAATCCATATAGAAGTTTACCGTCTCCAAGGAGATTTCAATAAGTCCTTACGTAAAAATTAAATTGATGCCGCGTTCCAGACAGGGACATAAAAGGCTTCTCTTTTAGTGAATAATTTGTCGTTACAGCATTAAAACTAATTTCATGTACTTATAACTATATATTTATTTAAGTATTTCCTAGGATAATGTTCTATCATAGCAGAATATAAGAAATAAGGAGAACCCCCCCCCCCCCCCCCCCCCCCAAAAAAGAAGAAAAAAAGAATATCAACTGAATATTCATGGTAGAGTCCTATTTCAAGACAATTTTCTCATAAAAGGAGTTTTGGAGACTCGATCCACACAGAATATTTCATTTTTTGTAATATTTCACTTAAATAGCAAGAAATTTTAACACATGAGATTACTCACAAGGTCAAAGGTGCATGTACAGCTTCCCATATTAGGTGTAATACCACCATTGATTTTCCCCTATTAGTCTTTGTTAAATTTGCACTTTTCAAAAAAATGTGCAGAATTTATCTTTGTTTCAAATAAAGAAATACTTGGCATGAGTAAAGTTTTATCCTGTCCAGTACTATAGAAAAAAATTCACAAAACATTTCATTGCATATAAGAAAATAACCATCATTGGAAGTTAACCAATCAAATTTCTCCCCTTATTTTATCTGTGTACAAGGTTTAGTCACCATGTAACCTCAAGATTACAAAATTTTCTATAGAAATCCCAAATAAAAAATAATAGTGTTTTGTAAGACATATGTTTATGACACAGAAATGTTTTTATTGCAATAAGATGTAGGATTAATTACCTACAACTGTCAAATTCAAGGGAATATTTTTTTAGGCCTACTTTCGTATACAACCGGATGTGACGTACCATGATTTGGTGGTATTCCACCTAAAGGTTGCGATAAACATGTCACGGAATAGAAGTTCCTTCATAATATAAGTTCCAAAAGGAAAACAATATTCTGGAATATTATTTCCATAGGAATGAATATTACACTATTGGTCTTATATATATAATTAACTGGTTCTCCAAGCGCAGAAGTATACGACCGCATAGGTCCAACCCTCAACCCTGTACCCTGTCTTACATCTATTGCGTCTTAAAGAATAGTTTTCCCTTTTTCTGTTGCATTTGACAAATTTTCATTAGTAGATATTTAGCAAATAACGCATTATTCCCAATTACTCTGAAGCCTATTCTTTTTTCGGAACTTAGTGAGCAAACTCGTGTCCATTATTTTCCGGATTATTTCGGGGGTTTACCGATGTGGTTAAAAATTAGTTTATTCAACAAAATCAACAAGGAATAAAACACATAAAAACACTAACACATGAAATCAGTATACTCAGTCAAAAACTAGACACAGACATTGATATAATTATGTCTTATTAAATATGAAAATAAAGTTTTATTTTCTGTAAAAACACAGCAAATCACAAGTCAGGGGACAATAAGAAAAGGGAAAGCAACAAGACTTATTGAGCTGAAAATCGACTGCTATATATGATGAGTATTATAAAACGGACCGAAAACGTAATTTGCATGCTTTTTCGAAATTTTAGGTATTAAAACTTCTTGCATATTGATTATTATACTATATTTTGTGAAAATGTACCACTGGTGATATAAATAGGAAATGTTATATACTTTGTCAGACGGTAACATTGTAAAAAATGACATAAACATTTGAAAATCGTCCAATTCACTTAAGGGCATACGATACAGTTACAGGGGAGGTAATGACGTTGCTAACGTAAAATGTTATTTTCGCGACGTCAAACTATGACATATCGGGAAAAGATGCATTTTTAGACTGATTTTTATCATTCAAACTGATTTAATTTGAAAACGAGTGCATGGACCCCTATTTTTTAAAACGGCAATTTGTTTCATTTTGCAAGGAGATTATGTGACCCAAATTTTATAAAACTGTAAATAGAGGAATTTTTTTAATTTTGATAAACATGCAGCAAAAAATGACGTTTGTTCCTCTATTCATGAACATTTGACAGTTGGAAAGCAAGTCCTTCGATACGGCCGTTGTCGTCAAGCTCTATCAGCAACAATAGCAGGGGAATTAATTAGGTGGCGCTACAGTCGTCCGTAACGTCAAAAAGTCCGCCAAATCTAACGGCTAAAAGATTGACGTTTAAAGTATTTTTTGCAACTTGTCATGCTTTTATTATAATTAAATTTTAAAATTTGTAGGTTTTGTGACCTATAGAATTTCTTTACGGCATACAAACATTACAAAAATTGGCTTGTTATTGCTATTCCTTTATCCTGTCCGTTCTAAAAAAAAAATAGCCATCTTTTTTGTTCGCCAAAAAAAATCGATTTTTCCTAATTTGACGTTTGCGTATCCAAATACAGAAAAGAACGGTTATAATCTCAAATGAAACCGAGAAACCTATTTCAAATTTATACACTTTTTTGAAGCCATCATTTTTTACTTTTATACATCAATTTCAGTGACCACCAGCCATGTCAATTTGTATCTGGTTTTAGCTACGTTTCTACTTCAAAACAGTGAAGTTTAGCTTCTTTTCATTGTACCTGTTTCAAAGTGCTCTAAAATACTGATTTTATTAAAGACATGAATGAAATTTTGATTAAAAGTTGTGGATTTTCACAATTCCATACGATACTTGTATTTTAAAGTAACTAAAACCCCTTTTGATCCCCCACAAATTGACGGTGACATTGTTTTCTTTTTCAACATACGTCATGTAACGTTTATAACAAAATATGTGTCACTCAGGGTCATGTGCATAGTAAAAATTTACACATTGGAAAAGTGAAACAACAAACAAAGATCTTCTTTATTGCGTTTAAAGCTAAACGTCTTGGAAAATTCTGACAGATCTGACAAATTATTGATAGCCTACTGTATGGATGGACAAAAGCACAAAAATAGCAATAGAAAATGCCTTGCAAAGAAAATTCTGTAGGAAAAAAACATATGAAAAAAGGAAATGAAGGTCAGTTAATAAAATCTTGCTTATATTATTATCTCTTTACTTAGTAATATATAGTAATAAGAGCAAAAACTAGCTTGTCAAGCCAAGTCAGCCAAACAAGAAGTTAATTCATAGAGATGTGTTCTTACAAAATTGAATTTATTCAAATGGCAAATTCTTGTCAAATTTAAGCATCATTGATCATTATTGAAGTAAAATGCAAAAGATTTGTCCCACCAGTTTCATTTCATTTCCTATTACTAGTATTCAGGTAAAGTATATATACAATACTTTGTTTATAAATATGTAATTAAAGCTGATACAGCAACCTGTTCAAGAGAAGAAGTCCCATTTTTTCCAAAAAGTTTACTTTCATTATCTATAAAATACCCTGAGAAATAAGACAAAGGGCTACTGTGCAAGCTAATCTAATAGTTTAATTTTACAATAATAATGATTCTGAAATTCAAAATTGTGTCACTTTCACTTATAATATATTTAGCATATTTTTTTTTACAGAATTTCTGTCAATGTTTTTGGTATAAAACTTATAAATCCCCTTTCTGTATTTTACTGTTCAACTAAGAAACATAGGCTTGAGTTTAAAGGCTCTCTTAATTTAAAGAAATTTGTTGTGACTCTTGGTCACACTTTATAGAATATAAAATATATATGATCAGCACTATTTATTTAATAATTATATCAATTTTCAGAAAGATTATTCAAATTGTATAAACTATGTTTTATTGCATTAAATTTTATCAGAAGTGTTTAAAAAAAATTCTGCTAGGAATGATCCCACATATAAAAATTACATGTAGTATATTTCATCCGCCAGATCTATTTTCTTTCAATATAGCTAGGTTTTTAGTTTTACATGAAGGTGTCATTATCCACATTTCTGAATTGGTTTTTATATTTTGTCTTTTAATCTTTTACATTTAGTCCTTCTCTGAAAAAAGGGAAGTTTCTCTTCTTTATATTATCATAACATAGTTATCAATCGAGTTTCGTTTATTTTCTTTCTAAATTTTGTAAAGTAAACTCCTTTTTTAATTTTATAAATGCATTTTGCTGGGTATTTATTTTTGACTGGTGATATTAAGGGGAGATAACCACTTGCACAAATCGGCATAAAAACCACCGCTTCGTTTTGAAAACAATTTGACGTTTGCGTATCCAACATTCTATTGGCGAGATATTCATATCGAGTGTTTGTTTTAATGAGATGCTTTATTAAATTTAAATTCAGCCCATCATTTTTAGTTTCCTCGTAAATATTTAGATTTTTCGTTCAGGAGACTTGACAATTTTCACCCAAATTCCAAGTTTGCAGATAAAATAAAGAATAAAGGACTTTGATTTGATGTGTGAGCTTTGACGAGAATAAACTTTGGATACTCAAGATTAGTTAGGTCAATAAGTTTTTATTACGACAATAGTATTTAGTGAGTAAAAATGAGGTTTGTCTAGTCCGTTTTTTTACTGAATTTTCACGGTCACGTGACTCTATTGTTGCTGATAAACTTGGGGTCAAACCGTGACCTGCTTTCCAACTGTTGATAAATATGAGTTATTTCTGAATAAAAATTGCATAATTTTTAATGGTACTTATAAAATACAGAAATTACCGATTATTTAACAAAAAACCATTTGTGTTTATCTTTTACAATCAAAAAAGTTATGTCTTTCTTTCGAAAAAGAAAATACGGACACAAATCTGAATTTTGAGCAAATATACCAAATTTCGACCTCATTTTACTCCAAAAGTAGCACATGAAGGTATATTTTTGATTACATATTTGATTTAATCAGGTGAAAAATAGCCTATATGCAAATTTTCATCAACTTGTAAATACAGGTTCAAAACTGTATCGTATGCCCTTAATTTATATGTTCATATGATCAGAACGTTTGAAATCAAAATAAAGCTGATACATTACTCTTTCATCTGATAACAACTTTTGTGATGATATCTTCATTCGGGAATTAGTTATAAACGTTCCCGTTTTTGAAAATGAAAAAGTAAAAAATCGGAAAGTCACACTTTATCGCAATTTTACAAAAAAATGCACCGTGGGAAAACTCTACGACAGGGCTAAAATGAAAGTATAATGTTAACTCTATCTTCATGTGCATTTTCAGCCGTGAGGTATTTCGTTCCATTAAACTCCTTAACTAAGCGACTTTTCCTGATTTGTCACTCCACTATATTAAGTTGACCGAAGACAGATTGGCCTTTTGTATCATTTGGTCCATAAGAATTCGTAACTTGTGATCTTTCACTTTATATATATCATATATAACTACGTTTTTTCAAAAAAATGTTTTGAGGTAATTTCTAGTTGAATAATAAGCAATTTGGTGTCAAATTTTCACAGGTTTATTTCTTCAATTGGTTATATTTTTGATGTGGAGCTTTTTTATATTCTATTGGGATTTTTTTTGTCTAATTTTTTTTTATTTTTTGAGAAAAAAAAGTTGTTTTTACATGAAATAAATGTATGGCCAAATAAATAGAGGTGACGAATACTTTTGATCATGTACTGTCTTCACATGTTTTGCTTCTTAAACATTCTTTGCTTTTAAATATTTAATTTTAAGCATTTCTGCATGATGAAAGTAAATCCAGAAAAGGGCTACGGAAGCATGAAATTTATCAAGTGTTTTACTTAAAACAGACATATTTATAATTTATGATATAAAGGACCCATTTTTCTTGGGTAATTTTTTCCCTCTTTTTACATATATTCTGAAAGTATTTCTTTATCTTTTTTTGTAAACTTATGCAAAGTAAGGTGCGGTCATAGCCATTACGAAGTCATGAATACCGTTGACGGTCAACGAAATCCAGTCTTTAGGGGATGACCATTTAAAATTCTGAGGATGGGAGAATGGGGGTGGTAGGAATGTGAAAATGATTATTATGGCATTATGAATAACGAGGCCCAAGTCGTTGTGAAAATGAATATTTGTCCAACAAAATGCATTACAATAAAGGGAATAAGTATGAATGAAAACAATTTGTACTAGCAAAAAATGAAAAAAGAATATCAATCAGGAAAACTGTCTCCCCTCCTCCTCAGAAGATCAAATAATCGCCTCTATACATATTTAACAAAATCCGCTTGGTAATGAACTTAGACGTGACCAATAAGGCTTGGTGAAGGGTCATGTCCTAAAGTCGTTTTTCATGTTTCTGACTATTCAAGAAACATCCCGAGACAGGAACGGACATTATGTAAAATATATTAAACGAAAAACAGAACAATCTTGTGATGCATTGATAACAAGTTTTGCTAATTTGTTTGCTTTTGATAAAGATGTAGCTCGTGCAAGAATACATGTATAGTAATATCATGCCGATAAGACAACTGTATGTACAATTATATGATGCTTACCGGTATTTCAATCCGTCCGGAGTCCGCTCATTGGACTTAAAGGCACACGAAATTGCCGGACTTGAACTATATATACAAGCCAAGATTTTGGTCACCTCACACAAATTCAAGAACCATGCAAATATAATATTTTACCAGTTTACAAGTAACTTTGCATACAATATTCTAAACATGATCAAATCAAAGTATTCTCCATCAAATGGTTCCATGTTGTTATACCTATGTCAAGAAGATACCTTAGAATGGCTGTCTAAAATTTCTTATTCATTCTGACATCAATTTAAGTCTTTTATCACTCACTTCCACAGACTAAACGTTTTTCTTTTTTTCAAATCTGCATGCAGTGTTATTTGTTTACCCGAAGAAATTGACAAAAAGTTAAGTTCCCGAAAAAAGTATAACTTTAAAGTATTTTTTAAAAATTTCCTCTGTTGTATTTAAATAGCTGTAAAAAGACTCTGGACCATTGTTAGTACGATTTGTTACTTCATTAGACACTGTAAGTCCTCCACACTGTAATTTCATCTCAATAGTTACGTAAATTTCTTCTTTGTAGTCGGCAAATTTATTTAATTTTAATTAACAGGAACATCTTACATTATATCGTCAGCAAAAGTGTCCTCAACCTCCTCCGCTGGAAGAAATGGCAATCAGAAAATCTGCGTTAACCATTTTTGTCTTCATTAGTTAAACCTAAATTTTGTATTTTGTCCAAGATGAAAATGACAACCTTTGACTGTTGTATTTGGATCAATTTTAACAAAAAGTTCAAATTAATTCTTTTTTTGTGAACTATAAGTAACTCGACCATTCACGACTCATTTATGTCTCCATCAAGACTCCCACCCGACCACTAATTAAAAACATATTCGAATTCCGACCAATTCACAATCTCAAGACGATCTTTACTCAACTTTAGCTAGACCGAATCAACTATAATCGATCTCAGTCGATCTTGACCCGACCAGCTCGACCTGGTCGTAGGGATAGTCGGGAATTTGTCGAGTATGTACAATTTCAGTATAACAAACGTCTGAATTTATTAAGCCCCGACACAGCGGATGGAGCATTAATATTAAGTGTTAACCTTGTCCGTCCGTACGTCCAATCAGTTTCCCTTCTCTCTAAATGTTGCCCCAACCAATTGTTATGACACGTATACATAATGCTTATTATCATAATACACAGATCATGTGCGAATTTGAATGGCGTCACTTTTATCGATTCATTTAAACCCTTTCCCACGACAATTCGACAAAGTGTCACATCCACTGAATGCATGGACGAAAGGAAGAGCAGCTACTTAAGGACCAAACGCATTTGATATGTCACGTACAGGAAGCCAACAAAAGTCTTTATTCCTTCCATTACCTATCCACAATGTGTTCTACCTAGTTTTGCGATTGCTGCAATTCTTGATACTATTACATCTGTGTCAGTACTACCTAAAATTACATTTAACAACACTTTTCATAATCATGCCGAACATGGACAAACATTCGTGTATCTGCTTCTTCATGATTACAAGTGGTAGATGGGAAGTATCCTTATTGAAATTGCAAAGAATATTTTCACCATGAATAACATACACATTTTTATTAGTCTCTTTTTCAGCAAGAAACTTGAACAATTGTGATTCGTTGTCATCTTCACAGAGAAAACTACTCCAAACCCTTGGTGTTCTACCAGAACCATCACCTTTCCATCTAGCACAAAAGCCTTGCCTTTGTCTTGTCACAGCCTTTAAATTATTCATTTAGTAAACATCAAATACAATGTCTACTCTTGAATACTTATCGATGCAAGATTTTATGTAAGGCAGTATGACATCATTTGCATACTCATCAAATATTGTTGCCCAACTTTGTGACCTGGAATTAACCATTGCTGCCCCACCAACGATCAATGCGTCCCAATTTGGATCAGCAAATCGCAGAATGTTTCAATTAAACCCATTTGCAGTTACAATTGATGTTTCTCTCTCATTACATTTTCGCTTTATCCAACGAATACCTGAGAATTGCCTGGTAGTGCATACAAATCGCTCTTGATGTCTTTAAATATTTTGCATATGCGCAAAAGTGTTAAACACATGTGTATCAAAATGTTATCAAACCAATTCATAATATCACTAGAAGTCCAAAAACACTAAATTTATAGTAAATAGTTCAAATATTTTTGAAAGAATTTTGTAACATTTTCGCGCATGCGCAAATACTGGATGTATCAAATAATAATTTTTAATAAATATGTGATGTAAAGAAGGTAGCCGCCAAACCTGATAATTGGTTTTTACTCAAAGAAGTTCAACAAAAAAATTTCAAACTGAAGAAACAGCCATTTTAGAAAATGGACGAGGCCATCTTGAATTTTTTTTTTTGAATGGCCAGCAGTTATTTATTAAAAAGAATATAATAATGATGCTTTGTGGTAATTTTCATGCTTGTATCATCATTTGCACAATTCCCTCGATTTCGCTTGCTAATATCTTCCACTAATATAGCATAGTCAGTGTTTGTAATATAGCATATGCGATTAAAATGCAGCCTAACCAGACAAATATATATTGACCCTTTTGGTACGTCAAATATAGCTTATGCTGCTCTTTTTACCTTTGACCCTTTCCGTACGCCATACACCCTACTATTAGTAGTGAACGTAATATTCAGATTGGATTCCGAGAAGATTTCCGGATACAGATAAAGATAAAAGATTGGACTCATATTTTGACAGTTAAGTTGACAGTAAAAGTGTAATACTTCTTGTAAAATTTTTAAAGGTGATTTCGGCCGTAACATGGTATAGAAAAACCTTGCAGCTACTAACTATTGACAAAGACATGCTACATTTAAGAGAAATGATTTTACCTATTCAGTCTGCCGTCGCCATATTGGGATCGTCGTAATTCCAGTTACGATTATCAGTTTAACACCAGTGAATGACAAGCATTCATAGAGTATTGCATGGCAAATACAAGGTTCCTATCGGGTAAAATTACTGGAAGAAAATGTTAACTTGTTCTATAACTTGTCATGGTGTAAACAAAAAGTAAATATCAAGTCAATATCTTCAAGCATGACTTAAAACTGTGTAGAAAACTGATTATATGAGTGAATTTTTCAAGTCCAAGGACCAGAACTCTGTACAAATTTATCAGACCGAAACTAAAAGTTGAACTGATCTGTAACTTGTCAGGATAAAACTGTAAACTAATTATCAATCAATATCTTCAAGCATGATGAAAAAATGTGTGGAAAACACTCTAACATTAGATATGATTAAATTTCTCTAAAATCAGATATGATGTAATACAATGTACATGTATATCTATTTTCAAATCATAATCAAATATATTTAATAGTACGGAATATTTTTTCTTTCATTTGTCATAAACTTATATAGATTTTTAACTTATCTATAAAATGTCAACCACTTTTATCTACACAATGTAATGTAATGAAATATATACCTTAACATAGATTATTATCTAATTAAAGGATTTCACTTAATATTTTTTTATATAATATAGCATTCACAAAATAGCAAACAAACCTGGCACAAAATTCTTCAAACAATTTACCAAAGAATGTCTTTAAAAAAATGAGTGATCTCCCTTTGTACAGAAATATGGTTTAACATAGTACCTATAAAACATTAGATATGGATTTTTTCTACAGACCATAACTCTGGACTAAATCATCAGACCGGAACAAGATCTAAACTTGTCATGATAAAACTATATACCAAATATTAAATCAATATCTTCAAAAGTTGGGAAAACTGATTTGCCAGACTGACGGATGACAGACAGAAAGACGGACAGATGACAGACAGACAGACAGACAGAGTGCATTAATGGGGGACTAATTATTCACTAACCATTTGCTGCTACAATGCATCTTCCAATATATCTCACTGAAACAAAATAAGATATCACTGAAGAGGCACTTAATTTAACATTAACAAACCTTTGTTTAGAAGATATCAACACTATTCATCACTTGTATGCAAATGTTTAGTGTCACAGTACCTAAATTACATTGAGTACCCAAAGTGTACATATTTAGCAAAAATAGCAGCGGAATCTTACAAATTTTCTTCGAACCTAAACAATTTGTATTTTTATGGTTTGACTTTGCATGTCTTTTAACTTAGCTAAAATACATCTAAATATTCATAACACGTTCACAGTATCAACAGATGAAATATCCACAGAAAAAGTAAAATGTTATGAAAATAGACTCATCATAGATACCAGGACTAAAAAAAATTTATACTGCACTCCTTCTATTTGAGCAGTCAAAATGCGTTGACAGTATATTTCTATGTCATATACAGTCACTGACCCGATATCACTTTTCCTCATGAATATTTAAATAGAAATTGCCGAAATAATAATGAATTATTCATACGACCTCATCAACCTGTTCTTGTTTCAAATGCATACAACGATGCGTGGAACGACTCAACATTGTTTCAAATGCAATTATTGGAAAAACATTTAATTTGTTAATATTTTTTGTTTGCAACCTATAAATCATTATGTATTATGCTTATGGTTGATAATTAAGTCCATACTAAACGATTTCGTTCACCATTGAGTGTTAATTTCAACAGGTAAATGTAATTTCATTGTGTTGTATATTTCTCCGCGAGCATGATGCGAGGCCTTTTTAAAGGATATTTCCCCCAATATTTAAATCAAATAAATAACCTTAACGCATTAAACAACAATTGAAAATGTTTTTTTTTAGATTGCAGTATAAAGACAATAATAGTGCATTGACTTGACATATCAACGATATGTCAAGTCAATGCACTATTATTGTCTATATATACATCAGACGCGCGTTTCGTCTACAAAAGACTCATCAGTGACGCTCGAATCCAAAAAAGTTAAAAAAAAAAAAGCCAAATAAAGTACAAAGCATTGAGATCCAAAATTCTTAAAAGTGTTGCCAAATACAGCTTAGGTAATCTATGCCGGAGGTAGAAAAGCCTTATTATTTCAAAAAATTCAAAATTTTGTAAACAGTTAATTTATAAATATAAAAATATCAATGAAAAATCGACATGTGAAGTCAACAAAAAGTAAACTTTTAACAATGAGCAATGACAAGATGTTACAGGCATCTATTTCTAATCATATAAGTAAGCAAGGACTTTTATCAAAGTGTTCTATATATTTGTAAAACAAGACGTCAGTTATTAGATTAATACTGATGTGAATTTTACCATGGATGCAATTAAGTTACTCCTATTCATATGATCATTGGTGGTGGTTTAAAACCCATTTTTCTATGATTCAATATGGATTCAAAATTAAGTTAAGTAACTAAAGAATAACTAAGAATACATCTACAAAATACACACAAAATAGAAACTTGTCTGGATTATAAATAAACATAGGTAAAAAAAAACCTGTCCAAATTGGTGTATGACATCTTATCACTGAGCAAGTATACATTTTTGTTTAGGGGCCAGCTGAAGCACGCCTCCGGGTGCGGAGTTTCTTTGAAGAACCATTGGTGGCCTTCAGCTGATGTGTGCAATTTGGTTGGGTTTTTGTCTCTTTGACACATTCCCCATTTACATTCTCAATTATATGTAATTTGATAAGTACCCTTTAATACGTTACATGTTAAGAATCTGTATAAACTCATAAGATGCACATACCTTCAATACTTTTAGGCACTACCATGCACTTTTGTAATTATGTCAAGATGTCACCTACATTATATATTTTTAGAAGTTGATATTTACATCTGACAGACACTTAATGTTATATGGTCATTTTTGTAAATTTACTGTTTATAAAAGTATAACTTATTTAAAATACTAAGGATTTTCGTACCAATTAAGGAATAAGACAGTTGTTATCCATTCCTTTGATGTGTTTGAACTTTTGATTTTGTCATTTGATAAGGGACTTACCATTTTGAATTTTCCTCAAAGTTCTTTTACTTTTTTTTATTGCAGGCATAGGTTACCTTAGCCGTGTTTGGCAAAACTTATTGGAATTTTGGGTCCTCAAATTGGCTCAATGTTCCTCAACTTTATACTTGTTTGGTTTTCTATCTATTTTGATCTGAGGGTCACTGATGAGTCTTATGTAGATATAACGAGTGCCTGGTGTATTAAATTATAAGCCTGGTACCTTTGATAACTATTTAAAGTAAAAACACTCTCTTGTTTGTTAAAAGTACAGCCTCCTTTACGTGAAAACAACTTTACAGGGGACAGGGGCAAACTGTAGGATTATCAGTAAGAAAAAAATCAAACAGCTTTAATTGTTCAACTGGAAAAATCGCAGCAGCATGTGCCACCGTAGCTGCGTGAGTCAAATAACATCCAACACAAAATGAAAACCCATTTAATATTTCTTCATGTGCTATTCCTGCCACTAACCACATATGCTTTTTTTTTTTATATAGCAGACAAAAGTAATTCCCGATGATTTCATACGAAAATTTTGGCAGGTACATCCATAAATTTAAACTATGAACCATAATTAAAATTACAAAGAATATTGCATTCAGGATTGCATTACAGATATCAATCTAAACACTTGTTAATGTGGCATAAATGTTCCATTTCATCTTCAAACTGTGCTTGACATCGTTCACATTCATAATTTGACATTTTCTTGCTATGCTCCACCAGTTTTGATTTTACTCCTGTCATTGAGCTTGAGGCTATAAGTTCTGACTCTATGAATGAAGAAGATGACTCAATTGGTGATGATGATTTTGTTATCTTTGTTGGTTTCACTGGGGCTTGTAATTTGTCCTGTGGCTTGTGAGGCTTTGACTTGCCTTGTTCTAATTGCTTGTACAGGTGTGTCACCTAAAATTTAAAAAAAAAAACAATTAATATATAATACTGTGGGTTCATTTATATTCGTGGGTACCAATTTTCGTGGATAAAGGGGAACTTGTATGTTCGTTGATTTTCAATTTCGTGGTTTTTCTGAGGTCTGCATACAACAAGCCTACAGAAAATTTGTCATTTGTTGAACATTTAATTTCATGGTTTACCTGTGCCCAAGAAATCCATGAAAATTGCTTCCCATCGAATTATGATTAATCCACAGTAGAAGATTTGATTATTTGAATATCTGACATGAAACAAGCATTCCGAGAGTATTGTATGGCAATACAGTACTCCATAACCTGTTAAAAATCTATTGTACTGAAACAACTAACATGGACATTTCTGAGTATTTTGATATCTCTTTGACAGTTATGTAGAATTGCTCTCAAGTTCTTGTTCAGTATTAACTCACTTCATGTCAATATTGCCTATGAATCCAAACCAAGAGAGTGGTTGATCAGGAAGTAATTTAGAGCGTACAATAGTTTTATTAAGACCATATATTGTATAATGCATGATGTATCGATTGGTTGTTATCTCACATCACTTTTTATTAAAATTCCTTTTTGTTTCATAAGATCTTTAACATAATTATCTGACATATTCAATTAATGATTTGAATAAATAGTAAGTCTTGATGAAAAAATCTGGTTTCTTCCTTTGAAATTCCCTAGCAATTAACATTAATCATTGTTGAAACAAATTACCTTAGCCTTCAATAATATGATTTCTGTCTCCATTCTTTGTTGTTTAACCTTATCTTCTTTCAATTGTCCCTCTACCTTTAAGCACTTTGTATTTTCTTGCTTGTACATTTCCCTTAATTTTGTTTGCTAAAATATAAAATCAAATGTATATTTACATATTCCTTTCATTGCATTTTGCTAATGGCTTCAGAAAAGAAATTCCAGACTTTTGAGGGTACATGGGAGGCACCAGTAAGGACTTCTGCCAGATAAAAGCAAAACCCGTATTGCTGCATGCAATGGATAGAGGTAAATAAAGGCAACAAAAGTATACTGCTGGTTGAAAGCCATAAATCTATTGAGACAAAAACAAATCCGTGTTACAAACTAAAACCGAGGGAAACACATCTACTATAAGAGAAAAACAACGAAATAAGAGAAAGACTGAAGTGCAAAAAACAAAAGACATTGCAACACACACAGAAACGAACTATAAGATCAGAACTGCCATTTTACTGACTTGGTACAGGAAATTTTAAGAAAAAATGGTCCGTTTAACCTGGTTTTGTGTCTAGCCAAACCTCACACTTTTATGGCAATGTTAAATATAACACTAAAATTACACCAATATATGGACAGGAATACAGTACAAATAAATGCAAGAATATTCAGGACAGAGAAATTCCCAAATAAACAATACAATAGTACATTTTGACTAGCTAACCACAGAAAAAAGACAGACAAAGGGGACTTTAGGTTTGCACTCCGTCCATCTTTCTGTCTGTCTGTCTGTCTGGTATTAAAATCAGTTTTCTAGACTTTTTTCTTCATGCTTGGACATATTGATTTGTTATTTGGTGTATTGTTTTATCATAATAGGTTACAGGTCTAGGTTACAGGTATTTTTTTTTGGAAGAATTTATATTGGTAGGTTTGTTTGTTATTCTGTATAAACTAATTTTCTGAATGTTATTATATATATATTTTTTTGGGATGAAGTGAAGTCTTTTATTTAGATAATAATCTATTTTTGATAAAGGATATACTTCATTTATAAGCAAATCTGCATGAAAGCAATAGATTTTTTGTAAATTTCCATATGGCCTTGGCCATGATTTTCAAATTTTATCTTGAGTGTTAGCAAGGTATAAAATTAACGAATATCACGCCATGTGTAAATTTACAACAAATCTATCACTTCCATGAATTGATTCAATTCTAATACGATAAATAGGGTCATTTATAAACTGAAGTGAGGATGGGTATGCCATGTGTGTGACTGTTCTTTTCCCCCCCCCCTACCGATGAAGTCGAATGGGAATTAAGGTTTGCACTGCGCCTCTCTGTCTGTCAGTCAGTTTGTCCATCAATCAGCCCAGCAAATCATTTTTTAAGACTTTTTTGATCATGCTTGAAAATATTGATTTGATATTGGGTATATTATTTTATCATGACAAGTTACAGATCAACACAATCAAGTGCGAATTTTGTTCCAGTATGATGATTTTGTGCGAAGTTATGATCCTTTGACTTAGAAGATCTTAGAACATTCTAAAATAATCAGTTTTCCACTTTTTTTGGGGGTTATTCTTGACGATATTGATTTGATAATTACTTTTCTGTGGAAAGACCTTTTGGTTTTTTTCTGATTATTATTAGGTCTTTCCACTTTTCTGTGGAAAGACCTATTGGTTTTCATTTGATTATTATTAGGTCTTTCCACTTTTCTGTGGAAAGACCTATTGGTTTTCTTCTGATTATTATAAGGTCTTTCCACTTTTCTGTGGAAAGACCTATTGGTTTTCTTCTGATTATTATTAAGTCTTTCCAATTTTCTGTGGAAAGACCTATTGTATTTGTTCTTCTTATTATTTTTTTTTTCTTCTGTCAAATTTTGTTCTTGCAATAAATGTTTGTTTCGCAATGTTGCTTAAATATTTCTCATATTGTATCATATAGTTTATGCTCTTTTAAATTTCACCCTGCTAAGCCAAACCATTTTCTTTGTAAGAGTTATCTCCCTATTCACTGTTTCTCATCATAGTGCATCTCCTTCATAACAAAAAAAGATATCAACGAAATTCTTTTAACAAATTGTTCGTTACTTCCTCAGGAATTTTTGGCCAATTTAGATAGAAGCGATTCGATGAAATTTTATAGGAGTTATCTACCTTTACAAAATAAATTTGTCGGTATGTTTTTTAACTCATAAACCGTTATCCGGATAACCCTGGAATATTCTTATTTGAGCCCCTAGGTCCTAACTTAGAAAATGAGGTCAAGGTCAAAGGTCAAGGTCAAGTTCTCAATTGTGACTTTTGTTTGTTTTTGCATTTTCTCCGACACTTTGAAAGATACATATAAAAGAACAAGTGCAAAATGTCTGCTTTATTGTAACGAAGATATGCTACATTCAGTCTTATACAATTTAATGGCATCTTATAGGAGTTGGTGCCCCTGAAATGTCTTGATATGAGGTTATTTGATTATAACTCCAACTAAGTTCTTTATAAAGGCATTTGACCTTATACAAAAGGTAAGGTGACAAATGACCTTGAAAAAGGACTACCGGAAGTGACCTTGAGAAAACCGGAAGTAGCCTTTTTTGCAATTTTTTCATATAAAAGTACTCAGAATCCATATATTTTGTCATATAGATACATAAACTGATTACGAAGACTAATGACTTCCAACAAACCGGAAGTGGCCAAATATCTCTCATTCTACATACAAAAGTATATAGAAACTATATATTTTTGGAATCAGTGTGAAAGAAGCTATCATATGAGACGGGAAGTGACATTCATTTCACCGGAAGTAGCATATTATCTCCCTTATATCACTCAAAAATATAATTAGACCATTATTTATCGCATCAGTATGAAGAAACTATCTTCTTATCAAAATTTCTTTGATGTGGAAAGACTTTCAATTGTTCTCTGAACAATTGGTTTTTAATTATTATGATTTTTTTTTCCCGCCAAATTTTGTTCTTGCGATAAATGTTTGTTTCGCAATATGTCGCTTAGATATTTCTAATATTGTATCATATAGTTTATACACTTTTAAATTTCACCCTGCTAAGCCGAACCATTTTCTTTGTAAGAGTTATCTCCCTATTCACTGTTTATCATCTGTGTGCATCTCCTTTGAAACAAAAAAAGATATCGACAAAATTCTTTTAACAAATTGTTCGTTACATCCTCAGGAGGTCCTCTTAATTTTGACTTTTGCTTTTGACCTCCAACAAAAGATTAGGTGAAATATGACCTTGAAAAATGACAACCGGAAGTGACCTTGAGACAACTGGAAGTAGCTATGTTTGCACTTTTTTCATATAAAAGTACTCAGAATCAATATAATATATGTAATTTAAATTTAAATACATTGAATTATCCCTAAAGACTAGAAGTGACTTTCTGTAAACCGGAAGTGGTCAATTATATCCGGGTTTACAGGCAAAAGTATATAAAACTATATATTTTTGGAATCAGTGTGAAAGAAGCTATCATATGAGACCAGAAGTGACATTTACTTAACCGGAAGTAGCACATTATCTCCTTAAGTTCACTTTTAAGCATATTAAAACCAGTCTTAAGAAACAAGGTTCTTTTCAAAATTTCTTTGATGTGGAAAGACCTTCAATTGTTCAGATATTTCTCATATTGTATCATATAGTTTATGAGCTTTTAAATTTCAAACTGCTGAGATATCTCCCTATTCACTGTTTATCATATGTGTGCATCTACTTCGTAACAAAAAAAGATATCAACAACATTTCTTTTACAAATTGTTCGTTAAATCCTCAGGAATTTTAGGCTAATTTGGATCGAGGCAATTAGATGAAATTTTATAGAGTTATCTACCATTACGTAATAAATTTGTTGGTATGTTTTTTTAACTCATAAACCATTAACCGTATAACCCTGGAACATTTATATTTGAGGTACCAAGGTTCTTACTTAGAAAATGAAGTCAAGGTCAAAGGTCAAGGTCAAGTTCTAAATTTTGACTTTTGCTTATATTTTGCATTTTCTAAAACACTTTTAAAGATATATATAAAAGAACAAGTGCAAAATGTTTGTTTAATTGTAATGAAGATAAGTTACATTTGGTCTGAAACAATCCAATGGCCTCTTATAGGAGTTATTGTCCAAATATAAGATTAATTGATAATTACTTCAACTTGGTTCATTATAAAGCCATATGACCTTTTACAAAAGGTTTGGTGACATATGACCTTGAAAAAAGACAACCAGAAGTGACCTTGAGGAATTTGGAAGTAGCCATTTTTGCACTTTTTTCATGAAAAAGTACTTGGAATTCATATATTTTGTAATTTAAATACATTTACCTATCACTCAAGACTAGAAATGACTTCCGATCAACCGGAAGTGGCCAATTATCTCCTGGTTTCTAGGCTAAAGTACATAGAAACTATACATTTTTGGAACCAGTGTGAAAGAAGCTATCATTTGAGACTGGAAGAGACAATTACTTCACCTGAAGTAGCAAATTATTCCCCTTATTTCACTCAAAGCATATCAAAACCATTTATGTATCGCTTCAGAATAAAGTAACTAGCTTCTTTTTAAAATTTCTTTGATGTGGAAAGAAGGTTTTTAAGTATAATTTTTTTTTTTTTTTTTTTTCTTAGGCTAATTTTGTTCTTGCAATAAATATTTGTTTTGCAATATGTTGCTTAGATATTTTCAATTTCAAAAAATTTACAAATTTGGTTTACATGCAATCTTAACTAAAATGATGCTTAAATCAAGTTTTATCAAAGTTACATATGAAAATTAATGAAAAATGCTTGATTCTATTCATAATCAGGCACTGAATTGTAGTGATTTAGCTAATTTTTAAAAGATTTTACTATGCTTCACAACCAAAAAATAGAGTGCCCATAACCATAGCAACCACTCGTATTTTCCCACTCATATTCATTTTTTGAGCAGTATTCAGTTACTGCTTCTTCTAGGCCATTTATAGATCAAATTTGAAACCCTCATAAACATGTATATGGCACCCTGCCTGGTTCTTATAAAGAGCTGTACTTAATATATTGTATCGTATAGAGTATGCACTTTTAAATTCCACCCTGCTAAGCCAAACCATTTTCTTTGTAAGAGTTATCTCCCTATTTACTGTTTATTAAATGTGTGCATTTCCTTCGTAACAAAAAAAGATATCAACAACAAAAAATTTCTAACTTGTTCGTTACATCCTCATGAATATTTGGCTTATTTGGATCAAAGCGATTCGAAGAAATTTTATAGGCGTCATCTACCTTTATGAAATAAATTTGTCAGCATGTTTTTAGCTCACCTGTCCCGAAGGGACAAGTGAGCTTATGCCATCACTTGGCGTCCGTCGTCGTCCGTCGTCTGTCGTCTTTTGTCGTCGTAAACTATTTCAAGAATCTTCTCCTCTGAAACTACTGGGCCAAATACTTTCAAACTTTAACTGAATGTTCCTTAGGGTATCTAATAAATAAATTGTATCCGAAGTTTTGATCTATCAACAAACATGGTCGCCATTGCTAAAAATAGAACATAGGGGTCAAATGCAGTTTTTGGCTTATAACTCAAAAACCAAAGCATTTAGAGCAAATCTGACAAGGGGTAATATTGTTTATCAGGTCAAGATCTATCTGCCCTGAAATTTTCAGATGAATCAGACAACCCGTTGTTGGGTTGCTGCCCCTGAATTGGTAATTTTAAGGAAATTTTGCTGTTTTTGGTTATTATCTTGAATATTATTATAGATAGAGATAAACTGTAAACAGGAATAATGTTCAGCAAAGTAAGATTTACAAATAAGTCAACATGACGGAAATGGTCAGTTGACCCCTTTAGGAGTTATTGCCCTTTATAGTCAATTTTTAACCATTTTTCGTAAATCTTAGTAATCTTTTACAAAAATCTTCTCCTCTGAAACTACTGGGCCAAATACTTCCAAACTTTAATTGAATGTTCCTTAGGGTATTTAGTTTGTAAATTGTATCCGAAGTTATGATCTATCAACAAACATGGTCGCCATTGCTAAAAATAGAACATAGGGGTCAAATGCAGTTTTTGGCTTATAACTCAAAAACCAAAGCATTTAGAGCAAATCTGACATGGGGTAATATTATTTATCAGGTCAAGATCTATCTGCCCTGAAATTTTCAGATGAATCAGACAACATGTTGTTGGGTTGCTGCCCCTGAATTGGTAATTTTAAGGAAATTTTGCTGTTTTTGGTTATTATCTTGAATATTATTATAGATAGAGATAAACTGTAAACAGGAATAATGTTCAGCAAAGTAAGATTTACAAATAAGTCAACATGACGGAAATGGTCAGTTGACCCCTTTAGGAGTTATTGCCCTTTATAGTCAATTTTTAACCATTTTTCGTAAATCTTAGTAATCTTTTACAAAAATCTTTTCCTCTGAAACTACTGGGCCAAATACTTCCAAACTTTAACTGAATGTTCCTTAGGGTATCTAGTCTGTAAATTGTATCCGAAGTTGTGATCTTTCAACAAACATGGTCGCCATTGCTAAAAATAGAACATAGGGGTCAAATGCAGTTTTTGGCTTATAACTCAAAAACCAAAGCATTTAGAGCAAATCTGACATGGGATAATATTGTTTATCAGGTCAAGATCTATCTGAACTGAAATTTTCAGATGAATCAGACAACCTGTTGTTGGGTTACTGCCCCTGAATTGGTAATTTTAAAGAAATTTTGCTGTTTTTGGTTATTATCTTGAATATTATTATAGATAGAGATAAACTGTAAACAGGAATAATGTTCAGCAAAGTAAGATCTACAAATAAGTCAACATGACGGAAATGGTCAGTTGACCCCTTTAGGAGTTATTGCCCTTTATAGTCAATTTTTAACCATTTTTCGTAAATCTTAGTAATCTTTTACAAAAATCTTCTCCTCTGAAACTACTGGGCCAAATACTTCCAAACTTTAACTGAATGTTCCTTAGGGTATCTAGTTTGTAAATTGTATCCGAAGTTATGATCTATCAACAAACATGGTCGCCATTGCTAAAAATAGAACATAGGGGTCAAATGCAGTTTTTGGCTTATAACTCAAAAACCAAAGCATTTAGAGCAAATCTGACGTTGGGTAATATTATTTATCAGGTCAAGATCTATCTGCCCTGAAATTTTCAGATAAATCAGACAACCTGTTGTTGGGTTGCTGCCCCTGAATTGATAATTTTAAGGAAATTTTGCTGTTTTTGTTTATTATCTTGAATATAATTTAGATAGAAATAAACTGTAAACAGCAATAATGTTCAGCAAAGTAAGATCTTCAATTAAGTCAATTTGACCAAAATTGTCAATTGACCCCTTAAGGAGTTATTGCCCTTTAAACACTTTTTTCACAATTTGTTCATCATGTTGACTTACTTTAAAAAATCTTCTCCTTTGAAACTGCTGTATCAATTTCAGCCAAACTTAGGCTAAATGAGTTTCAGAGTATCTAGTATAAATTTTATATTTTATTTCCTTGTATGTCAAGAAACATAGCTCCTATGGCTAAAATAGAACATAGGAGAAAATGATTATTTTTTTTGGCTTTTGAAGAAAATAGGACGATCCAAAAAACATTTAAATAAATTGAAAAGCCAAAATAATCATTGATGAGAGATTTAACCAAAAGAATTAAGGTGAGTGATTCAGGCTCTTGAGAGCCTCTTGTTTAACTCATAAACCGTTATTCGGATAACCCTGGAATATTCTTATTTGAGCCCCTGGGTCCTAACTTAGAAAATAAGGTCAAGGTCAAAGGTCAAGGTCAAGTTCTCAATGTTGACTTTTCCTTGTTTTGGCATTTTCTACAACACCTTTAAAGATATAAATAAAATAACAAGTGCAAAATGTTTGCTTAATTGTAATGAAGATATGTTACATTTGGTCTGAAACAATCTCATGGCATCTTATTTGAGTTAGTGCCCCTGAAATGTGTAATTATCAGGTTAATTGATTATTACTTCAACTTGGTTCATTTTATAGCTATATGACCTGTAACAAAATGTTGGGTGACATATGACCTTGTAAAACACCAACCGGAAGTGACCTTGAGAAAACCGGAAGTAGCCATTTTTGCACTTTTTTCATAAAAAAAATCATCACTGTAGACTAAAAGTGACTTTAGATTAACAAGAAGTGGCCAATTATCTCCTGGATAAAAGGTAAAAGTATATAGAAACTTTATATTTTTGGAATCAAGTGTTAAAGGAGCTATCATATGAGACTGGAAGTGACGTTTACTTCAGCGGAAGTAGCTCATTATCTCCCTTATTTAACTCAAAGTATATGGAAACCATTCATTTATTGAATCAGTATGAAGAAACTTGCTTCTTTTCAAAATTTCTTTGATGTGGAAAGACTTTCAATTGTTCTCTGAACAATTGGTTTTTTATTAGGTCTTTCCACTTTTCTGTGGAAAGACCTATTGTATTTCTTCTGATTATTTTTTTTTCTTCCCCCTAATTTTTAAAGATATATATAAAAGAACAAGTGCAAAATGTTTGCTTTATTGTAATAAAGATATGTTACATTTGGTCTGAAACAATCCAATTATAAGTTTAATTGATTATTACTCAAACTTGGTTCATTATAAAGCCATATGACCTTTAACAAAACCAGATGCTCCACAGGGCGCAGCTTTATACCACCCCAGAGTTGGGACCCTGAACATTGGGGCAAGTATGGACACAACATTCAAGCTTGATACAGGTCTGAATTTGGATTGTGATTAAAAAGTTGACACAACAAAGGTTTCTGAAACATAATGAATGTGGTCTCAGAACTTAAACTTAAAAACTTTAAATTTTAAATTGGACATTACCTATTATGGTCCAATATCCAAAATCAAAATACATGGTTAGATTCAGCATATCAAAGAACCCAAGAATTCAATTTTTGATGAAATCAAATAAAGTTCAATTTTGGACCCGTTAGACCTCAATGTGGACCAATTTGATAACCAGGCCCAAACATCAAAAATCTAAATACAAGGTTAGATTAAGCATATATCAAAGAACACCAAATATACAATTTTTGTTGAAATCAAACAAAGTTTAATTCTGGACCCCAATTTGGACCAACTTGAAAACTGGGCCGATAATCAAAAATCTAAGTACATGTTTAGATTCAGCATATCAAAGAATCCCAAGTTTTCAATTTTTGTTAAAATCAAACTTGGTTTAATTTTGGACCCTTCAGACCTTAATGTAGATCAATTTGAAAATAGGACCAAAAATTAAGAATCTACATACACAGTTAGATTCTGCATATCAAAGAACCCCAATTATTCAATTTTTGATGAAATCAAACAAAGTTTAATTTTGGACCCTTTGGGTCCCGTTTTCCTAAACTGTGGGGACAAAAACTCCCAAAATCAATCCCAACCTTCCTTTGATGGTCATAAACCTTGTGTTTAAATTTCATAGATTTCTATTTACTTATAAATACTAAAGTTATGGTGCGAAAACCAAGAAAATGCTTATTTGGGCCCCTTTTTGGCCCCTAATTCCTAAACTGTTTGGACCTCAACTCCCAAAAACAATCCCAACCTTCCTTTTGTGGTCATAAACCTTGTATTTAAATTTCATAGATTTCTTTTTACTTATACTAAAGTTATTGTGCGAAAACCAAGAATAACGCTTATTTTGGCCCTTTTTTGGCCCCTAATTCCTAAACTGTTGGAACCAAAACTCCCAAAATCAATCCCAACCTTCCTTTAGTGGTCATAAACCTTGTGTCAAAATTTCATAGATTTGATTTCTATTTACTTAAACTTAAGTTATAGTGCGAAAACCAAGAAAATGCTTATTTGGGCTCTTTTTGGCCCCTAATTCCTAAACTGTTCGGACCAAAGCTCCCAAAATCAATCCCAACCTTCCTTCTGTGGTCATAAACCTTGTGTTAAAATTTCATAGATTTTTATTCACTTTTACTAAAGTTAGAGGGCGAAAACTAAAAGTATTTGGACGACGCCAACGACGCCAACGTGATACCAATATACAACCAAAAATTTTTCATTTTTTGCAGTCGTATAAAAATTCATTCCTTAAAGATATGGTCATAATCTAATTTCAAATTTCCAATGGATATTGCATCAATAGTTACCCATTTAAATACATTATAAAAGTCTTAAAATACAAAATGACATACATAATCATGGCTAAAATTAATTAATAGTAACTTCTAAAAATAAATTAACAGCTAATCACCTCAAGACAATACAACATTTCTGTAGCCACAATTTAAAAGCAATGTAAGGGAGGTAATTCAAAACAATTTAATGTGGTATGGAAACTTGTGGTATAATTTCAGAGAGATCCAAACAAGGTTTTGTCTGGATACTACAAAAATGCTTATTTGGGCCCCTTTTTGTCCCCTAATACCTAAACTGTTGGGACCATAACCCCCAAAAACATTCTTTTCCTTCTTTTTGTGGTTATAAACCTTGTGTTCAAATTTCATAGATCTCTATTTACTTATACTTAAGTCATTGTCTAGAAACCAAATCTCTTTTGGACAATGCTGAGGACGCCAATATACGACCACACAATTTTTTGCAGTCATTAAAAAGGGGGAGGCTAAAAAAAATTGTCCTGTTCCCAAGTATCTATGACTTTTGATTCCTTTTCTGAAATTCTCCAGTCATAAAATTAAAAAAAAAAATCATCCTGCAACAATTTATATACTTTCAACCATGCTCTAAGTACTTATTAATTTTTAATACAATGCGACTTGGATGGAGAGTTGACTCACTGGAATCTATTCCACATTTTCATATTCATATTAATTCAAAAGAAAGATACAAGGCACAAACAAAACAAATTACATAAAAACAAAAAGTCTGGAAAACAAATGTCTAACTTTAACGCAGACAACTTCATACCATTATAAAATAAATGTTAAATGTATCAACAGGGACACAAATGATGCCCCGACTTGCATATAATGCTAAAAGGGACATAACTCAAGAACTGTTAAAAAGTAAAATCACAAAAATACTGAACTTAGAGGAAAATCAATTCGGAAAGTCCATAATCACATGGCAAAATCAAATAACAAAACGCAACAAAAACAAATGGACAAAAAGTGACACTTCCAAAAATTGAACTTAGACTGAGTTTTGTGGTTAAAAGCAATATATAAAACTAGAGGCTCTAAAGAGCCTGTGTCGCTCACCTTGGTCTATGTGAATATTAAAGGAAGCAGATGGATTCATGAGAAAATTGTGTTTTGGTGATGGTGATGTGTTTGTACATCTTACTTTACTGAACATTCTTGCTGCTTAAAATTATCTCTATCTATAATGAACTTGGCCCATTAGTTTCAGTGGAAAATGTTAGTAAAAATTTACAAATTTTATGAAAATTGTTAAAAATTGACTATAAAGAACAATAACTCCTAAGGGGGTCAATTGACCATTTCAGTCATGTTGACTTATTTGTAAATCTTACTTTGCTGAACATTATTGTTGTTTACAGTTTATCTCTATCAATAATAATATTCAAGATAATGACCAAAAAAGCAAAATTTCCTTAAAACTAACAATTCAGGGACAGCAACCCAACAACGGGTTGTCCGATTCATCTAAAAATTTCAGAGCAGATAAATGTTGACCTGATAAACAATTTTACCCCATGTCAGATTTGCTCTAAATGCTTTGGGTTTTGAGTTATAAGCCAAAAACTGCATTTTACCCCATGTCCTATTTTTAGCCATGGCGGCCACCTTGGTTGGATGGCTGGGTCACCGGACACATTTTTCAAACTACTAACCCAAAAGATGATTGTGGCCAAGTTTGGATTAATTTGGCCCAGTAGTTTCAGAGGAGAAGATTTTTGTAAAAGATTACTAAGATTTACGAAAAATGGTTGAAAATTGACTATAAAGGGCAATAACTCCTAAAGGGGTCAACTGACCATTTCAGTCATGTTGACTTATTTGTAAATCTTACTTTGCTGAACATTATTGCTGTTTATAGTTTATCTCTATCTATAATAATATTAAAGATAATAACCAAAAAGAGCAAAATTTCCTTAAAATTACTAATTCAGGGCCAGCAACCCAACAACGGGTTGTCCGATTCATCTGAAAATTTCAGGGCAGATAGATCTTGAACTGATAAAAATGTTTACCCCTTGTCAGATTTGCTCTAAATGCTTTGGGTTTTGAGTTATAAGCCAAAAACTGCATTTTACCCCATGTTCTATTTTTAGCCATGGCGGCCATCTTGGTTTGATGGCCGGGTCACCGGACACATTTTTTAAACTACTAACCCAAAAGATGATTGTGGCCAAGTTTGGATTAATTTGGCCCAGTAGTTTCAGAGGAGAAGATTTTTGTAAAATATTACTAAGATTTACGAAAAATTGTTAAAAATTGACTATAAAGGGCAATAACTCCTAAAGGGGTCAACTGACCATTTCAGTCATGTTGACTTATTTGTAAATCTTACTTTGCTGAACATTATTGCTGTTTACTGTTTATCTCTATCTATAATAATATTCAAGATAATAACCAAAAACAGCAAAATTTCCTTAAAATTACTAATTCAGATGCAGCAACCCAACAACGGGTTATCCGATTCATCTGAAAATTTCAGGGCAGATAGATCTTGAACTGATAAAAATGTTTACCCCTTGTCAGATTTGCTCTAAATGCTTTGGGTTTTGAGTTATAAGCCAAAAACTGCATTTTACCCCATGTTCTATTTTTAGCCATGGCGGCCACCTTGGTTGGATGGCTGGGTCACCGGACACATTTTTCAAACTACTAACCCAAAAGATGATTGTGGCCAAGTTTGGATTAATTTGGCCCAGTAGTTTCAGAGGAGAAGATTTTTGTAAAAGATTACTAAGATTTACGAAAAATGGTTGAAAATTGACTATAAAGGGCAATAACTCCTAAAGGGGTCAACTGACCATTTCAGTCATGTTGACTTATTTGTAAATCTTACTTTGCTGAACATTATTGCTGTTTATAGTTTATCTCTATCTATAATAATATTAAAGATAATAACCAAAAAGAGCAAAATTTCCTTAAAATTACTAATTCAGGGCCAGCAACCCAACAACGGGTTGTCCGATTCATCTGAAAATTTCAGGGCAGATAGATCTTGAACTGATAAAAATGTTTACTCCTTGTCAGATTTGCTCTAAATGCTTTGGTTTTTGAGTTATAAGCCAAAAACTGCATTTTACCCGTATGTTCTATTTTTAGCCATGGCGGTCATCTTGGTTGGTTGGCCGTGTCACCGGACACATTTTTTAAACTAGATGCCCCATTGATGATTATGGCCAAGTTTGGTTAAATTTGGCCCAGTAGTTTCAGAGGAGAAGATTTTTGTAAAAGATTACTAAGATTTACAAAAAATGGTTAAAAATTGACTATAAAGGGCAATTACTCCTAAAGGGGTCAACTGACCATTTTGGTCATGTTGACTTATTTGTAGATCTTACTTTGCTGAACATTATTGCTGTTTACAGTTTATCTCTATCTATAATAATATTCAAGATAATAACCAAAAACAACAAAATTTCCTTAAAATTACCGATTCAGGGGCAGCAACCCAACAATGAAATGTCCGATTCATCTGAAAATTTCAGGGCAGATAAATCTTGACCTGATGAACAATAGTACCTATGTCAGATTTGCTCTAAATGCTTTGGTTTTTGAGTTATAAGCCAAAAACTGCATTTTACCCCTATGTTCTATTTTTAGCCATGGCGGCCATCTTGGTTGGTTGGCCGGGTCACCGGACACATTTTTTAAACTATATTTCCCAATGATGATTGTGGCCAAGTTTGGTTAAATTTGGCCCAGTAGTTTCAGAGGAGAAGATTTTTGTAAAAGTTAACGCAGGACGACGACGACGACGGACGCCGGACGCCAAGTGATGAGAAAAGCTCACTTGGCCTTTCGGCCAGGTGAGCTAAAAATATTGGATATTGCTTTGAATAAAGCATTGGTTGTAGATGATTCAACTACCATTATGGACGAAGAAAGATAACTCAAATTTGCAAAGAAGACTTTAAAATATTTTTAGAAATGGAGGGTAAAAATTGCTTTAATTTATCAGTGGAAGGCAAAGTTAAACATTGCATTGTATAAAGCATTGACTGTAGTTGATTAAACTATAATCAAAGACAAAGGAAGATTACTCCAATTTCAAAAATTACTTGATTGATATTTTGAGGGAAAAAAATGAAAATTTTTCCATTTGTAAAGAGCATGACTCTAAAACAGTAAAAGTGACAGCACCAAAGTTTAAACTTGATCTGTAAATTGTGGTAATAAGCATTGTGTATAAATATCATGACATTTGGTTGAGGCAAACTTAAGTTAGAGAACGGAAACGAAAAATTTAGCAATTTTTCCATTTGTAAAGAGGCATAACTCTAGAATGGTATAAGTGACACCACCAAAATTCAAACTTGATCTGTATTTAGTGGTAAGAGGCATTGTGTATCAGTTTCATAACATTTGGTTGGTTGAGACAAACTAAAGTTAGAGAACGGAAACCAACTTTGGGACGTATGTACGTACGTACAGACGGACAAGGGTAAAACTTAATGCCCCCTCCGCTACAGCAGGGGCATTAAAAGAATTAAATAGATATGAAACATATGGACCTTTATATTAATGTAAAACCCAAACATTGTGGTGACCTGAGCGAACTAGCAAAACTCTTTTAGGTTTAACCACTTCTCTCTATCAGTTTTCAAAAGAAAAGTCACTTCTAATGTTTTTATTACATTAAAAAATGTAAAGCTTTATACAGATAGTTAATGTCCTTAAAAGCTGATAAGCAACCCTATGTCTAGGATTCTTGGACGTTCGTCTGAGACAAGAAAATTTAGGAAGAATAATTAGAAAATTGTTATTTGCATATATATATTAGGTATAAAAAAAAAGCTTCTTACATGACTTACAGATGATACTAGTTTCTCATTGTCATTCTGAAGATTTTTTATCTCCCTTTGCAGTTTTTCTGCCTCCTTTGTCAGATGTTCATTCTGTTTCTTTAACTGATCTTCATTTAGATGATGTTCTAGTTCTGTGATTGTTTGTATACATTTGGCATAGTTATCTAATATCATCTACAAAGATTGTAATTAGTTTTGAATGTTTACAATCAATCAGTTTTTAGCTAAAGACATAAAATGATTTACAAAATTCTGAATAACTAATCAGGTTAAATTGTAACAGTACAATGTTATATCCAAAGCATTATTTATGTTCAACATTTGAACAAATTATAAACAAATGAAATATGTGCATGCATAAGATTTTTTATGAAAAACAAGTGAAACTGTGAGCTACTGCTCACTGATGAAACCCACGCCGAAATATTTCTGTAAACAGGAAGTCGTTCGTTGATGAATCTGGAAATGAACACACAGTATAGCTGACTTATATAAACCCTGAAACCAAATTTCAGAAATCTTTGTATTGTAGATCTTGAGAAAAATGAGACCAATTTATTCATGAATGGACAGACTGAATGACTGACTGAGAGAAGGATGGACAGACAGAGGTAAAACAGTATACCCCTACTATTTTAAAGTGGGGGTATAATAACACTCTGCAGAATATATCAAATCAAGGACCATTTACATTTCAAAATCAAATTTAAGTGCATTAAGTTGAACACTTTCATAATGCTGAAAGAATAAACTATTCCGTCATTTTTATCCTCTCCATCCTCTTCTTCAAATGTACAAAATGTATCTCAACTTTCATTCCAACAAGTAGCAAATATGAAAACAGCTACTGTCTAACGTCACGGTACCCAAATTGCACCTATATGTCAAAAGTAGCAATGGAAATCTTGCATGTTTTCATAGAGACTAAACAATTTATATTTTAATTATTTGACATTATGCACATCTTTCAACATAACTTGAAGTAAATATGTTTTAATATGCATAAAACATTCACGGTATATACATCAACAGATGAAATTTCAGTGGAAAAAGGCAAAGTGTACGGAAACTTCGCCATGCAATGTCCACAAAAAGGTCATCATTAAAAAATAAGCAAATAAAATGTTAAAAGAATCCGTTTTTTAAGAAATGTATAGTAAGCATAGATAAATGTCAAATTTTTCTATATATTTAAAGAAATTAAACAAAATCATCCGTAATTCAATTTTAAGAATGTGAATTTTAGCATGAATGCAATTTGGGTACTCCTCATTACAGAATCATGGATCGTTTGGAGGTCTGTTCAAATGCATTTTTTATATGATTCAGTATAGATTCAAAATTAAATTGGTGGAACCATTTAGTGAATAAAAATAAACACAGAATGGAAACTTTTGTCTGGATCATAAAAAAAAAACATTGGTGAAAAAACTCAAAATAGGTGCAATATGGATACCCCCACGTTACTTTTATTATGGAAATAATAGGAAAAATACTTAAATTATAAACAAAATATAGTTTAAGGGCAATTTCTGCTATAAAAAGACAATTACCTTTTTCAATGTTTTGGTACTTTTGTAGCTCTTGTATTGCTAATAATTTTGGCTGTTTACAATTTCTATCTTTTTAATTTTTAAATTTACAGGCACCTAAACACTTAAAAAATACTTTAATAAAGTCTGATTATTTTAGTGGAAATATTAGGTATATAGATCATGTCATTCTAAATATGTTTGCTCCCCATATTTCATTTTCAGTGCAAAGTGATAGCAAAAGCTTTTAAGCCTATAATTGCCTTGTCAGATGAGCTAAAGTATAAAAGCTTGCACGTTTTACATTTTTCTCTTCCTCTAATGTCATGAGCTGATTTTTAAGTTGACAATTTTCTATTCTCATGTCATTGACTTCTTCACTGTGTTTCTGAATATCTGTTGCTTTATCCTACAAAAGAAATGTGATTTCAATATATAGTCATTTTTTTTCTTCCAACAATTTTTTGGCATGCCCTCTCCCGTTTTTGTTGAAGTTATCAAGATCAAATATGGACTGCGAAGGATTGCATCTTCCCTTTTGAGAGTAATGTTAGGGCTATTCCAGAAAAAAATGTATGGAGGGGTTGGAAGGCACATTATATTAATAATACATGGGTGATGGGTATCAGAGAAACTTTTCACACTATAATGCACTATAATTCTCAATTACAATTGTCTGGGTGGCGGGTGCTGACAAAAACTGCCTTCCAACCCCTCCATACATTTTTTTCTGGAATAGCCCTTACCTTAAAGCAATTTCTTTTATTTGCATTTTTCTTTAAAACCATTCGAGACAGAAATGATCTAAAAACTGCAACAGGTACAGGAACAGATGCTAATGTTAATAAACATATACAATAATTGTGTAATTAACCATTTATATAAGAAGTAATTTCCCTTGAGAAAATATAAACAATTTTTGAAAAATTGTAATTTGAGAACCAGAAGTCCTAGAGACTGGGAGCCTACAGCCCTACATAAATATTCTTAAGTTCATGTCACCTTCAATTTGCTCCCAAGGTCAAAGGTCACCAAGTGCAAAAAAAAATGTATGCTAGAATTAGAAGCTTGCATATTATGAAAATGATAAGGAATTCCTGCCTGCATACATACAGTGTATAAAATGTTCCACTAGAGGAGCTCTACATTTTAAACCGAAAACTGGCTGACCATCCGTTCAAAAGCTACGTGATAATTCTTTAAAAGTATAGTTTTTATGTTTTTCTTTGAAAAGGTAACAGATATCAACCTACTATAAATTGCATTAATTAATCAGTATTTTATTACCTTTAATTTGAGGTCAATGTCAAACACATAATGAAATTTACCATGACCTTCAAAGGGTACTATGAGCTTGACCTTATGACATGTGAAAGGTCAAGTGGTCCTGAGTTGAATGGTGGTAATCCTATGTCTCTACGACTTCTGGTTCTCAAGTTTGATATTGCATCATATATTTGATTATTCATTGTGACCTTGATGTACCTTGGAAGTGTCCCAATTTTTTTTACAATGTTGTCCTTTCACTGCAGTTCATTTTTCTTTTTTAACAGATTTGAGATATCTGTTGTCATTTAAGGATGTACTTAGGTGAGGTTAGGTGAAAATTAATAAATTAAGAAGTTAAAATTTATACTTTAAGCTGGTAGAGCATCAATTAAGGATAAAAATAACCTAAACATACTGATATGTCATGGACCTCCTTTTCCAGATATTTGAGATTTAAAATATGGCGGGAAAAGACTGACTCGGACTTTTACCTTATATTTGCATTGGTATTATTGGGTCTCAAAACAATTAAAAGAAAGAAAATTAAGAATCTTCTAAAATTTTAGTAAATGACCTTTCATGAGGTATTTAAACTTATATGAAAAAAATAAATGGGTGTAATGGGGCAAAATATTTTACATTGTGTTGTATGGAAAAACACCAAGGAGTCCGAACATTTGACATAAATTCCAAAACCTCACCCAAGTACATCCTTAAGAGATAATATTTAAAATTTTGCAAGCTGAGGTATTCATTTCTGAATCAACAAAGAGCTTTTCACCTTTCAAATTTTTAAAAAATTGAAGAGTTTAACATGGTAATATTTTGACTTATTACCAAAAACTTTCAATGAAAAAACACAAAAAAATCAATTTGAAATTTTCATGTTTTACATTGACTTTGTAAGTTTCATATGTTCTATTTATATAATTTTTTGGCACTTGGCCAAACAGGGTCATTTGATATATCAAATTGAAGGTCTTACTGACTTCTACTAAAAAATGAAAACTTTAAACCTCTTTTTCATCCCAGTGGGAAGGTGTGGTCATTTAGTGCAAAAAAATCAAACTTCTCAGAGGGTGAGGTTGTCACATATCAATAACCAGATGTTCCACACAGCGCAGCGTTATACATTCGCAGAGGTTGAACCCTGAATGGTTGGGGCAAGTATGGACACAACATTCAAGCTTGGTTCAGCTCTAAATTTGGATTGTGATTAAATAGTTGACACAGCATAGGTTTCTGACACAGAATGAATGTGGTCTGATAAACTTAAAATTTGTTTTTTGCCTTTGAGCAATTCACTATGCTGTTGAATATTAAGGTGGTACCCAACACTTTCACTAAAATTTATTTGGCTCGTTTAATTTTCATAAAATTTTGTCAAAGTATTTACTTTGACCCTTTAATGAAAATATAAAAATTTCAAAAATTTTGAACCAACAAATTTGTCAGAAAAATTACACTGGTTATAAAGCAGTTTGACAAACACCAATTTTGATCATTGAGAAGCTTAATATTCCTTTTACAACACAACGTAATTAAAACATTTAGCTGACTTTACAGAGTTATCTCCCTGTAGTGTTAGGTACCACCTCAATCCTCCCAAAAAAATGTTTGAAGAAATTTTCTTTTTATTTATGAAATCTGAAATGAGAAAATTGAATCCCCCCCCTTAACTTTTTTTTCACATCCCCCTTTCCCTTATTCAAAAACTGATCTCAATTCAAATTTCTAATGGAGTTTGCAACAATAACTACTCATTTAAATACATCATAAAATATTAAAATGTAAAAAAAGTGCTTGTTATCACTGAATGGTAAAGATTGTTTTAATATATCAGTTGGTAGTAAAAGTGAATATACATTGTATATAATATAAAACAATGATTTAAGTTGATTCAACTACTATTCTAGACAAAGAAAGATAACTCCAATTGAAAATTTCTTGTTATTGTGCAATATTGTGCAATTAGATATTTCTTGCTATTGCGCAATTGTTATTGGACCCTGATTTGGACCAACAACCAAAAATTTAAGTACATTTTTAGATTCAGCATATCAAAGAACCCCAAGGATTCAATTTTTGTTAAAATCAAACTAAGTTCAATTTTGGACCCTTTGGACCTTAATGTAAACCAATTTAAAAACGGGACAAAAAATTAAGAATCTACATACACAGTTAGATTCTGCATATTAAAGAACCCCAATTATTCAATTTTTGATGAAATCAAACAAAGTTTAATTTTGGACCCTTTGGGCCCCTTATTCCTAAACTGTTGGGACCAAAACTCCTAAAATCAATCCCAACCTTCCTTTTATGGTCATAAACCTTGTGTTTAAATTTCATAGATTTCTATTTACTTATACTAAAGTTATGGTGCGAAAACCAAGAAAAATGCTTATTTGGGCCCCTTTTTGGCCACTAATTCCTAAACTTTTGGGATCTCAATTCCCAAAATCAATCCCAACCTTCCGTTTGTGGTCATACACCTTGTGTCAAAATTTCATAGATTTCTTTTTACTTAAACTAAATTATAGTGCGAAAACTAAGAAAATGCTTATTTGGGTCCTTTTTGGCCCCTAATTCCTAAACTGTTGGGACCAAAACTTCCAAAATCAATCCCAACCTTCCTTTTGTAGTCAGAAACCTTGTGTTTAAATTTCATAGATTTCTATTTACTTAAACTAAAGTTATAGTGCGAAAACCAAAAGTCTTTGGAGTACGACGATGACAATGACGGCGACTCCAATGTGATACCAATATACGACCAAAAAATTTTCAATTTTTGCGGTCGTATAAAAAGTCCATAAAGCATACATTTCAAATATGAAATTGACACCCCTTGAAAATGGGCTGTGTGGGGTCATTGAGTGCAAAAATATATTGTCTTATAAAGTAAAGTTGTCATACTTCAAATGAAAGGTCATAATGTGTACATTTCAAATACCCTGTCCTCCAAAAATTGGTAAAATGGGGTCAATGGGTGCAAAAAAATCCAACTTTCTAGAATAGAGCATTGTTGCATAGTTTTAAGAATGTTCCTTGAAATTTAAAACAATTGTTTTCCTTCTTTACATCCCTTACTATATTTTTTTTCATTTGTGATCTTAAGATTGAAAAAAATAATATCTGTTTCTAATCATTCAAAACTAGATATTTTTCAGTTACAATTTCCAGCATAAATGAAAGAGTGACAAGATATTGTGTTTGAACTACCTGTATACTATATAAGTTATAATCATCAAGAAATCCTAATAGTTGTTCTTTTTAAGAAATGTTTAAATGCATACCTTTGAAGTCCTCTCATTTGACCTCTTACTGTCAAACTGCATGGTCAGTCCTTCTCTTTCATCCTTTACTAATTTCTTGTAGAAGGCTAAAGAGTTATTTAGCTCAGATATTTTATTTTGGTAATTTTCGTTTTCCTTTTTCAATTCTTCTATACTTGATGCCATGTCTTCTATTGTAGCTTTATCAATTTTTCCTTTCTGTATAAAATCAGATGCAATAAAATTATCATACAACACATTTTTTTCACATCAAAGTCCAGGGTCCATTTCCTATTTGATCATGTTGATAGGACATTATTTTACATAGTATTTTTACTTCCTTAAACATGGTATTAGATAGTAACAAGAAGACAATATTGATGTTGCTCAATTGGTTACAAGCCCCTTGCACTGTATATCTTTTTTCCAAAATAAATTCATTGGCTATGATATTTCCAGAACATTGATGTGGGAATGAACACAATTTCAGTCAAAATGACTAAAAAGACTAATGTTTACAGGATTATCTTTATGCTTTAATATTTTCTTTTTTAATAAAATGCTTTGTAAAGTGCAGCCTGATATGACCGCAGAGGATGAAACCCTGAATAGTTGGTGAAAATTTGGAAACAATATTCAAGCTTGGTACTGTCTGAATTTGGACTGTGATCAAAATGTTTACATTATATAGTTTTCTGACTCAAATAAATGTGGTTAAAGATCTTAACCAGGTGATCCGCAGGGCGCAGCTTTATACGACCGCAGAGGTCGATCCCTGAACAGTTGGGGCAGCTATGGACAAAACATTTAAGCGTGATACAGCTCTGAATTAGGATTGTGATCAAATTTTTGACATTATATGGGTTTTTTACACAAAACAAATGTCAAGATTTTACAGATCAATTAAAGATTTCTTCTTCAAACTTATTTAAATCTAAAATTAAATAGTTGACACAGCATAGGTTTCTGACACAGAATGAATGTGGTCTAATGAACTTAAAATTTTTTTTGCCTTTGAGCAATTCACTATGCTGTTGAATATTGATCCTGTCAAAAAAATGTTTGAAGAAATTTTCTTTTTATTTATGAAATCTGAAATGAGAACAAGTATGGACACAACTTTTAAGCTAAAAATATTTTAGATAAGATAAGGAAAAAAAAACTTCATCAGCAACATTTTATATTGGCAAATTTCCAATGAAGTTATTTACATAAAGTTATTGGCAAATAAAAATAGAAAATGACATCATAGTCATGTCTGGCAAATGTCCAACATACATTATCTAAAAACATTTTAGATAAGATAAGGAAAAAAAGCTTCATCAGCAACATTTTATATTGGCAAATTTCCAATGAAGTTATTTACATAAAGTTATTGTCAAATAAAAATAGAAAATGATATCATAGTCATGTCTGGCAAATTTCCAACATATATTATCAACTACTATTCTATACAAAGAAAGATAACTCCAATTGAAAATTAATTGCTATTGCACAATATTGTGCAATTAGATATTTCTTGCTATTGTGCAATACTGTGCAATTGAAAAATTCTTGTTATTGCACAATACTTGATATGGAATCCTGATTTGGACCAACTTGAAAACTGGGCCCATAATCAAAAATCAAAGTACATGATTAGATAAAGCATATCAAATAAGCCCAATAATTTATTTTTTGTTAAAATCAAACTTAGTTTAATTTTGGACCCTTTGGACCTTAATGTAGACCAATTTGAAAACTGGACCAAAAATTAAGAATCTACATACACAGTTAGATTTGGCATATCAAAGAACCCATTTATTCAATTTTTGATGAAATCAAACAAAGTTTAATTTTGGACCCCCATTTGGACCAACTTGAAAACTAGGCCAATAATTAAAAATCTAAGTACATTTTTAAATTCAGCATATCAAAGAACCCCAAGGATTCAATTTTTGTTAAAATCAAACAAAGTTTAATTTTGGACCCTTTGGACCTTAATGTAGACCAATTTGAAAACGGGACCAATAATTAAGAATCTACATTCATAGTTAGATTCGGCATATCAAAGAACCCCAATTATTCAATTTTTGATGAAATCACACAAAGTTCAATTTTGGACCCTTTGGGCCCCTTATTCCTAAACTGTTCGGACCAAAACTCCCAAAATCAAACCCAACCTTCCTTTTATGGTCATAAACCTTGTGTTTAAATTTCATAGATTTCTATTTACTTATACTAAAGTTATGGTGCGAAAACCAAGAATAATGCTTATATGGGCCCCTTTTTGGCCCCTAATTCATAAACTGTTGTGATCTCAACTCAAAAAATCAATCCCAACCTTCCTTTTGTGGTCATAAACCTTGTGTTTAAATTTCATTGATTTCTATTTACTTATACTAAAGTTATTGTGCGAAAACCAAAAATAATGCTTATTTGGGCCCCTTTTTGGCCCCTAATTCATAAACTGTTGTGACCTCAATTCCAAAAATCAATCCCAACCTTCCTTTTGTGGTCATAAACCTTGTGTTTAAATTTCATTGATTTCTATTTACTTATACTAAAGTTATTGTGCGAAAACCAAGAATAATGCTTATTTGGGCCCTTTTTTGGCCCTTAATTCCTAAACTGTTGGAACCAAAACTACCAAAATCAATCCCAACCGTCCCTTTGTGGTCATAAACCTTGTGTCAAAATTTCATAGATTTCTATTTACTTAAACCAAAGTTATAGTGCGAAAACCAAGAAAATGCTTATTTGGGCCCTTTTTGGCCCCTAATTCCTAAAATGTTGGGACCAAAACTCCCAAAATCAATCCCAACCTTCCTTTTATGGTCATAAACCTTGTGTTAAAATTTCATTGATTTCTATTCACTTTTACTAAAGTTAGAGTGCGAAAGTATTCGGATGACAACGACGCAGGACGACGACGCCAACGTGATAGCAATATACGACCAAAAAATTAAAATTTTTGCGGTCGTATAGAAATCAATTGCGCAATACTGTACAATTGAAGATTTCTTCTTGAAACTTTTCAAAAATTTAATATTTTTTTTTAACAAAATATAAACCCCTTTAAAAAATCCCCCAAACTTTTTTTTTGTTTTTGGCCCCTAATTCCTGCATGTTTGCAATTGGTACAATTACCCCTATGCTCAATGCCAGCCTTCCCTTTGTGATATGAAACATTGTGGTACAATGTCAGAGGGATCCATTCACTAACACACAAGTTATTGTCCAGGAACTACAAAAATGCTTGTTTTGGCCCTTTTTGGCCCCTAATTCCTAAACTGTTGGTACCATAATCCAAAAAATCAATACAAACCTTCCTTTTGTGATATTGAACCTTGTTGTAAAATTTCAAAGAGATCCATTTACTTAAACTAAAGTTATTTTCAGGAAACTAAATGTGTTCTACATTGTATCTAGTTTATATAAAATCCAACAAAACTTATGGGAAATTAAGTCATCAAATGTTATTTTAGTGTCATTTAAATATTCTGGAAATTGGTAGAAATAATAACTAGAGGATGTCAAATAGTATTTTTTAATATTTATTTGTGTTCTGGCATTTTTCAATATCACAAAGACCATAACTCCTTATTAGTGTCTTTTTGTTGTTGGGATGTGCAAGTACTCAGCCATGTCCACTCTTGTATTTTTGTTAGAAGTAGAATGTATTTCTATTTGTAGCGATCTGCTGAGTGAATTGAGAATGGAAAGAGGGAATGTGTCAAAGAGACAACAACCAGACCAAAGATAAGAAAACAGCCAAAGGCCAAAAATGAATCTTCAACTGTTGTAATTATTGTATTTTAGAAATCATGCATAAAGTCTTGGAATGGCAGACAAGGAATCTGCACAAAAAACATTGGCTTGATCAGGGTCACAAACATGCCTATAGGTACACAACAAAATGAAAGCAATTTAATCAGATGCTCCTCAGGGCACAGCTTTATACAACCGCAGAGTTCGAACCCTGAACAGTTGGGGCAAGTATGGCCACAACCTTCAAGCTTGATACAGCTCTGAATTTGGATTGTGATTAAATAGTTGACCCAACATAGGTTTCTGACACAGAATGAATGTGGTCTAAGAACTTAAACTTATATTAAACTAATTTTTTTTAAATTGGACATTTACCTATTATGGTTCAATATCCAAAATCTAAATACATGGTTAGAATCAGCATATCAAAGAACCCAAAGAATTCAATTTTTGATGAAATCAAAAAAAGTTCAATTTTGGACCCTTTAGACCTCAATGTGGACCAATTTGATAACCAGGCCCAAACATCAAAAATCTTAATCCATGGTTAGATTCAGCATATATCAAACAAACCCCAAATATTCAATTTTTGTTGAAATCAAACAAAGTTTAATTTTGGACCAACTTGAAAACTGGGCCTATAATCAAACATCTAAATACATGTTTAGATTCAGCATATCAAAGAACCCCAAGAATTCAATTTTTGTTGAAATCAAACAAAGTTTAATTTTGGACCCCTATTTGGACCAACTTGAAAACTGGGCCCATGATCAAAAATCTAAGTACATGTTTAGATTCAGCATATCGAATAACCCGAAAGAATTAAATTTTTGTTGAAATCAAACCAAGTTTAATTTTGGACCCTGATTTGGACCATGTTGAAAACTGGGCCCATAATAAAAAATATAAGTACATGTTTAGATTCAGCATAACAAAGAACCCCAAGAATTCAATTTTTTTTAAATCAAACTTAGTTTAATTTTGGACCCTTTGAACCTTAATGTAGACCAATTTGAAAACGGGACCAAAAATTAAGAATCTACATACACAGTTAGTTTTGGCATATCTAAGAACCCCAATTATTCAATTTCTGATGAAATCAAACAAAGTTTAATATTGGACCCTTTGGGCCCCTTATTCCTAAACTGTTGGGACCAAAACTCCCAAAATCAATCCCAACCTTCCTTTTATGGTCATAAACCTTGTCTTTAAATTTCATAGATTTCTATTTACTTATACTAAAGTTATGGTGCGAAAACCAAGAAAAATGCTTATTTGGGCCCCTTTTTGGCCTATAATTCCTAAACTGTTGGGACCAAAACTCCCAAAATCAATCCAAACCTTCCTTTTGTGTTCATAAACCTAATGTGTTTAATTTTCATAGATTTCTATTTACTTATACTAAAGTAATTGTGCAAAAACCAAGAAAAATGTTAATTTGGGCCCTTTTTTGGCCCCCAATTCCTAAACTGTTGGGGCCAAAACTCCCAAAATCAATCCCAACCTTCCTTTTGTGGTCATAAACCTTGTGTTTAAATTTCATAGATTTCTATTTACTTAAACTAGTGCGAAAACCAATGTGACTTCGGACGAAGACAATTTTTTGGGGTCATATATATTAAAAACAACTTCTTTTCTAATTCTTGTAATCTGATAATGCATAGGTTAAATTTGTTTATACATTTTTTTGTACCATAAAAATATTTACCATGAATTCTTCCACTGTTAGGCCCTTTTCTAACATGAGCTGATTTAAACAATGTTTTGTCCTTTTCAATTCTTTAATTAGATTTAGGAAAACTGCTTCAGATATACCTCTGTCATCCACAACATCAGCAAACACATTATTTGCTTTTGGACCAGTTATGCTTACATTCATAGACGCACTTCTTTTATATGGTAGTGAAATACTGCCTGAATTACTTATTGAGTCTGTTTCACGATGATTGTTAAACACTGTAGTTGTTGTCTTGGATTGAGTAGTATATTCAGAAGGGGTAGTACTTAGCTGAGTCGGTGGTCTCCTTGATGAAGGTTCTGGTGATGGAGAAAGAAAAGGATCGCTTATAGGAAAGGTAAATGAAGATCCTGAACTTCCATCTGTTTCTATAATTGATTGAGGAGTAACAAGTGAAGAATTTCTATAGATTAATGACCTTGTGTCTAAAGAGGACAGATCACTGGCACTAATACACCTTACAGAAGTCAATTTCTCAATAACTTTTTGATCATCTATTAACATTTTTGTGAACTTTTTCACTTTAGCTTTTTCTTTTTTAAGTTCTTTATCAATATTCTGGAAATGTTGGATGAAATCTGTTGCAGCATTTGCCTTTATTTCAAGTTCTGACAACCTTCTTCTAGAGATGTGTACAGTTTGTTCTTCTTCATCAAGTGACATTTTGTTAACTGAAAATACATCAAAATGAAATCAACCTCAATGAAAAGTGAATATATATGACTTTTTATCATTCATTATCAGCAAGAAATATAATGATCTGAAATCTGGGTAAAAGTTTTCAAATCTGATGAATTATATAGAATAAAATCCTTTGCTGAGCCCTGCTGGATACGACAGCAGAGGTCCAACCCTGAACAGTTGGGGCAATAATGGACACAATATTTGCGCTTGATACAGGTCTGAATTAATGAATGGCTATTATCTATTTTGAATTTATTGAACCATAAAACTAATTTTTGACTCTTCACATTGAATAATCCGCGAAGCGGATTATGTCAACTGTGAAGAGTCAAAAATTAGTTTTATGGTTCAATAAAATCAAAATAAATTATTGCCATTCATTATAAATAAATTTCTATCAAAAATAAGGCTCAAAGAACGTTTTATATTATTTATATAAACAATAACAACGTACACACATGTTGGCGTGTGAATACACAACGTCAGAGTGGGCGTGTCGCCATCAAAATTGACAACATTGAAAATAAAACTAATAATTTTAACCAATCAGAAGACAGTAAATACACCAAATTTATTTATTTTGGATTGTATTTAAAGATTTGACACATAATAGGTTTCTGACACAGAATAACTGTAGTCAAAGAACTTAGAATTGGTTATATGATTTGAATTCATATTCATTTTTTTTATTTTGTGCAATACACATTGGACACAGTTGATACCCCTTTTGCATATAATGTTAATCTTGATATCTATATCATTACCGGAAAGCTTAATAAAAAAAATTATGATAAAAGAGATGATTTTTCATTTCCTATGGTTATATCCATTTTTAGATGGTGACGTTCCCTTGTCACCATCTTACAGTGTTTATATATATCTTAACTTGTACGATCCACTTGTGTATGTAATAGATTTAGATTTTAGCGAGAGAAATTTATGTATAACTGAAAATAATATTACACTAGGCCTAAAAAAAAATATTGATTGTTTCCCCAATCCAGACCGACGCTGCAAAAACGGCCGACTCATAAAATTTTATTGTCAAATATTATTTTATTCATTTTTGATTTGCAGGCTTGCCAGATCAACAGATATTGTTCCAGCTTTTGAAAAAAAAAAAAAAATCCCTACCAACCTACCAACACCTGACTTGGCAGGGTCAGGATTGGGGTAACAAACAATATATTAATTTAGGACCCAGGGTTTACCATATCACAAACATGTCAAAACATTTACTAAATTTAATCATCGGTACAAGGACATCATTCATAAATATAACTGAACATGCAGACATCTTATACGCTCAGGTATTTTACTGCCAATCTTTTATGGTAATATTCTTTACAAAGCACAAAAATGTCAGTATTCACCTCAAAAGCTAACAAAACCTTAAGGGCATACGATACAGTTACAGGGGAGGTAATGATGTTGCTAACGTAAAATGTTATTTTCGCGACGTCAAACTATGACATATCGGGAAAAGATGCATTTTTCGACTGATTTTTATCATTCAAATTGATTTGATTTGAAAACGAGAGCACGGACCCCTAACTACGTTTTGTTTCATTTTGCAGGGAGATTATGTGGACCAAATTTTATAAAACTGTAAATAGTGCAATTTTTAAAATTTTGATAAATATACAGCAAAAAATTACGTTATTTTCTGAATTCATGACCATTTGATAAATAGGAGTTATTTCTGAATAAAAAATGCATAAATTTTTAAGATACTTATAAAATACAGAAATCAAAAATTATTTAACAAAAAACAGTTTGTGTTTATCTTTTAAAACAAGAAAGTTATGGCTTTCATTTGAAAGAGAAAATACTGCCACAAATCCGAATTTTGAGCAAATATACAAAATTTTGACCTCATTTAACTCAAAAAGTATAGCACATGAAGGTATATTTTTTATTACATATTTCATGTAATCAGGCAAAAAATAGCCTATATGGAAATTTTGATCAAACTGTAAATACTGGATCAAAACTGTATCGTATTCCCTTAAACAGACTTATAAAGAAGGGATATAGATAAGATACTGTTGTCAGGTCATTAAAGATTGCATATTTTGGCTTTAATATTGATTCACTTATAAATAGGGTCTTTGCATTGGAATTAAACACATATATTTAAAAACCAGTTGTTGGCATGACACCGGTTATGTTCTTCTCATATATTTTATGATGGTATATTAAATACTAAACCCCTAACGGGAGGGATTGTTCCTGATATTCATATGAAGACATAATCTTTCAATCAGTTTAATTGAGGTCTGGAGCTGGCATGTCAGTAACTGCTAGTAGTCTGTTGTTATTTATGTATTAATGTCATTTTATTTATTTTCTTTTGTTACCTCTTTTGACATCAAACTCAGACTTCTCTTAAACTGAGTTTTACTGCGAGTATTGTTATGCATTTACTTTTCTACATTGGCTAGAGGTACAGAAGGAGGGTTGAGATCTCAAAAAACATGTTTAACCCCGCCACATTTTTGCACCTGCCCCAAGACAGGAGCCTCTGGCCTTTATTAGTCTAGTATGACTTTCAATTTTAGTTTCTTGTGTATCATTCAGAGTTTAGTATGGGGTCCATTATCACTGCACTACGTATAGATATTTGTTTACGGGCCAGCTGTAGGACGCCTCCGTGGGGGAGTTTCTTGCTGCATTGAAGACATGTTGGTGACCTTCTGCTGTTCTATGGTTGGGTTGTTGTCTCTTTGACACATTCCCCATTTCCATTAATTTTATTATAAAGGGACATAACTCAAGAACTGTATCTGTAACTGACACTACACTAATTTCTACTCAATCTGAGTTTTGTGGTAATAAGCATTGTGTATACATTTCATTACATTTGATTTAGGCAAACTCAAGTAAGAGAACAGAAACAACCAGGTGCTCCGCAGGGCGCAGCTTTATACGACCGCAGAGGTCGAACCCTGAACAGTTGGGGCAAGTATGGACAAAACATTCAAGCGTGATACAGCTCTGAATTTGGATTGTGATCAAATTTTTGACATTACATGGTTTTTTTTTACACAAAACAAATGTCAAGATTTTACAAATCAATTAAAGATTTCTTCTTCAAACTTTTTAAATCTAAAATTAAATAGTTGATCATGACACAGCATAGGTTTCTGACACAGAACGAATGTGGTCTAATGAACTTAAAAGTTTTTTTTTGCCTTTGAGCAATTCACTATGCTGTTGAATATTAATCCTCTCAAAAAAATGTTTGAAGAAATTTTCTTTTTATTTATGAAATCTGAAATGAGAAAAATTTAAACCCCCCCCCCCCCCCCCCCCCCCCCCCCTTTTTTTTCACATCCCCGTTTCCCTTTTTCCAAAACTGATATCAATTCAAATTTCTAATGGAGTTTGCAACAATAACTACTCTTTTAAATACATCATAAAATATTAAAATGTAAAATATAGTGCTTGTTATCACTGAATGGTAAAGATTGGTTGGTAGTAAAAGTGAATATACATTGTTTATTGTATAAAACAATAAAAAAAACTTCATCAGCAACATTTTATATTGGCAAATTTCCAATGAAGTTATTTACATAAAATTATTGGCAAATAAAAATAGAAAATGACATCATAGTCATGTCTGGCAAATGTCCAACATACATTATCTAAAAACATTTTAGATAAGATAAGGAAAAAAAAGCTTCATCAGCAACATTTTATATTGGCAAATTTCCAATGAAGTTAATTACATAAAGTTATTGGCAAATAAAAATAGAAAATGACATCATAGTCATGTCTGGCAAATTTCCAACATATATAATCAACTACTATTCTATACAAAGAAAGATAACTCCAATTGAAAATTAATTGCTATTGCACAATATTGTGCAATTAGATATTTCTTGCTATTGTGCAATACTGTGCAATTGAAAATTTCTTGTTATTGCACAATACTTGATATGGAATCCTGATTTGGACCAACTTGAAAACTGGGCCCATAATCAAAAATCAAAGTACATGTTTAGATAAAGCATATCAAATAAGCCCAAGAATTTAATTTTTGTTAAAATCAAACTTAGTTTAATTTTGGACCCTTTGGACCTTAATGTAGACCAATTTGAAAACTGGACCAAAAATTAAGAATCTACATACACAGTTAGATTTGGCATATCAAAGAACCCATTTATTCAATTTTTGATGAAATCAAACAAAGTTTAAATTTGGACCCCCATTTGGACCAACTTGAAAACTAGGCCAATATTTAAAAATCTAAGTACATTTTTAAATTCAGCATATCAAAGAACCCCAAGGATTCAATTTTTGTTAAAATCAAACTAAGTTTAATTTTGGACCCTTTGGACCTTAATGTAGACCAATTTGAAAACGGGACCAAAAATTAAGAATCTAAATACATAGTTAGATTCGGCATATCAAAGAACCCCAATTATTCAATTTTTGATGAAATCACACAAAGTTCAATTTTGGACCCTTTGGGCCCCTTTTTCCTAAACTGTTGGGACCAAAACTCCCAAAATCAAACCCAACCTTCCTTTTATGGTCATAAACCTTGTGTTTAAATTTCATAGATTTCTAATTACTTATACTAAAGTTATGGTGCAAAAACCAAAAATAATGCTTATTTGGGCCCCTTTTTGGCCCCTAATTCATAAACTGTTGTTACCTCAACTCCAAAAATCAATCCCAACCTTCATTTTGTGGTCATAAACCTTGTGTTTAAATTTCATTGATTTCTATTTACTTATACTAAAGTTATTGTGCGAAAACCAAGAATAATGCTTATTTGGGCCCTTTTTTGGCCCTTAATTCCTAAACTGTTGGGACCAAAACTCCCAAAATCAATCCCAACCTTCCTTTTGTGGTCATAAACCCTGTGTCAAAATTTCATAGATTTCTATTAACTTAAACTAAAGTTATAGTGCGAAAACCAAGAAAATGCTTATTTGGGCCCTTTTTGGCCCCTAATTCCTAAAATGTTGGGACCAAAGCTCCCAAAATCAATCCCAACCTTCCTTTTGTGGTCATAAACCTTGTGTTAAAATTTCATTGATTTCTATTCACTTTTACTAAAGTTAGAGTGCGAAAACTAAAAGTATTCGGACGACGACGACGACGACACAGACGACGACGCCAACGTGATAGCAATATACGACCAAAAAATTAAATTTTTGCGGTCGTATAAAAATGAAGAATCTACATACACAGTTAGATTTGGTATATCAAAGAACCCCATTTATTCAATTTTTGATGAAATCAAACAAAGTTTAATTTTGGACCCCGATTTGGACCAACTTGAAAACTGGGCCAATAATCAAGAATCTAAGTACATTTTTAGATTCAGCATATCAAAGAACCTAACTGATTCATTTTTTGTCAAAATCAAACTAAGTTTAATTTTGGACCCTTTGGACCTTAATGTAGACCAATTTGAAAACGGGACCAAAAGTTAAGAATCTACATACACAGTCATGACAGTTAGATTCGGCATATCAAAGAACCCCAATTATTCAATTTTGATGAAATCAAACAAAGTTTAATTTTGGACCCTTTGGGCCCCTTATTCTGTTGGGACCAAAACTCCCAAAATCAATACCAACCTTCCTTTTATGGTCATAAACCTTGTGTTTGAATTTCATAGATTTCTATTTACTTATACTAACGTTATGGTGCGAAAACCAAGAAAAATGCTTATTTGGGTCCCTTTTTGGCCCCTAATTCCTAAACTGTTGGGACCTAAACTCCCAAAATCAATACCAACCTTCCTTTTGTAGTCATTAACATTGTGTTTAAATTTCATTGATTTCTATTTACTTAAACTAAAGTTATTGTGCGAAAACCAAGAATAATGCTTATTTGGGCCCTTTTTTGGCCCCTAATTCCTAAACTGTTGAAACCAAAACTCCCAAAATCAATCCCAACCGTTCTTTTGTGGTCATAAACCTTGTGTCAAAATTTCATAGATTTCTATTAACTTAAACTAAAGTTATAGTGCGAAAACCAAGAAAATGCTTATTTGGGCCCTTTTTGGGCCCTAATTCCTAAAATGTTGGGACCAAAACTCCCAAAATCAATACCAACCTTCCTTTTGTGGTCATAAACCTTGTGTTAAAATTTCATAGATTTCCATTCACTTTTACTAAAGTTAGAGTGCGAAAACTAAAAGTATTCTGACGACGACGACGACGACGACGACGCAGACGACGACGCCAACGTGATAGCAATATACGACGAAAAATTTTTCAAATTTTGCGGTCGTATAAAAATCCAGTAATTTCTCCATTTGTAAAGAGCATAACTCTAAAACAGTAGAAGTGATAGCACCAAAATTCAAACTTGGTCTGTGTTTTGTGGTAATCAGCATTGTGTACAAGTTTCATAACATTTGGTTGAGGAAAACTAAGATTAGAGAACCAACACAAAACATTTAGCAATTTTTCCATTTGTAAAGGAGCACAACTCTAGAACAATAAGAGTGACACCACCAAAATTGGTACTTGATCTATTTTTTGTGGTAAAAAGCATTGTGTATATATAAGTTTCATAACATTTGGTTGAAGCAAACTTAAGTAAAAGAATGGAAATAATTTAGCAATTATATCATTTGTACAGGGGCATAACTCAAGAACGAAAAAAGTGATGCCACCAAAATTCAAGCTTCATCTGAGTTTTGGGGTTATAAGCATTGTGTATAAGTTTCATAACATTTGTTTGAGGCAAACTTAAGTTAGAGAACAGAAACCAATTTTGGGACATACAGACGTACATACTGAAAAATGGATGTAGACTGACGTACAGACTGCTGTACATACAGAGGGACAAGGGTAAAACTAAATGCCCCTTTCGCTAAAGCAGGGGCATAAAAAAAGTGTGGAAACTGATTATTCTAGTGAAATTTCTAAGTCAAAGGACCAGAACTTTGCACTTAACCAAAATTCAAACTTGATCTGTGTTTTGTGCTAATAAGCATTTTATGTAAGTGTCATTACATTTGGTTTTAGCAAACTAAAGTTAGAGAACAGAAACAAAATTTGGGAAGTATGTCCAGATGTGGGTAAAACTTAATGCCCTGTCCACCACGACAGGGGCATAAAAAGTGTGGAAAACTGATCTGTCAGACTGATAGATGGACAGACAAAAAGACATAGTGCAAACCTTAAGTTCTCTTTGACTTTGTTTGTAGGGGACTTATAATAAATGGATGTACATGTAACAAGAGGCTGTCAGATTGACAGCGAACCAGTTTTTTCTGCATAAAAATGATTTAGCAAATCATTATCTGGACCCCAAAACAGAATCAAGTGAAAAAAAAATTAGATTCAGCATTTCAAAGACATGAAAGAACCCTGTATAATCAATTTTTGTTGAAATCAAAAAATTAAAGACCAAACAGCCTATAAGTTTCTTTCAGAGATTTTTTGCGAAAAATACGTCATGGGACTGTGAAATTTCCCAAGCCGCTAGGCGAGTGAAATTCGTTCCCAAGACTGGTATTTTTTTCGCAAATGGCCCTCCATAACATGATATATTTGTTTAGTTACACCAAATAGATTTTGATTGACACTGTCTGTACTTATGAATGGTAATCGTAGTACCGCCGGAGTTATACATGTATGTTAGTGCTGTCTTTTTGAAACATCATAGTATCTATATGTGTAACCGTCATTGTTATTCCATCACTAAATAGTTCATCTGTACAGACGTCTGTTTTGTCTCTTTATATGTATGTATCTCTTACAGTTTTCGGTTTAACATAATCAATAGCGTTTATTCCATGTTGTCTTAATAATCCGGATAAGTGAGGAAGGTTCCGTATTCTATAAATTTGGAGAGAACAGGCTAGCAAGAGTAAAAGGAATATCCAAAATGGCAAATACCATGGTATTTGAGGCAAATTCACCGGCAGTGGTGAAAAAAGGGCAAATTCTTTTGAAATGAGGAAAAAAAGTTAGAATGTGCAAAAAATATGCAGCATTCTTACATAAGGTGTAATTATTCTTTAAATTTTGACTGAAGGTATTTCTAGATTTTAGGAATAAAATATGATGAAAAAAATTTGAGGGTAACTAATGTTGTTACGTCACTATAGCAACCCCCATTTTGTGTGTTTATAATTTGAAATAATCCAATAAGTATAATTCTTCTTTCTCATTTAACAGTAGATTTGTATTTATCAATTTAAGATTGTAGAGTTAAAGATTCTTTGTGGTTTGATTTTAAAATGGTACGATTTATTTTATTCCTGCCAAAAATAATACATAAGAATCAAAAAGTTTCCAGTATTAAAAAATACCTACTAGTGATTTCTTCTTAAGAATTTCAAGAAAGAAAGTGCTTGGTGTTATCTTTCAAATAAAGTCACAAAAACTATATGTCATCGACCTTTCAAATTATTTTTCAACAATAGCAACAATATACACCTATCATTTATAGTATAATACAAGAGATCATATTTATGCATCAGTATTTGTCGGATCTCATTCTGTAGCCTCAGTGAAATGAGAATCTCAGCTTCAAAAGTAAGCTTTCAGAAACACCGTCCTTGAAATGTAATATTGTTCGAAATCTCCTTAAACTCGCTTTAAAAAGAAGTTTGTGTTTCTCCATCCTCTCTGACAGAATTATTGAAAACGAAAATGGAAGATGACATTGCCAATGACTAAATTCTCAACTTTTAGTTTTATTAGGATTAATTATGCTTCTTGTTGAAGCCATACTTCTATGTCATTTGGTCTCTGGTAGATAGTTGTTTCATTGGCAATCATACCAGATCTTCTTACTAGTATTTTAGACTATGGAGTGTTTATGGACAGACAGAAGAACGGTCAGACTAGTTTATACATACCATGCAACTTTCTGACTAAGTTGGGTGTGTAAAAACTATTCCATCTTATTGGTAGATTAAAAACCTAAGGAAGTTGAAGTGATAGGTACTAGACTTATTGATACTTAGATGTTATATGTATATGGCCTTTTGTGAAATACAATTTCTGTTTTTACTCTTTCAGCCGGAAAAGATGTCGTCTATATCTAGCAATTTTCATGTAAACTGAAAGAAATAATTTTCCATTGGAAACTAAAAAATATTTCTCAAAACGTAATAAATGTAAAAGAATAGAGTTTTATGAATTTAAAAATCCTTTTTGAAAAAAAATTGCAACCTATCAAAATTTGTTTTCAATCTTTCCAATCAATGTATAGCTTCTTAAAAGTGATTATATTCCTAGAGGATTTTTTTTCTATTAATACATAAATAAATATAAGTTTTGATTTAAATTCACTTTCAACTGTTGATTTCTTAAAACTTTTGCATAAACATTAGCTAGAGGATTTTAGTGAGGGACATGGCGAGAGCACAATAAATCTTTATCATTGGCAATGTTAAAATACAATGCATCTTTTCTTATTTTAAAAGAATTTTATAATTTGGCAGTTTACATAAAATTGAACTTTATTACAAGATTAACAATGTTTTACGGGAATGAGTAAGTTTAAAAAGTCAAAATTGGTGTTTATAGATCAAAACTACAACTACTTTTGATGGTAGCTCAACTGCAAATCACAATCAAAGTGATGGAAATCACTCATGGAAAGATTAGAAGAGTAGTTTGAATTATTTCATAGTAAGGTATGGTGTGGAAAAATGGACATAAATAAAGCTGGGTCTCTAAATTTGCACAATTTTATTTAAACTGCAGTTTATATCTTATCGAAATAATGTCACCTGTTCTGAACATGTTTCTAAAAAACAAAAAATTGCAAATCAAAAATCCTTCTAGTAAATGTTACCAACTATACTTGTAAGACGTAAAATCCATCCCAACAGCTCAAAACTTTTAAAAGAGTCAACAAAAATAATCTAAACATGTTGTTTTAGAGCATTTTGTAAGTTGAAACAGAGGTTATATGACATTGAAGATTAAAAGTTGCCTTTTGATCAAGTTTTAAAGTATTTTTCAACACAGGGCATTGAAAATCTACTTTTTCAATGTAAACAAATTTAAGAACTTATTTTATTGAAATGTGGATTCTTGACTTTCTTGATTGCAAACATATATATTCATTTCTAATAAAAATTCAAATGACTAAAATAGACATAATGATTGATGGGGAATAAACAAATAAACAATGGTTTGTTATAATTAAAAAAAAATTAATTTTAAAACTGTTTCAAGCCAATTCCTGATAAAAAAAAGTGAATTAATCTAAATTGTTGATTAATTACAGATGATTATTGAAAATTTATCAAGTAAATTATAGGCCTTACTTGAATACCTTTTATATATTCATATTTATATTCATATTTCATTTTTTTTAAAGATCTTGTTAATCCATTAATCATTTATCTTTCAGATATAATTTACAGAATCATTTTATGTAATGTAGATCAAAAGTAATTGGCAATAAAAAAAATCTATCATCCTTATATTGATCAAACATCCAATATATACATTTGTGTATACAATTATGAGGTCAAATATTTGTATATTAAGAATTGTATATTCCAGGGTCTGTATATTATATAAGACTAAGGTTGATAAGTAATGGGGTCAATTTGATTGACAGTTTAGGAGGTGGGGCACTGTCATTAAAGGTCTACCTTGTCTCTGATTGTTTAGTGATAATGACAGTTGTCAATCAAACTAGTATTGTATCAATATCCAATTACCTAATCAAAATGCTTTTAGAAAAAGCTTGCACATCAACACACCTTAATGACATACATTCTTGAATGAACTGCTCCAATAATGTACCTATTTTTTCAGTTTATATGTGTATTATGTGCGCATACATGAGAATTTGATCTGTAATTTGTCATGATTAAACTATACAACAAAGATTAAATAGATATCTTCAAGCATGAAAAAAAAAGTGTGGAAATATGATTTGGCGGACTGACTGAAGGACAGTCAGCAAGACAGACAGACAGATGGACAGAGTGCAAACCTAAAGTCCCCTTCGACTTTATCGGTAGGGGATTAATAAAACAGATCCAGTCATTGATAGACTTTCTATCTATGTACTTATTAATTACACCAATTCTATTCAAAGGGAAATAACTCAAAATCAAAAATAAATTATACAACTTTATCACTTTTGCTACTGAAAGGTGCACAACTCAACGAGATCAGTAAATGTGAAAATTAAAATTTACTTTCATTGAGTCACAGAATAAATGTGGCCAAGTTTGGTCAAATTTGGGCCAGTAGTTTCAGAGGATAAGATTTTAGTAAAAGTTAATGACAAGGGATGACAACTATGAACAACAACAAGAGATGGGTCTGATTACTTTCAATTAATTGATTAAATTACAATTACTTCGTCATTTAAACGTTTGAATTAAATTAATGATTACATCATTTCTGAAAGTATCTGATTAAATTAATGATTACATTCGCAAAGTAAATATGATTACATCTGATTACAATGAATTTAAAAAAAACACACATTTTGAATGATGTGAATGAATAAACGTTTAATACAAATGTATAACTATAGCATTTTTGAGAAAGGATTTAATTTGATATGTTATGAAATAATAACTTCAAATGTTATCTAATAAACCACAAAAATTGGTTACATGTAATAATAACCTAAAAATTTGCAGCTAACATGGTTTCACATGCATTTTTCTTGTATTTTACAAATGGAACTAACCAACTACCCACCCACACCTGAATTATCAGGGGGAAATAATTTAAAAACAAAGAAATCACCTTTTGTCCTGTAAATTTAACTGTATAACCTGGTTAAGCACATCCTTTGAACATCTAAAATGTGTATATTTTCTGGAAAAAAAAACAAAAAAATGTTTTGTTACATCCAATATTAATTTTTACCAACATTAATACGTTTGTGCATGCATGTAATAAATGAAGACTCATAGTCAGCAATTTCACATCAAGTTACCTGTAAATGAATAAGAAAACAAATTCCAGTTAACACTATAAAAACCAGTGCAATCCACTTGACGTCCTTGCCTGGACTGAGAAATTAAATTCAATATGACCATGATGACATAGAAATCACTCCCGAGTTTGCAAATATTGGTGAAATTCTACAATAAAGCTTCTAATAAAATTGAGAATGGAAATGGGGAATGTGTCAAAGAGACAACAACCCGACCAAACAAAAAACAACAGCAGAGGGCCACCAACAGGTCTTCAATGCAGCGAGAAATTCCCGCACCCGGAGGTGTCCTTCAGCTGGCCCCTAAACAAATATATACTAGTCCAGTGATAATGAACGCCATACTAATTTCCAAATTGTACACAAGAAACTAAAATTAAAATAATACAAGACTAACAAAGGCTAGAGGCTCCTGACTTGGGACAGGCGCAAAAATGCGGCGGGGTTAAACATGTTTGTGAGATCTCAACCCTCCCCCTATACCTCTAACCAATGTAGAAAAGTAAACGCATAACAATACGCACATTAAAATTCAGTTCAAGAGAAGTCCGAGTCTGTTGTCAGAAGATGTAACCAAAGAAAATAAACAAAATGACAATAATACATAAATAACAACAGACTACTAGCAGTTAACTGACATGCCAGCTCCAGACTTCCATTAAACTGACTGAAAGATTATGATTTCATCATATGAACATCAGGCAGAATCCTTCCCGTTAGGGGTTTAGTATCATACCATCATAACATATATGAGAAGAACATAACCCGTGTCATGCCAACAACTGTTTTTAGAATAAATGTGTTTAGTTCCGATGCAAAGACCTTATCAGTGACTCAATATTAACGCCAAAATATGCAATCTTTAATGACTTGACAACAGTATCGTAATTATATCCCTTCTTAATAAGTCTATTCAAAGGTTTTGTAAGTTTCTGAGGTGAATACTGACACCTTTGTGCTTTATAAAGAATATTACCATAAAAAATTGGATGTGAAATACCTGAACGTATTAGAAGTCTGCATGTTGAGCTATATTTACGAATGATGTCTTTATACCGATGATAAAATTTAGTAAATGTTTTGACTAGTTTGTGATATCGAAAACCCTGGTGTAATAATTTTTCAGTAATACATAAATTTCTCTCGTTAAAATCTAAAACATTGTTACATACACGAGCGAATCATACAAGTTGAGATATATAAACACCGTAAGATGGTGACAAGGGAACGTCACCATCTAAAAACGGATAATTAACGATAGGAAATGAAAAATCATCCCTTTTATCATAAATTTTAGTATTCAGCTTTCCATTAGTGATATAGATATCAAGATCGAGAAAAGGGCAGTGGTCATTGTTAGTATTAGCTTTATTTAAAGTAAGTTCAACAGGATAAATTTCATTAATATACATGTACATACTGAAGTCGTCATTATTGAGAGCCAAAATATCATCCAAATATCTAAAAGTATTATTACATGTAAATTTGTTTATCAGATGTCGTTTCGATGGGTCTTTGCTTATTTTTGTCATAAATTGTAAATCATAACAATACAAAAACAGGTCCGCAATAAGTGGTGCACAGTTAGTCCCCATTGGAATTCCGATAATCTGACGATATACGGAATCCCCAAAGCGAACAAAAATGTTATCTAGTAAAAATTCAAGGGCATATATAGTATCAAAGCATGTCCAATTAACATAGTTTTTTTGTTTATTGCTACTAAAAAATGACCTAAAAGAGTTTGAACATATATATTCACATTCTGATTTTTTGAATGCCCATTTAATTAGGTGTGTGAATTTTTTCTTAATGAGAATGTGAGGCAATGTGGTATACAGTGTAGAAAAATCAAAACTTTGAACAGATTTAAAATCACCAATATAAGCATGCAATTTATCAAGTACTTCCAACTAGTTCTTGACACTCCATAAGTAATTTATTCCACTATTTTCGAAGGCCTTATTTGAACAATTTATAATCAGGTTTTTAATTGTACCAAGTGTGCTGGTAAGAAGAATAGACAATTTAGTAGTTGAACAATGGCTTGAAGACGAAATAAATCTATATTTGTAAGGGATTTTGTGTAGCTTCGGAAGCCAATACATAGTTGGGACTTTCATTGTATTTGGCTCTGCTTGTAAAGCGGTGGCTAAAAGTTTATGTTTGTTACAGATTTCGTTTTCTGAAAATGGAGTCAGTTGGAATGTTGGTGAATTGGTGATTTCCTTTTTCAGAACCTCAATGTAAAATTTACGTCAAACAATAATAATATTATTAGCAGCTTTATCGGCCGGGACAAAAACAAATTCCTTGGCTAGTTCTTTGAGTTTATGTTTGATACGAGAAATAGGTTTATTGTGGTTATTGTTAATAGTAAAATGTTCTTTAAAATGTTAAATCTTTAATATATCAACTATCTTCATTACTGAATTAAAAAAAAGAGTCCAAAGATTTTTTGTCAGCTTTTTCCCGTTTTATCCATTTCATACAGTAAGTATGGAGTGAGTCGTGGATGATATTACGACACTCATTCCAATTAATAATAGACGGGGGACGATATTTAGGTCCTTTACTGAGGAATGATTTTAACTCTCGGTCTTTAACGATGTTAAGATCTCCTGTTATAACATGAGAAATGGGTCCATAAATATATTCGGAATTACTGCAATTACATGAAGTAGGTGTATTTTCACTGATATTAACATCTTTACACAATTGACTATAATTAAACACAAATTTCCGGGTAGATTTCTTGTAAATATAACAAATAAGAGGTAGCTCAGTATTGTCAAAATATCCAGGAATTTGTTCTTTAACAGAAAGGTCGTTAAATATACCGGCAATATTTACAAAATCAAAGCCTTTATTGACATACTTAATTTTAATAAAATGTTTTTTATGATCTTCAGGGCGATCAATTTTGGGAAATAATTTAGAATAACAATATATGCCATAATAATTTGAACAATTTCATACTTAGGACTGCTATATGAAATTGTGTTGCAATCCTCCAAAATTTTATTTAACTTATTAACCGGTAACGAACAGAGTTTTGTTAACAGATAATGTCTGCTGTTGTTTTTTGAAATAGAAATTAGGTCCGAAATATTAGTATGATTGGCCCGAAATTTTCTTTGATTGCGATTTGTTCTACGACCGTGAGAACGTTTTTTACGAACAGTTTTAGAAACTATATCCAAAATGTTAACGGAATTGGTTCTAGATATATTACCAATTCCCATGATATTATCATTTAGTCCGAGAGGGTAAACTGTCTGTAATTTTTTAATCCAATTTAATTCAATTATTTTCCGTGATCGTACAAACTTTGAATGCGATTCACCAGGCTGCTTATTAACTACTTCTAAAGGTTGAACTGCTAAATATTTAAAAGGATGGTTGTGCTTCTTAAGGTGTTGGTAAATGATACTTTTGAATTTATTGGGTCTTTTAAAACGATACAGATGTTCTTGAGTTCGTTTAGATAAATATCGTCCAGTTTCTCCTACGTACTGAATACCACACCCCGGTTTGTTTCATGTGAGTAAATAAATAATACTGTTTGTTTTTCAAGTTATATCAGTTTCAAAATTTAAAGAAAATGTGCGACCATTAATCGTGGACCTTACCGTATTGTTGGTGGAAAGACGGGGACAAGTCACATGTAAGTCATTTTTTGGCATGACACTTATCGATAGAAGGGTAACCACGATTTTTATTGTTAAAAATGTTAGCGATGGTAGTATTTTTAGATAACCGATTTTGAAGATTGAGACGTGTAGATACCCTTTGAACAAGTTTAGTATTTAGTAATTTTCTAAAACTATTTTAAATTCTAAGAATTAAAAAACAAATATGAGCTCCCATGACAATTGTATTTTAGTGCTTTATATTGTCAACTTGACCTGACGAGTTAAGCTCTTTTCAACTGATTTTTATAGTGTTTTTTTTATGTTTTACTGTTACACCCCTGTGTAGCTTTTTAGAAGGTTTGGTGCCATCAAACAGGTTAACCCCACTTCATTCTGTATGTTCCTGTGTGCCAGTGTGTGGACAAATGGTTGTCATTGGTTGCTGTTTACCAAATTTGTTCTTCATTTATTGTTTTGTACATAAATCAAACTGTTATTTTCTTGTTTGAAATGTTTTATATTTGTCATTTTTGGGCCTTTTATAGCCTACTATAGTAAATAGTTAACATAGCTGTCAATACACAAATATGCATTGTGCGAAGTGTGTGGGGATCCTGCCACAGGGACTTGTCTCAAAAATTGTTTCACCTATATATATATACCTAAAATATAGTGTTATATATTAGGTATACCGTTATAGGAAAATGTTTTTTATTATGGACAGCAGGACATGCCAATATAACTGACAATGAGAAGGTTGATTTCCTTGCAAAAACAACAGCACAGGAAGCCAAAGAAATACAACTTGAGAACAGCGTACTAACACAGCAGGATGTCAAACACGCAGCAATTCAAAGATGGGTCCGATTACTTTCAATGTAATTGATTAAATTACAATTACTTTGTCATTTGTACAATTAAATTAAATTAATGATTACATCATTTCTGAAAGTGAAAGTGTCTGATTAAATTAATGATTACATTGGCAAAGTAATCATGATTACATCTGATTACAATGAATTTAAAAATATAACCGATTTGAATGATGTGAATGAATTAACGTTTAAAACAACTATAGTACTTTTTAGAAAGGATTTTGTTTTATATATTATAAAATGATAACTTCAAACTTCATCTATTTAATAAACCACAAAAGTTCACGACATAAATACATGAACATTGAATCACTGGTCATGACCCATTACACTTTGCCATCATTGATATCTGAATTATTTAGCTTCAATTGAATATAGCTTTATAAAGAGTTTGCATTGTCCTACAGCTACATGTATATTCAATTAAAAATTGCAATAAAAACAAACCTTAATTGGTTTCCTACTGGTCAGTCAATTCAAAGTTGACAAAAATCACAATATTAACAAAAGATTATAATTTAGGGTTAAAGAAAAGTATAACATAATTATTACTTAAATATAACAGTTTTTATCAAATATATATATGAACATCTTTAAATTGTGAATAAATGTACAATAACTTTTACTAAGGCCAGAGACATAAAATTGTAAGGCTAATGATGACTTTTCAACACAGTACTAATAACAGTTTATTTTTTACTGAAGTATACACATCTATAAAATGCTATAGAGTAAACCAAACTATTTTAACATGTTGAATATTTATTAAATAAGAATTACATTTATTGACCATAAACACAGTTCAATTTTTTTTTCATTGTAATCAGAATGTAATCAAAAAGTAATCAGAATTACAGGGTATTTTGAAAAGTAATTGATTAAATTAAATTACATGTAATCAGATTTTTGGCTGATTAATGATTACTATGATTACTTGAAAAATTGTAATCAATTACAGCTGATTAGCGATTACAATTACAATTACCCCAAGTCTACGCAGCATATAAAGTACCGGTACAGGAGAAAAATGTCAGAGAAGATGGGAATTATCTGAGCGAAAGCCGGGACCTGTATAAAAAAATTACAACTAAAAAGCACTCAATTCTGCATGATTTTCCAACTAAAGGCATTTCTGAATACTCAGCCAACTAACAATTGGCTACACATAACTACACTACTACAAGAGCAGAGTAGGCCAAACCTACGCCACAGAGTCATGGAACTGTGGAGCACCTGAAACCCCTAACCACAGGGGTTAAAATTTTTTGTTACACCTAACTAGCCCAGGACATATTGGCAGCAGGATTTTACTAGCCCTGTTGGAAGAACTGCTAGTCCATCAAAAATGACCTGCTAGCCCTAGTATGCCTTAAAAATCAAGAGTTTGCTGCATAATACAAAGTGGGTGTCCTTTGTTTTTAAGGAGACATTATACACTGTATTTAATAATTTTTGTTGATCTGTTATTTATTCTTTTGGTGCTTAACCTAACTTAGTTGTTCTCACATTCAACATGTTCAAAGCAGACTTTTTATATGCGTGCTTGGGGCAACTAACGGCAATATTCACAGAGCATTGTCTGTTTTTTTCATCATCAACAGCCAACCTTGCCAGGGGAATCAGTGTGTCCTAGTTCTGCCAACTTTTCAGGAAGTGAATGCGTGATTTTTTGGCCAAATTGTAAAGATCAAAGAGAAAAAACAATAGATCAAAGGAAAATGCCGCCAAATAAGCATGAACATGTGGAAGTCTCGCGCTAAAGACTTGGCAGCCCTTCTGTCCTGGACACTATTAATTTTTTTCTGCGGCTTTTCCCTGTCGTATTAAGCATTTTTAGGGGATGAATTTTCAGCCTCGTTACTCCTTTCATCTACCGTTTTTCGTTTTGGAACTGACGAAGTTCCTGGGGTTCCCATACTAAGATATTAAGAAATATTTTGTTGCATGGTTTCGTGCTCAAGAGCTGTGCAACAAGACAGGTCAATACCAATCAATACATCATACCCCCAAATACCGTTAATTGAAAATCTCGGCACGATAAGCAATGTACAATACCCCAAGCCATGGTATGAGAAATCGATATTTAAAGTACGAGAATTGCAATCAACACATGATACCAGGCCACCCAGACATGCCAGAGTTATTCGTTCTATTTTTAAAATATGTACAACAGGACCTGTACAAACCAGTTCAAATTCTTGGAATCCCAGATGATTTAATTGAATCGAATTGGCTAACATTGTCATAGAATAGTGATAAAGGGATTTTTCACTTTCTATTTTGGAAACGTCAAGAATTTTTTGTTACTAGCCTGTCGGGCATATCGGATTACACATTTTAATTGCCCGAGGCATAAATGATCAAGTCCCGGGCGTCGGGCTAGTGGATTTTTTAACCCCTGAACCATTTTCTCCTGAAGTGTCTTAAGTGAACTAATCCAAATAAGTATGACGTCTTGCAAGGCTTTTTAATTTTTTCTGGAAGGTGCAAACACACTTTGGGTTCAAATGTGTATGGTGCTAAATTGAAAGGGGGCCAAAGTGAATTGGGCTAAGGTACCGGGATTCTTAATATTTATGAAAAAAGTATGCTGCTTTGCTGGGGAGCGTAGCTATAATCCAACACCCCGAAATTCCGACAGTCCATTAGTCTGACAGTCCGATAGTCCGTTAATCTGACAATCGGATGGTCCGACACGAAGCCATGCTGCTGCAAAGGATGATTGTCTTTTTAAAAGCTTATTAGCATACTGCTGAAACGCAAGCAGTGTCTAAAATTTAAAAAGTGGAATGCATCAATATGGGATATAAATTAAATCCCTTCTTGAGGGAGGGCAATAGGGGGTCCGTTAACATGTTAACAAAAATTGCAGAAATGCTGATAACAGTTAACATAGTGGGTTGAAAACAGTTAACAGCTTAAATTGATCTCAGATACCAGTAAACAACACCTTGAAAAGGGCCATAACAGGTTAACACAAAAAGGAATTGCCCCCCCCCCCCCCCCCCCCCCCCCTTCTTGTTTGAACAATTAATATAAGATTCCTTATATCATCATGTTGATGTTGATAACGAGAATGTCTGTTTACATACATTTTGTACATGCACAAGCGTACCAGGAACACATATATTGTTAAATATACTGTTCCAAGATGTAACGTATAACCTGGTTGAATGTGATATGTCACAAGTATTAGATGTATGCTTTTATATCTGAGGGGTTTCGCCCCAAAGATATGAAACGACTACTTCAGATAGAATAACATACAAGTATCAATATTTTATTTTATCTTTTCTTTTGTTTTCTAAAACGAGCAATTAGTTTTGATAAAATAGGAATAGTGTCATTATCTCAAATTTCAGTCAACTTGATGCAAAACCACTTTCAGAACGGTTTCATAGTTAATGATTTGGAATGAAATCTTAACTTAAATTGCGTCTATTTATAATACCTTATCATTGCTCTAGCTTGTATGGCAATATAAACCGCTGTACTATTTAGTATTTTTTTGGTTTACTGATTGCCAAAACCTGAACTCTTTGCTGATAAAGGATAACACTTATATATGTAAATTATCATAAGGACCTGAGCATCCCTAGTCATAGAATCATCACGACATGACACCAATTATGTGAAAAAGATTGGAATGAAGATGGGCAATGACATAAAGACAGTACGCAGACAAAGCAGATAGCGGTTAAGACCTATGACTGCACGAAATAAGAAAGGCACTTTATTAAGAAACAATTTTTTTTTATAGCAATACAAATACACTAACCAAAACATGATTTAGATTTATTCAACACAAAACTGTTGCCAGAATGCCTCTTTATTTGGAAACAATGAAAAAAACATATAGTCATTGCAAGTCTCTAACCAAACCATCAACACAAAAAAATGTTTTAGAATGTCAATTTATTATGAAATAATGAAAAAAAATCGAGTTTTGGTTAGTATATTAATTGGGCAGTAATAGTATTGCTATAAATATGTTTATCATTGTTTTCATAATAAACAAAAGCAAACGTATAGGGTGCAAACAGACTTTTGGTAAGAACGTGTAGGGTGTGAAAGTGAATGGGTCGAATTTGAATAAGAGCGATTATGTTTTAAGGTGAACGGACCCGGATTCCGTTCATTTCCGATTCGTATGGGATTATTGCGATCCTGTACAAGACGTCATACTGACTGATTTGTTAATTTTCTGTGTGAAAAAATATACCAATTTACAAAAGTTCCATGTCTATATAAGCATACTTTTCAGAGACAAGTGACCGTGCATCGGACTATCGGGCTGTCGGATTATAGGACTGTCGGACTGTCTGATTATAGGACTGTCGGACTATCGGATTAAAGGACTGTCGAACTATCGGACTGTCGGATTAAAGGACTGTCGAACTATCGGACTGTCGGATTATGGGACTGTCGGATTATAGGGTAGGGGTGATCCCGCTTTGCTGTACAATAAAAAAAAATCAGAAAATCAAATGGTAACTGCCTAACAAAACGGACAGGGATTCTTAATATTTGAAAAAAGTATGCTGCTTTGCTGTGCAATAAAAAAAAATCAGAAAATCAAATGGTAACTGTCTAACAGAAATTATATAATTTTTTTTTAAGTTTACCACTTACTTAGTTTACTTCACTTGTTAGTCAGTACAACTGTACAAAACGATTATAAATGGTCACAATAGTATTATGAAATTAAGTAAAACCCATTATAAGCATCTTCATAAATTCATAGATGGCAAAATTAGTCGCTTTTCATCTTCTCAAAATTTTCAGGAATTTCCAAAACTTGAAATCCCCAGTAAACTCCACTTTTTGCTACGGGTTATCTGAACAACGTACTGCGGTCCCGTAAAATATTATATTTGATTATCAACACATATAAAACTTTACCTGTGCAAAATAAAACAAACTTTTTTTTTATTCAATTATTAATTGAATTATTGATATTTTGTTCGGCATAATGAAACACGTCATATCGTTCTATTATCTAGATTTTGGTATACGTAATTTAGCATTTTTAAATTTTACGGCCATTGAACAAGTTTAGCCACGATCGGACTCTCTGATGTCTCGGCCCGTAACCCAACAGTGGTCAAGTAGATTCATCATCGGATCGTCCAAGCTCTGGTAATGGACCGTGAATGAAATCTTATCAAGAAGACACTATGCAATATCCTTTTTGGTTGATTTAAGAGCCAGTCTGTGATAAAAACATGCAAAATGGTCCAAATCCAAAATATTCCAATCAGGCTGATATTTTGTATTTTCGATACCTTATATGTAATAACTATTTGTGCAAAACATTTTGAAAAATTATTCAGCCATTATTTGTGTATGTCGAACATTCGATAATTGTCCATTTCTGTTCTGAAAAAGGCTTTTAAGTCTATTTTAGGGTATTTTGACCTGATTTTTGTTTGTTTTATAGAAAAATTACAGCTTAATGATAACAAATATCTTAACAAACACCTTAATGTGAAAGGAAATTAGGATAATTCAAAAAGTTGTGACATTTCTCAATACCCCTACTGACAAGTTGAAATTGCATGGTTTTGAAAAAGTGCCAATTCAGCAAAATTTGTATATTTTTAAAGGCTTGAATCTTGTAAGATCATGTTTTATTTTAAATAAAATGTAATTTTTCATGAAGCTTATATATTTTCTACAAAATGCAAGAAAATGGTGCTCGGCAAATGATACCTTCTTACAATAAAATAATAATTAAAGATAGGCATGATGGCAATTTTGCCGAATTTTTGATTTTTTTATCTGTTTCAATAGAAACTTTTCTTCAAAAGTATGTGATAGTCAAAATATCAGAAAAATAATGACTGAACTAATGTTTACTGGTTATATTAATTGAATAAACCAAGTTTAACTTAGTTTGAATTAGAAAATATACGAAGTAAACCCGGTAAAACCCCTTTTTTGCCTTTTTTTCCCCTAAACTGAGCATTTTTACAATATGTTTAAAATATAAACTTATTCCAAAGAAAACTACTTTAGAAACTTAAAGATGGGCTGTTTTATTTACAATACTATGCAAACTCATCAGGTAATATCATCGTGAGTTCTTCACAATTTTAGCATTTTATAATATTCTAGTTTTTAGACGCTTTTTGTCTAAATTCAAAGTGGCCACAATTGAGTTCAGTCGTAAATTTTTAAAACATGTTGTATTTGATAATGATTCATAAAACTATTTAACATATAAAAGATAGAGATTCAACATGAATGCAGCCCCTTGCAATTTAGACAAATAAACTATCGTAAAAGTACTAAAAATTCTAAGCACGTCTCCTTCAGATGAAATCGGGATATTTTCTTTTCTAAAATAGTATGAAAATGTATACAAACTGCACAGCCTTGTACATTCATGTTATCTATCTCCAGAAAAGAGGAAGATTTAATAGTTTTGTGCATATCATAGAATTGTGCCTCTTACCTAGAAAAGTGCTATATTTTGTATATTGTGATAAAGCTTTATGCCAAATATAAAGAGAATACTCCTAACAGTTCCTGATAAAACTGCAACTGAAATTTTGTGACGGTGGCATGAACCAGTTAGTAATCCCTATGTCAATTCTGGGAGAACAGTGGACATAACAGTAATGTTAAGTTTCCTCCTAGAATGTAATCTCTTGCAATTTGAGGCTTGGGAATAAGACATGTGCAAGATACAGTTGGCCTATTACTACCATCTGAGACAAACACAAATATTTCAAATTTTCAATAACCACATGTAATAAAAACAAATATACACAGATAAATGGTTAAACTGTTTAGCAGACATTGTCATTAAAATCATCGGGATATGATTTTACTGTTTATATAATATTATGGTGGTCTGCCGTAAAGAAAAACGTGCAAAATGGTCTAAATACAAGTTTTTAGTCATGAATGTACATGATGAAGGTATTAGCAAAAAAGAGTAAAAGTTTGATAGATCTGAAAAAAAATTAGCATAATAAGGTCATCAATATCTATTTTAACTAAATATCAAGTAATTGTGCAGCATCAGAGTTGAGAAAATTTTGATAAAAACAAGCATTCTGTGAGTAATGCATGGCAATACATAGTCCAAAACCCGTTACAAATTCATTGTAATGGAACAAAATTTTAAATTGCTCTATAATTTGTCATGGTGTAAACTACATAAAATTATCGAGACAAAATCTTCAAGCATAACGAAAAAACTTGTTGAATTCTGACTATTTAAGTGCATTTTCTATGTCCAAAGACCACAACTCTGCACACAAATATCAGACTGGAACAAAATTGAACCACTAAATACCAAAGAAAAGACAATTGAACATCCAAAATGTCATTTTGTCTTTAAAAAAAATGAGTTATTTCCGTTTGAACAGAAATCTTCTAATGAATAAGTAGTTCACCAAAAATTTAATTCTAGAGAAAGGGCTTAAACTGAAAAAAGAAAAAAGCTTAAAGCGTGAAAAATAAATTTGACCTGTAACTTGTCATGATAAATCAATAAGCCAAATATCAAATCAAAATCTACAAGCACAAAAAAGTCTGATTTGCCGAACTGACAGATAGACAGACCGACTGACAGACAGACGCAGTGCAAACCTAAGTCCATTTCGACGTTAGCTGTTAGGGAACTAAAAAGCAAAATCACAAAATATCAACAAACAGGAAAGAGATGCTCTTTGGAGAGAGGACATTCAAGATAATTTTGGAAAAGCTTTCAATTTTTGAAGAAGTAGGGTCACCTCAACTGTCTTTCTTTTATCTGGATTTAATTTTTCACATACGCTCTAATCGACACAACTTTCTAATCTAGACACTCAATAATTGGTTTCATTCCAATCAAAAGTTTCAAAGAGGAAGATATTTTGAAGAACAAGTATGTTCACAACTCTGTTTCATATAACATGCTTTTTAAAAGACTGTCTATGTGAAAACCAGGTGCTTCACAGGGCGCAGCTTTATACAACCGCAGTGGTTGGACCCTGACAGTTTGGGCAAATTAAATTTGGTCACAATGTTCAAGCTTGATGCTGTCTGAATTTGGATTGTAATTGAATTTATGACAAAATAAAGGTTTTTGTTACAAAATAAATGTTGTCAAAGATCAAACAAATCTATTGACCAATACTGTACTGTGCAATTGAAGATTTCTTCTTGAAACTTTTCAAAATTTGAAATTTGAAAAATTTTGAAAAAAAAGAAATCCCTTAAAAAAAAGGTAAACAAATCCCCCCAACTTATTTAAACCCCCCTTTAAACACAATCCCATCCTTTCCTTTGTAGTATGGAACCTTGTAGTACAATTACAGGAGATCCATACACTTAAACCCAAGTTATTGTTTGGAAACTAGAAACATAAAATTGAGAATGGAAATGGGGAATGTGTCAAAGAGACAACAACCCGCCCAAATAAAAAACAACAGCAGAGGGTCACCAACAGGTCTTCAATGTAGCGAGAAATTCCCGCACCCGGAGGCGTCCTTCATCTTGCCCCTAAACAAATATATACTAGTCCAGTGATAATGAACGCCATACTAATTTCCAAATTGTACACAAGAAACTAAAATTAAAATAATACAAGACTAACAAAGGCCAGAGGCTCCTGACTTGGGACAGGCGCAAAAATGCGGCGGGGTTAAACATGTTTGTGAGATCTCAACCCTCCCCTAATACCTCTAACCAATGTAGTAAAGTAAACGCATAACAATACGCACATTAAAATTCAGTTCAAGAGAAATCCGAGTCTGATGTCAGAAGATGTAACCAAAGAAAATAAACAAAATGACAATAATACATAAATAACAACAGACTACTAGCAGTTAACTGACATGCCAGCTCCAGACTTCAACTAAACTGACTGAAAGATTATGATTTCATCATATGAACATCAGGCACAATCCTTCCCGTTAGGGGTTTAGTATCATACCATCATAACATATATGAGAAGAACATAACCCGTGTCATGCCAACAACTGTTTTTAGAATAAACGTGTTTAGTTCCGATGCAAAGACCTTATCAGTGACTCGATATTAACGCCAAAATATGCAATCTTTAATGACTTGACAACAGTATCGTAATTATATCCCTTCTTAATAAGTCTATTCAAAGGTTTTGTAAGTTTCTGAGGTGAATACTGACACCTTTGTGCTTTATAAAGAATATTACCATAAAAAATTGGATGTGAAATACCTGAACGTATTAGAAGTCTGCATGTTGAGCTATATTTACGAATGATGTCTTTATACCGATGATAAAATTTAGTAAATGTTTTGACTAGTTTGTGATATCGAAAACCCTGGTGTAATAATTTTTCAGTAATACATAAATTTCTCTCGTTAAAATCTAAAACATTGTTACATACACGAGCGAATCGTACAAGTTGAGATATATAAACACCGTAAGATGGTGACAAGGGAACGTCACCATCTAAAAACGGATAATTAACGATAGGAAATGAAAAATCATCCCTTTTATCATAAATTTTAGTATTCAGCTTTCCATTAGTGATATAGATATCAAGATCGAGAAAAGGGCAGTGGTCATTGTTAGTATTAGCTTTATTTAAATTAAGTTCAACAGGATAAATTTCATTAATATACATACTGAAGTCGTCATTATTGAGAGCCACAATATCATCCAAATATCTAAAAGTATTATTAAATTTGTTTATCAGATGTTGTTTCGATGGGTCTTTGCTTATTTTTGTCATAAATTGTAACTCATAACAATACAAAAACAGGTCCGCAATAAGTGGTGCACAGTTAGTCCCCATTGGAATTCCGATAATCTGACGATATACGGAATCCCCAAAGCGAACAAAAATGTTATCTAGTAAAAATTCAAGGGCATATATAGTATCAAAGCATGTCCAATTAACATAGTTTTTTTGTTTATTGCTACTAAAAAATGACCTAAAAGAGTTTGAACATATATATTCACATTCTGATTTTTTGAATGCCCATTTAATTAGGTGTGTGAATTTTTTCTTAATGAGAATGTGAGGCAATGTGGTATACAGGGTAGAAAAGTCATAACTTTGAACAGATTCAAAATCTCCAATATAAGCATGCAATTTATCAAGTACTTCCAACGAGTTCTTGACACTCCAAAAGTAATTTATTCCACTATTTTCGAAGGCCTTATTTGAACAATTTAATATCAGGTTTTTAATTGTACCAAGTGTGCTGGTAAGAAGAATAGACAATTTAGTAGTTGAACAATGGCTTGAAGACGAAATAAATCTATATTTGTAAGGGGTTTTGTGTAGCTTCGGAAGCCAATACATAGTTGGGACTTTCATTGTATTTGGCTCTGCTTGGAATGTTGGTGAATTGGTGATTTCCTTTTTCAGAACCTCAATGTAAAATTTACGTCAAACAATAATAATATTATTAGCAGCTTTATCGGCCGGGACAAAAACAAATTCCTTGGCTAGTTCTTTGAGTTTATGTTTGATACGAGAAATAGGTTTATTGTGGTTATTGTTAATAGTAAAATGTTCTTTAAAATGTTGAATACGTATATCAACTATCTTCATTACTGAATTAAAAAAAAGAGTCCAAAGATTTTTTGTCAGCTTTTTCCCGTTTTATCCATTTCATACAGTAGGTATGGAGTGAGTCGTGGATGATATTACGACACTCATTCCAATTAATAATTGACGGGGGACGATATTTAGGTCCTTTACTGAGGAATGATTTTAACTCTCGGTCTTGAACGATGTTAAGATCTCCTGTTATTACATGGGAAATGAGTCCATAAATATATTCGGAATTACTGCAATTACATGAAGTAGGTGTATTTTCACTGATATTAACATCTTTACACAATTGACTATAATTAAACACAAATTTCCGGGTAGATTTCTTGTAAATATAACAAATAAGAGGTAGCTCAGTATTGTCAAAATATCCAGGAATTTGTTCTTTAACAGAATGGTCGTTAAATATACCGGCAATATTTACAAAATCAAAGCCTTTATTGACATACTTAATTTTAATAAAATGTTTTTTATGATCTTCAGGGCGATCAATTTTGGGAAATAATTTAGAATAACAATATGCCATAATAATTTGAACAATTTCATACTTAGGACTGCTATATGAAATTGTGTTGCAATCCTCCAAAATTTTATTTAACTTATTAACCGGTAACGAACTGAGTTTTGTTAACAGATAATGTCTGCCGTTGTTTTTTGAAATAGAAATTAGGTCCGAAATATTAGTATGATTGGCCCGAAATTTTCTTTGATTGCGATTTGTTCTACGACCGTGAGAACGTTTTTTACGAACAGTTTTAGAAACTATATCCAAAATGTTAACGGAATTGGTTCTAGATATATTACCAATTCCCATGATATTATCATTTAGTCCGAGAGGGTAAACTGTCTGTAATTTTTTAATCCAATTTAATTCAATTATTTTCCGTGATCGTACAAACTTTGAATGCGATTCACCAGGCTGCTTATTTACTACTTCTAAAGGTTGAACTGCTAAATATTTAAAAGGATGGTTGTGCTTCTTAAGGTGTTGGTAAATGATACTTTTGAATTTATTGGGTCTTTTAAAACGATACAGATGTTCTTGAGTTCGTTTAGATAAATATCGTCCAGTTTCTCCTACGTACTGAATACCACACCCGGTTTGTTTCATGTGAGTAAATAAATAATACTGTTTGTTTTTCAAGTTATATCAGTTTCAAAATTTAAAGAAAATGTGCGACCATTAAACGCGGACCTTACCGTATTGTTGGTGGAAAGACGGGGACAAGTCACATGTAAGTCATTTTTTGGCATGACACTTATCGATAGAAGGGTAACCACGATTTTTATTGTTAAAAATGTTAGCGATGGTAGTATTTTTAGATAACCGATTTTGAAGATTGAGACGTGTGGATACCCTTTGAACAAGTTTAGTATTTAGTAATTTTCCATTTCTAAGCTTCATAATTGTTTTGTTAGTGAATTATATAATAAAGGAGCAAAGATTGGCGTCCAGAATATGAACCAGCATACAATAATTGAAGTATATAAAATGAATAAATTTGTTCGGCTAAAAATGTCAAACGCTATCAGTATTAAATAGTAGAATGGGGCTGAATATTGAAATACTACTTTTTGATAAATATTCCTAAAGTAATGAATTAGAGCAGTTCTCGCTCGGACACACACTCCATAATCTAGTATATTATAAGAGCATAAACATGAAGCACGGGGAGGCACTCTACTGCCTCCACACGCTTCCACATGCTTCTTTTAGGCCCTTTTTTGGCCCCTAATTCCTACATATTTTGGGCAATTAATCCAAAACTTAATCCCAGACTCCGATTTGTTATATGAAACATTGTGGTACAATTATAGAGATATCCATACAATTACACACAAGTGATTGTCTTGAAACTAGAAAAATGCTTGTTTTTGGCCCCTTTCTTCCTAACTTTGAACCCATAACCCATTATTTAAAATGAATCCAAACCTTCTACTTGTGGTTTTAAACATTGTGGTACAGTATCAGAGCAATTAAAATACTTATACACAAGTTATTATCCTTAAACTATAAAAAGCTTCTTTTGGGCCCCTTTTGGGCCATAATTCCTAAACGGTTGGGACCATCATCCCCAAAATCGATCCCAACCTTCCTTTTGTGGTATTGAACCTTCTGAACAAAATCATAAAGATCTATACACTTAAACTAAAGTTATTGTCCGGAATATAAGTCTACTTTGATCAGTTTGAGTTAAAATATTAAGGGGCAACAACTATTACATTTAGTGCATTTTATAGATATTTTGGGAGCATTCTTTACTAACTTCCCATTATTTGCCAAGCTAAATTTGTTTACTTGTCTTAGAACTGATATGCACCTTTAAAAAAATCCTAAAAGTTAAAAATAATAAATATGATCTTGAGAGAAAACACCTACTGAGTAACTGTACCACATGCAAGTTATCTTATACATCTGTTGCACGAACCTCTCTGACAACCTGCCAAAAGGTAAAAAAAACCTCAAAATGCATTTTTTTTTTTAATGATGTTCTTTGCAACATATAACAAGATAATGTTATATTTAAGAGATGTATCAATTATCCAGACCTTTAAAAAGTACCTAAATATGGTGATTATTTTTGCATTTTTTTTTTAATAACTCACAAATATGCAAATAAGGCTGTTCCAAGTCAGGAGCCTCTGACCTTTGTTAGTCTTGTATTATTTTAAGTTTAGTCTCTTGTGTACAATTTGGAAATTAGTATGGCGTTCATTATCACTGAACTAGTATATATTTGGTATGGGGCCAGTTGAAGGACGCCTCCGGGTGCGGGAATTTCTCGCTACATTGAAGACCTGTTGGTGACCTTCTGCTGTTGTTTTTTTCTATGGTCGGGTTGTTGTCTCTTTGGCACATTCCCCATTTCCATTCTCAATTTTATGTTAAATAGAAAATAGTGTGAATTAAGAAACATTTGTTTTTTTTATTTTTACTCCTAAATAGACAAAGATTTTGAAATATATATAATGTTGCAAAGTTGTAACTACCAATTTGGACGAAATATGAGATTTTGCATGGTTTTATGGCAGACTGGCTCTTAAAAAAAGTTTATTTGTATAATCTTAATTGCGTAGTAGTACTATATATGACAAATCAACCGTAATTTAAACATGCTATAGCAGTTTCACGTTGGCAAACTAAGGATTTGTCTTTGAATCGTAAGATGACACATAACACAGTCATGCTATATCATATGCAAAAATCCACGGGATTCCAATCCTTCTTACTATACAGATACTTGGACAAACCATGGAAGTAATATTGGAAGGAATAACATCGTCGTCACTTCAAAGGTTTCATCTGCGTTACCGCCCATCTTTCAATAACTCGTTAATTGGTTCAATATCTGGCATGGAAGTTTATTCTCCGCATGTGATCGATCAAATCACTGACACTTATCGGTCATTTTCGTGTTCACGGAGAACTACGAACAGACAAGTTTTTGTCGAATATACATGCGAAGTAACCCGAATAGTCCATTCGTTACATTCCGTTGATGTACGCTGCCGAAAAGAGTCATTCGTTCAATTTTTATTTTAGTCCAATTTTTCCCTATTTTTGGTTAGTTTGAACTTAATAGTTAAAACCGACAGCTATCACATACGAAATTGGAGAACAAAGTTGTGTCATTTCAATTTTAAAATTTACAGACAATTAAAAAACCATTTCCGTATAAAGTTAAAAAGATGACTGTACAAAAAATACGTTTGGACACCCTTTATTAAATACGAAAAATCTAAATCTTTCGTGTATTTATAGTCAATTAAATTATTAACAATTCTAAACGGTTCTATCCTTCAATTTAAGTTCTTGATACATAACTAATTTGTGTAAAAATGAATTTACCGTAAGACAGATAGATGCAAGCCCATTTCGTCGGTTTGTTATATTTTTTGCTGTATAGCTTATTATATTAATACAAGCATTCCACAATAAACTCTTTTTAAATATATATTTACGAAAATATTATCCCCGTTTTAGTTGTCCAGTTTCAATAATGCAATCAATGACATTTATGACATATACATAAATTTAGAATACTTGAAAGTAAATATTAGTTCATTCAATCTCGATAAACTTTGCACATTTCAACAGTAAAAAAATCTATGCCTACATTTGCCTACATTATTTTGTTAAACATCATGTGAAACCTGATCGATTCATCGGTATTTAACTGTTTAACTCGGGATCCGCTTTTAACCGGAAAATACTTTTAGAACAGTTTAAAACAAACGGTAAAAAGCAAAAATATGCTAAATTAAATACAATTTTCCATGTTAAACTGCTGTAGTTTGAACAATTCTAGTCCGTTTTTCAAGTTTTTTTCACCATTAGATTTCTTTCTAAAGGTAGATATTCTATGTGATACAGCGCTACCTTGTTATTAATAAACTAGGGATTTCCCACAGGTGCTCTATAATTACCGGACTCGATAAAACCACGTGACTGATAAGAAATTCCAGATGCCTTTTACAACCGCGGTAACGCAGATAGTAACCAAAGGCGTCTTACCGCTGAGACTATAATTGGATGAAATCGTATGACTTTAGTACAGAGCTCAGCATGCTATAAATACATGCTAATTAGTCGTTGTTATTCCTTCTAAATATTACTTCCATGGACAAACTAAGAAAAAAATATAATACAATATTTTTATTGTCAATCAAGGACGCCCTTAAAGAGCAGTATAATTACAAACAATTTATTACAATGATTATTATTAATTCTTAATGTATACAAGTGACAAAATATAGAATAAAGAAAATAAACACAAAAGCGAAATTAAAACCGCAGATATTTATATATGCATATATTCAACATGTAAAAATGTTATTCAACTGTTTATGGATACCATTAGTGCCGTAAAATTTAAATTTGGTCTATGAATGATTCACTGGGTCAGCAGTTTCACATTGGCAAACTAAGGATTTGTCTTTGAATCGTAAGATGACACATAACACAGTCATGCTATATCATATGCAAAAGTCCACGGGATTCCAATCCTTCTTACTATACAAATACTTGGACAAACATGGACAAACTATAAGAAAAAAAAACATAATGGCGTGATTTTTGCCAGATGGAGCCGATATAGTTTCAGCTTACATCAGAATGTATACCGAATATGGAAAATCTAAAATTCCAAACAGAAGTCCAAAGGCACATGGGAGAAAAAGAAGGATTTTTTTTGGCAAAGGATGCCAGGCTAACATTCTCTGTGTTTATATGCAATTTTATATGATCTAATCAGTGTCCCTCGTGAAATAATGTCCATGGACAAAATTTCCTATGAAAAAATGTTCTCAGTTATGAAAAAGTGTCCATGGACATGGACATTATTTAATTAGTTTATTACAGGTAACGGTAAACTGGACCCCTGTTGTGTTCTATGGCAAGCCGTTCTCGTCAAAACTATGTTTAAACCCTTTTTTCGAAAAAAATACACACTGAGATTTAAAAACCTAAAATAACACACTGAGAAATCGAAATTACACACTGAGATTTAAAAAAATAAAAAACACACACTGAGAATTCAAAATTACACACTGAGATTTTAAAAAGACACACTGAGATGAAATAAATTGAAAAACACACACTGAGAATTGTTAATTACACACTGAGATTTCAAAGATTTCACACTGAGATTAATATGCAAATTACTAATGAATATTCATGAGATGAATAATTCAACAGATTAATATCTTGATCTGAAGAACTCTTGTCATTATAATGAAATGCGATTCCTTCAACCAACATTCGTAATAAATTTCAAGACTTGACATCGCTCATATTCATAAGTTTGTTGCCTATAATTCAGATCATTACTACCAGTAATTAAACATGTGTCCCTTTTCAAAAGGCTTCCAACTGTTTCCCTGATTTCGCTAGTTAATCTTTTATATTTTTGTTACGTTTATATGCTATAATAGACACTTGAGTACAAATTTCACTGCATTCTTTTGCAGATTGTTCCAATGTTTTCTTATAATTTTGATAAAGTTTTTCACCATTTGGTGATATTTTGTAATAAGAGTAAGTGGGTATTTTTCTTGTTCAAGATTGTATTTCTAAAGTTTTTTTTATTAATAATTTGGAACCAAATCGAAGGACTAACGAGTTCTGTCCCCTTGTTGTTTTAAGCTTGTAATAGATTCAGATTAAGTATGCTAATTAAATATGTGCGCATAAAGAGTGCGCACAAATCTCAGTGTGTAATTTTAAATTCTTAGTGTGTAATTTCAAATTCTCAGTGTGTGTTTTCAGTTTATTTATTCTCAGTGTGTCTTTTTGAAATCTCAGTGTGTAATTTTCAATTCTCAGTGTGTAATTTTCAATTCTCAGTGTGCGTTTTTCATTTTTGTAATCTCAGTGCGTCTTTATGAAATCTCAGTGTGTAATTTTTAATTCTCAGTGTGTAATTTTCAATTCTCAGTGTGCGTTTTGAAGTTTTTAAATCTCAGTGTGCTTTGTTGTAATTCTCAGTGTGTAATTTTTTCGAAAAATGGTTTAAACATAGTTTTGACGAGAACGGCTTGCCATAGTGTTCACTTATCGCTACACTGGTGCGAAGCTATAGATGGAACGGCGGACCCGTTTAATTAACCTTTTCGCTGCCAAAATTTTTCAAAGTCCAAAATAACGTTACACCTATGACGTTGCTAAATTTTACTACAACGTCGACGAATGCCATTGAAAACCTTGTACAAATGCAGTGTAAACGTTACGCTGCACACATCTGTCATCTTCAATAAATCATGAGTCAAGTTCAAAATATACTGAATTGATGCAAATTTTGTTTGGCATATACTAATGTACAAACTACTTAATTCTTAATATTCAAAAGTAAATAAGATTTTTATAATTATAGGCTACAATATTCTGAATATGTGTGAAATGTAACGATTACGAATATTAGTGAAAGAGATCTGCATTTACCCTCGATGCCTTCTGAGAATCCGTCCACAGAATTTTGATTAAAACCTATGGGTTGTTGCTATTAAACATTTCCGTTAAAATTATGTGAAAATATAAGGGGGTCACCGGATTCCTTTTTTTTCCCAGTTGAAAATAATCAGTCTCACTTTCGTAGCGTGGAAAAGGTAAAAAAAAAAAAAATTTTAACGTCGTAAAATTCTATCACTCATACATAATAATGAAGACAGCAAATATGAATCCGGTGACCCCTTAATATATTCCTATCGTTAAAATGAAAATGTTTACAGCAACAGAATATTATTTTTAAATCGACTTCTGTGGACAGATTTTCGGAAAATTTCAATTTAAAGTTGGAAAAGCATATTCTCTGACGCGGTTTCCTTCAGTAATCCTTTGCACGTAATCGACATAAACTTGAAGTATAAAAACTTCTTATTTATATATATTTTTTTAAACATTCTGACGATTCCAACAAATTATATAAATGCGAACTAATTTTCAACAAAATCTGAAATATCTTGCTTGAAAGTGAGTTCGACTCCGAAACCTAATTTACTTGGATAGTCAGGTTTTCCTTTTTTGCCGAGTCTGTGTTTTTTTCTCATGGAACTGTTGCTTCATGTTCTTATAAAAACTGTGCATCACAAAAAAGACAGGAGTGTTGAATGTTGCGTTTAATTTCAAAAATAAATCAAAAAAATTACGCATTCTTTGCCTTAAAAAAAGTATACATTATCAGGTCAAATTTATTTATGAAATTTTTATAAATTGGGACACGTTCGAAAGGAATAATAATCATGCAAACGAATGCAGCCATTTTGAGAGTAACGAATGTTATGCAAATAAAGGATCCTCATAGAAACCACGATGGCGGATTCACAATGGAAAATAATCTTCGATAATGTGAAGTTCAGGATTATACAGTGCAATCACAACAAAAGGTAGGACAGTACTGGTATTTTGGAAAGATTTTTGATTCCGCTAATTGAAACACGTAATTTCGAATGAATGCGGTTGGAAATTTAAAAAATTTCGACCAAACCCATGGTATCAATTTTACCTGACGGCGACTATACATATTTATGTTCTAATTCGTAACCTCAAACGAACATAAAACATTTATCAATATAATACAAAACTCTCACATGGGAGTAGCAACTTGCAAACGTCAAGTGCATTTTTATTCATGTAATAAGTACACGTAATTCATTTTTTATCAATGAGAATTATGAAAATTGTCTTGTCTCTAACAAGCACTGCAACATCCATATTTGCGACTCTTCTTGGACTATCAATCTGTAAATAAATAATTCTGATAATTATTTATTTGGAAAAAAGCATCTAAAGCACTTGACTGCAATGACTCGAATGACTTTAACTACTATCAAACCACCCGTGCATGAAATTCTTCCCGCATACTTTATATACCCAACCAAACAGACCTTTCTATAAATAGCATAAACACATGTTCCTTACCAAACAAAACAAACTAGCATCGATATATGTACAACTTTGATAAATATAATAATGTTCTAATTCGTAACCTCAAACGAACATAAAACATTTATCAATATAATACAAAACTCTCACATGGGAGTAGCCACTTGCAAAAGTCAAGTGCATTTTCGAAAAAACAAAGATCGGGCAAATGTATGATCAATTTATTATAATTAAATATCTAAATATCTAAATTCTGAGATACAGATGATTGAGTAATAATGTTTTCCTTCACATATCCATCTTTAGCAGATTCGGATCGATAAATCAATCTGTCATGTTTACAAAAACTATGTATCAAGATTTGAAACCATAATTATAAAATAATTCATCCGTAAAAAGAACCTATATCCAAAATAAACTAGCATAAAACTATAGTGTTAAGTGTAAATCTTATGAAGTTATGGAATATTATAGACATTCGACATGTAGCATTCAGATACATCACCTTAATCAAGCAGTATCATGTAGCCCAACGGCATTGATTCACAGTATATGTTGTTTTTCTGTCCAAGCGTTTTTTGTTTTTTTTTTTTCAATCAACATACCTAAATCGATCGACATACCTTAACCAATCAACATACCTAAATCGATCAACATACCTTCAATGGTATTCTAGCTAAGTGGTAATCCGTATTGTTATTCTAGCCAAGCGGCAACCTGTATTGTTATTTAGCCAAGTGGCAATCTGTTTAGTTATTATAGCCAAGTGGCAATCTGTATATTGTTATTCTAGCTATGTGGCATATCTTAAGCGTTACTCTAGCCAAGCGGAAATCTGTATTATCATTTAAGCCAAGCAGCAATCTATATAGTTGTTATAGCCAAGCAGCATATCTTGAGCATTACCCTAACCAAGCGGCAATCTATATTGTTATTTAAGCCAAGCAGCAATCTGTATTGTTATTCTAGCCATGCGACATATCATAAGCGTTACTCTAGTCAAGCAACAATCTGTATTGTTATTCTAACCATGCTGCATATCTTAAGCTTAACATTGGCCAAGCAGCAATCTGTATTGTTTTTTTAAGCCAAGCGGCAATTTTTATTGTTATTCTAGCCATGCGGCATATCTTAAAAAGCGTTACTCGAGCCAAACGGCAATCTGTATTTTTATTCTAGCCAAGCAGCATATCTTAAGCGTTATCCTAGCCAAGCGGCAATCTATACTGTTATTTAAGCCAAGCGGCAATCTATATAGTTATTATAACCAAGCGGCAACCTGTACTGTTATTCTAGCCATGCAGCATATCTTAAGCGTTACTCTAGCCAAGCGGCAATCTGTATTGATATTTAAGACAAAGGGCAATCTATATAGTTATTATAGCCAAGCGGCAATCTGTATTTTTATTCCAGCCAAGCGGCAATCTGTTTTGTTATACTAGCCAAGCGGCAATCTAGTTATTCTAGCCAAGCGGCAATCTGTATTGTTATTCTAGCCAAGCGGCAATCTATACTGTTATTTCAGCCAAGCGGCCACCTGTAAATATTTTCATTCTAGCCAAGCGGCAACCTGTAAATATTGTCATTCTAGCCAAGCGGCCACCTGTAAGTATTGTCATTCTAGCCAAGCGGCAACCTGTAATTATTGTCATTTTAGCCAAGCGGCAATCTGTAATGTTATTCTAGCCAAGCGGCAATCTATATTGTTATTTTAGCCAAGTGGCCACCCGTAAATAGTGTCATTCTAACCAAGCGGCATGTTTATATTGTTATTCTAGCCAAGCGGCATATCTTAAGCGTTACTCTAGCCAAGCGGCATATCTATAATGTTATACTAGACAATAATGTTGAGTAGAAAATACATAAACCAATACAAACTACACAAAGTAAAGACGATTTATCATTATTCAAAACCAATCAATTATATCAATATTAGATCACAATGGATACAGGAATTACAATGCCTTTCAAATCATTTGAACCAGACAATGATTTCTTTCAAGAACCATGAATAAAAATGTCTTTAATATAATGGAATTCAAGCATCTCGGCCACACAAAGTTGGCATAACAAATTATTTTGATATAGCAAGGCCAAAAATGACGCAATATAATGTTTAATAACATACTAAATTTATAGCGGAAACAACCAAGTGTTGTCACCTTCCAGTCAAAGCAAAATACAGTCACACCTGTTGAACCTTGTGTATAACATCTAGTATAAATAATTCAATTTCCTTGTTATCACTGTCAGCAAATCTATCAACTGAAGGAGATCCATACATATAATCTATAAATTCAAAAAGAAAACTCAAGACTGACGCTCCAATCGTCATGATAAAAAAAACCTTGCTTATAGCATCTGCTTTAACATTTTTATCTTTAAGTATCCATACAATATCTAAATTAATAGAATTCTTTACGCAACTAGAAATATGATGACATCGCCAACTTTGTAGTTGCGTTTTTACCACTACCTGACTCCACTATACCCACACAATACTGACTATCCGTAAACCACTTAAAGACATTCCCCGCATGAATAACTGACCTAGAATAGTATCTATATATAATTCTATAACCTTCTTTTCTCTCCATATCAAACTTAATCCTGTCCCTCAACCAGTCCACATTTTATAAAAATCTGATTCTCTAATAGACATAATTAAGCTCCATAAGCAAAACTGCTAGCATCCGAATACACAATTATAGAAGGAACCTTATACTAGAAAAAGTATCTCCCCTTGACCACTGACCCTTTTCTCAGGCATTTGAAATATTATTTTATGTTTCTTTAATCACTCTGTAATGTTTATGTCATGGCGTTATTAATGTTATGCTCTTATTGGGCCCTTTAATTTTAAAATAAAATATTGTATTGTATACTCTGAAAAACATTTCGAATTTAAAGCAAAATTTTATGTATCCAAAACTGTAACTCACATTTGACCTCTTGTACCCTCAATCAAGATAAAACTATAGTCCCACGAAACACGTGACTCGATCAATCTATACAACAGATTGTACACTAATTGATTGCTCATATTCATATGAATCCAGTTGTAAAGTATTTAACTGCTCTTTTAAATGACTTTTACCACTGGCAACAAAATCAAAATAATACTTATCATTCACAGATTTAAAACATCAAATAAATGACATCGGCAGAAATATTAAAGCAAATCCATTTGATAAAACATATAAAACTAGATATTTTAACCTTCTAAAATCTTTTAAAAAGATGATTAAACAAAAAAAAGCTAAATACAAAACCGATATTTTTAAAAAACTTGAAAACTGTTATAAAAATAATTCAGAGGAATATTGGAAATGAAAAGGACCACAAAACATGAAGATAACTCTGAAGAAATATTTAAAAACTTAGAAGAGCTAGAAAAACATTTTCAAAACCAAGGAAAATGCTCTTCTGTCAACAAAGAATTTCAAAAAAACATAGAAACAGAATTTAAAAACATTGAAGATAAAATGTTATATATAAACACCACTGACAAACCTTTTACACTATCAGAGGTTAAAATTGTTATAAATAAACTAAAAACAGGTAAATCTTCAGGACCTGATAAAATCTTAAATGAAATTATTAAATTCAGTAGCCCTGTTACACTTAAATCTTTTACAAAACTTTTCAATGCTATACTAAAATCTGGATGCTATCCTAAACTATGGGAAAACTCATATATTATCCCAATTCATAAATCAGGAGACAAATATGATTTAAATAACTATAGAGGAATTGCCTTAATGAGCTGTTTGTCAAAAGTATTTAGTGCATTGTTAAATAATAGACTAAATAAACTTATGGAATCCAAATATAACCACTCACAGTTTGGATTTCGAGAGAATCATAGAACTTCTGATAGCTTATTTATTCTTAAATCTATTATAAATAAATACCTTCATAAAAATAAAAAGAAAATATATATTTGCTTCATAGACTTTAAAAAAGCCTTTGACTCTCTTTGGCGGCTAGGACTAATGTATAAATTGTGTAAACTTGGAGTTGGTAAACACATCTTTAACATCATTAAAGCACAATTCAATCATACTCTTGGTTCTTTCAAACATAAGAATTCAGAGTCTAGGCATTTTATTATAGATAAAGGTGTAAGACAAGGAGATTCTTTAAGCTCCACTTTATTTAATATTTTTATTAATGACTTAAGTCAGATATTTGAAAAGCAAAACTGTTCCCCTGTAAAACTTATAAATTCTGACATAGGAAGTCTCCTTTTTGCAGATGATTTAATCATATTATCAGAGAGCGAAAACGGTCTGCAAAATAGCTTAAATAATCTCTCTGAGTATTGTGATAAATGGCAATTAACAGTTAATACAAAAAAAATCTAAAACCATGATACTACAAAATAACCCAAGTAAAATAAATAAACCCTTTTTGAAATTTAAAGAAAAATACCTCGAAAAAGTATATGAATATAAATACCTTGGATGTGTTATAACATCTAATGGCAGTCTAACTAGTTGTAGTTCAGATCTTGCAAAAAAGGCAAGAAAAGTTTTATTTGCTATTAACTCTTACTCATCAGGCTTTGGACAACTTCCTGTGAGAGCGTCTTGCAACCTTTTTGAAACTTTGGTCAAACCTATTCTAACATATAATAGTGAAATATGTTATATGGACACTTATATTCAATTTTATAGAGCTAAACTCCGAGCTAACAAAAATAGCTCAACACCAGATGCTATTCATTTTATTGATAAAACTATTTTAGAAAAAACCCAGCTACATTTTATTAAACAAGTACTGGGGACAAAAAGAAGTTCAACAAATCTAGCTGTTAGAAATGAACTAGGACTTCTGCCATTAGAAACTTTCATAAAAACCCAAACTATGATGTACCTATCTAGATTAAATAATGAAAATCTAAACCCACTTCTTAATGAAGCCTTTAAATTAACTAAAAGTTTAGATACTAAGGGAACATACTCTTGGTATACTTTTGCAAAAAATGTGTCACAAGATATAAATATTGACATCAAACTTATTGAGGAAACTAAAACTTTAAAACAGACTAAAATGTTAAAACCCCAATTAAAAAAGAGTTATATCAACTTCTATCAAACTCTTATTGATGATAAAATAAATAACTTAAACGAAAATAATAAAATATATCTATATAAATTTCTTAAATCTAATATAAATAACCAAATGAAATACTACCTATCACACCCAAGTAAAGAAACAAGAAAAATGTTAACCAAATTTAGAATAAGTGATCATTGTCTCTTTATAGAAACTGGACGATATACAAAAATACCACGAAATGAAAGAAAATGTAAAATATGTAATATCTTAGACGATGAATTTCATTTTTTCTTTAACTGTAAAATAAATGAAAATAAAAGAGAAATCTTTCTAAAATATTATATACAAAAATATGTGAATTTTAATACACTTAATTTTACTGATAAACTCGTGATTATACTAAATCCATTAACACCAAATGATGTAACAGCAGTTGTTTCTTTTATTAAAGAGTCATTAGAACTGAGGAAAGGAGAACAATAACTGTTTTTATCATATATCTCTTATAATATTGTCGAGTTTTCATTATGTTTGATCATGTTTGTTTTGTATTTGCCATAACCTAAATTGGTTTTTGTCTGTTTTGCAAATAAAGAATTATATTCATATCTTCGTCCGCAACTTCTTGGGTTGTTAAACTTTGAACAGTTTCGTCTCCAGTGACCCATGATCGTCTGACAACCAAAGCAGATGTCTGTTGATTTAGGTCCAGTGTTGTTTTTCTAGTGGACACGAAAACCACGATCAGTAGCACTAGTAATAGTTGCATTGGTATTCTCTACGTGTATTAGGAATAAATAGTCTCTTCATTTTCAGAATTTCCCATACTAAGTTGAATGTATGAAATTGTAAGAATTCGACAAAAGCATCTGGAGCACTTGACTGCAATGACTCGAATGACTTTAACTACTATCAAACCACCCGTGCATGAAATTCTTCCCGCATACTTTATATACCCAACCAAACAGACCTTTCTATAAATAGCATAAACACATGTTCCTTACCAAACAAAACAAACTAGCATCGATATATGTACAACTTTGATAAATATAATTATATGAATACTGTTATAACTATTAATAACACATGTATTATACCCATCGCTATCGCTCGGAAATAATCCAATATAAATGCCAAACCCATTTAAAATGAAAACAAATCTATACGGCTGCCACAAATTATCTCTTAAATATAAGAATTGAAAATGTGGTATAATTGCAAACTATGTTCTTAACAAATATGATAGACAACCAACAATCTCATTTTCCAAAAAAAAACTCATAAAAATCCGTAAAATCAGCCGTTATTCTCACAATAAAAACTCAGGTAAATTCGCGCAAACGTATCAATACGATTTCTTCGCGCAAACGAAATGCTTGTCGTAAGATTCTTAACAAATATAAGAAAAACTGCAGTCGCACTTTATATCATGACACCAAATATCGAAACGTAGCATCACACAAAATAACTCTTAAAATTATAGCAACAACAAAAATAAAAAAAAAACAAATGGTATTGACATTTAAATTATTTGCATATATATGAAAGACTCATAATGTCTCTAATCGAGACGGCCGTTGCTCAAATCGACGTCGAAATCCGACGACATTAAAATAACATGCCAAATCGACGGCCAATTTTATACCCCACTATGATTGCCAATGGGAAAATTATGCAATAGAGTTCAAATGAAGTCGATGTAAGCAATTATAGACAACCATACGGCCTTCAACGATAAGAAAAATCCATTCCGTAAAGTCGGCTATGAAAGGCAACGACATGTAAAAAATGATGTAAAGAATCCAAACCAGCAAACAAACGGTCTTATTTATAACAAAACAATTTCTAAAAACAAATATGACAGGCATAAACCAACGACAACCACTGAACTACTGGTGTTATATAGCCATTCTTCCCCATGCCAGTTTCCCCTAGGGGGAAAACAAGCATGAGGCAATTAGTTTTACAAACGTGTAACAATGGGTTAGCTTCGTCTTCAAAACACGACATTAACTAGCTGCCACATTTCCACAACAACACTGACCGATTGAATTGTTTTTGACGATTATACGAAATGAATGCACAAAATGATAAAATCGTGCACAGAAGACTAAGTTTATTATATATGTATGCATTGGAGCAACATGATTTTTTATCGGTCACTCGTTTCATATGACTTTAACATGATTCAAGAAGATGAGGTCAAGGTCATATAAACCAAACAAGAAATACATGCTCACATTATAACCATTCAATACACTATAAATATAGTTGTCATATTGCTTATAATTTTTAAGAAACAGAGTTAACCAAGAAAACTAAACATTGTCCAATGAACCTTGAAAATTTAGTCAAGGTCAAATGAACCATATCATGTACAGTACATCAAATAAAGTTGACCTATTGCATATAGTATTAGAAAAAAAAAACTAAAATTCAAAACCTAACTTTGACCACTGAACCAAGAAAATGAGGTCAAGGTCAAATGACACCTGCTAAGCTAGACACTTACACCTTACAATCATTTCATACACTAAATATAGAAGACCTATTGCATATATACAGTCTAAATCACAGACCAAAACACAAAAACTTTACTATAACCACTAAACTATGAAAATGAGGTCAAAGTCAGATGACACCTGCCACTTGGACATGCACCCCGTACTGTTGGGAAAATGTAATACTACCGTTTTCCCTATAAACGATTCTGAAAATACTTATTCTAAAAATAGAATATTCTCAACATGTACAACTTTAAAAAAAAAAAACGATTCAAAATCATTTTTCATGAAACACGGTGAATTTGCTTTATTTATTTTTTTATCACATGAAAAAAAAAGGAAAATGTACCGCATTACAGTAGCATATATCATTGTGCAAATATATATACAGATTCCTTTTTAAAATACACATGATGCATTTCATATCTATAGATATGATCAACAGTAGTATTTATAGTGCCTAAATTATGTTGTAAAGACCTGCAAATGTCACATTCACGTGGTCCCATGGCTTTGGATATACTATGGAGTTAATAATATTTTTATTATCCGTTTAAAAGAGTATTTTTATGTAGGCAAAATGAAAAAAGATGTAGCTTACACATGTTAAACATGTTACACGTATTAAGGCTTTACAGAAGTGTGAGAGGGTGTTTAAACTGGTCTGCGTTTAAAGAAACGAATCTGTAATATGACCCCCTCACGCCTGGTAAACCATCTAATCTCAACCAAATGTTGAGACGGTGAAAAGTATTCTAGCACTTCCTGTTGAGCTTTTCTGGTTCAAATTATTCAAAATAAACATAGGGTAGGTCGACTTTTCGTCAATTTACTGAAAATCAATGATTGTTTTGTAAAATAGGAGAATGTCATGCCATAGATAAATGATAATTGTAACTAATATGTCTCTTCTTGGTTCAAAATATCTGAAATTGAAGTCATAATCACTTTTCTCCTACGGATTATCATGTTTACTTTCTTTGAATCCGATAGAACTGCTATGATATTAATGATTTAGCAAGAAAATATGTCAATTATTTGTGTTTTTTTAATGCTTTACGATAAATACTTCTGTAAATTGCACGACTATTTGATTGCCAAGCCTAGTCTTAGCACAGAAATGAAAAATTCTAAATGGTTGAGATATAAAGGTATTGGTTGAGTCTTTCTGTCACAATGTTGAGACTTTCTGGTTACTTTGTGTCATGAAATATATTACTGTTAAAACTTTGGCACTTAGGTTTCAAAGTTTAATTAACTAACCTTTTTAACGGTTAACTTGATTTATGTTTTCTGTCTGTGGTAAGTTAAAATCTGAATACAGATACAATTTTATGAATTGCCGATAGAAAAATGCATGCCTTTCAAGTATAAATAAGATTAGTTTATAATATATAAATATTAATATGATTTGAAAGAATTCGATTCCTAACAGACATTGTTCAATGCCGAAAATGCATACCTTTATAAAGAAATAAAATTGATAAAAACTAAACAATCGAACATGACCAATTTCTCTGGGTTTGTTTTTTTCGTGCACATTATTTCAGGATGAGTTCTCACTCTAAAAGGTGGTGATCATTTATTTATAATTACAGTAACAAAAAATTTGTTAATAGAAACAAATAAAATGACAATTTTGTACTCTATTACGAAGTGTTTTATTTTAAAAACACCATTTGCATAAGTTTTCAAATTACCTATAACATAGTTAAGCAGAACAATTATGTATCAAGTCCACGACATGGGTATCTGTAACGGTTTTCTGTGATATTTTATCCTGAGGATAACTTGTCCCGGTAATTTTTTTCAGGCATGGTATTTACCAGGTTTTTTCCAGAGGAGTGAAAATCTATCTGTGTTATGCGGATGGTATGTACCGGTATATATTTGCCGTACTATATTTCACAGAACCGTGTGAAATAGAGTCCCATTAACTACTATATAAGTTACTGACAATCAATATATACCTGACTATAATTATAAAATGTTTCACAAAGGTAGACCAAATTTGCATAATTTATCAAAGGGAGGTATATAATTATGAGCAATTTATATTTTAAAGATATTAATATAATATATTTCTGAATCTATTTAATAGTGAAATTTTTCCTTTAATCTTATTTTTTGTATATTCATTTATATAAAGAGATGATTTACAACTTGATTTAATAAGACAGATAACATTTCACAGGTAAAAACTATCAAGATGGATGTAGAAAAGGCATAACCTCCGATTTTTTTGAAAAATTAACATGAATCTATTAGTTCAGTAATTGCTGCAAGTTATGTTCATTAATTGACACCGATTTTATATCTGTCCTTATTGGTCAATCAATTTTTCCCAAATTAAGTTAAGAGGGGGATTAGGGGGGAGGGGTTAGTGAAAAAACTATATAATTTTTTTTTTTATTTTACATTGAACTTTTGATGTCTAGTGAAATACCACAGGCACTTGTCTCAGAAAAAATCCTATATACCTTAGTATAAGACAAATAACGGATACAAAACGGACACATAACGGACGAGTATTGTAAAAAACGGACGCTTACCGGACACTTCATCCGTTGAACGTCCGTTCAAAGTTTTGAACATGCTCAAATGTTTCCATCGGACAAAACGGACGACGACTGATAAAGCGGACAGTCCGACACTGAGCGAAATGAAACAGATATCGACCGACGTCTAAAGGATAACAACATGCGGCTTATGGACATGAACAAATTAAAAAAAAAAGTTATCGGTTCGGCGTCCGTTCGCGCTATCCGGTGAGGTGTGACCGGAGTTTTAAGCACCAGTCACACCTTATTGGATAGCGCAAACGGACGTCGAACGGATAACTTTTTTCAATCCGTTCATGTCAGTTAGACATACCTTAGTTTTCGTTTTATGTCCGTTCAGCATCCGTTTTATCCATCAATGTCCTTTCTGTCCGTTGGAAAATTTTGAGCATGTTCTAAACTTTGAATTAAGCGACGTTCAACGGATGAAGTGTCCGTTGTACATCCGGTAGGCGTCCATTTTTTACAGTATGTGTCCGTTCCGTTTCCGTTTTTAATCCGTATCTTCATCAACGGACTCCCAACGGATATCAATTTTGTCAACGGAAACCCTTTTCTTTTATCCGTTAGGCGTCCGTTCGTGCTACGGTACGGTGTGATCACAGCTGAAGTGAGAAGTAAACACTTCTAGGCTTAGATTTAGAATAATGTGTTCTTAAAAAGGGACAAATATTAAGTACGGGACAATACCTTTTGTATACTATAAATATACTATATAGATATAAAAGAAGATGTGGTATAATTGCCAATGAGACAACTCTCCACAAGCGAACGAAATGACACAGAAATTAACAACTATAGTCACCGTTCAGCCATGAGCAAATATATAAAAAAGAAGATTTGGTATAAACCCCATACTGCATTGTCAGCTATAAAAGGCCCTAAAATGACAATGTAAAACAATTGTAGCGAGAAAACTTACGGCCTTATTTATTTAAAAAAAAAATGAACGAAAACAAATATGTAACACATAAACAAACGACAACTGGGCCACTGAAATACATGGTTCTAACTTAGGACAGGCACATACATACATAATGTGGTGGGGTTAAACATGTTATAACGGGATCCCAACCCTCCCCTATCCTGGGACAATGGAATAACAGTACAACATAAGAACGAATAAAAAAAAAATCAGTTGAAAAAGGCAACTCATCAGAAGTACACAAATACAAGTGGACGTGTATATCAATTTCATTTCAAAAGCACACACGGCATGTCAATCTAGTACATAGGAGGGTTTATATTCGTGCAACATTTTCATTTACTCGTCTTTTATATGCATGTAGTTAGACAATGGGCGTTAATGACTCATTCAAACATCAATACTACAATCTTTGCAGTTTTACTCCTGTTCATGTTGATTATAAACATAGAAAAAAAAAACCGTTATAGAAAATAACTGACCCACTGACATTTACTTTGATGAAATTGCTACCCGTTGTTATATAATTTGACAATGAAAAAGAGACCCATTCTTGTGGCACGTCTATGTATCTATAATAATAAAATTACGAGGTCCAATTTGTCAGCCGTCATCACGTAAAAACGACGAATCACATAATTCAACTTTATATATAACTAATATAGTACAAAGGTGTAGATTAAAAATTACACCACTCCAGGCCCTTTTGTTTTCCACGTAATTAATATTGCCAATAATTAAGAAGTTCCGGGTCGAGCCCGATACCGATACCAATAGTATATTCACCTGTTACCTATTACCTTATCTGTACGTTCCGCATCTGACAGGCGCACCACCAAACGGTGTAGTTAGGATTAATATGATATATACACGGGTCATTATCACAGGGTTGACACTACTAAATTGTCAAATTGTTACCTATTGTAGTATTTTAATCAGTAAGACTTTCTAAGATAACAATACGAATACTAAAAATCTGTGACTAAAAATAAGGCGTATAAAAAACAGTTTTCAATTTGTTAGCGGGCATGACGTAAAACAGCGAATCAAAGAATTCAACTTTATTTATAACTAATAAAGGACTATGCTGTTGATTAAAAAATACTCCATTCCAGGACCTTTTGTTTTCTAAATAATTAATATTACCAATAATTGATAAGTTCCAGTTCGACGGATTCAAACAGAAAGATTTGATAGCAGAGAAAACTTTGTATCTTATAATCGGCATGACTTTATCAGATGACCGTACTAATACTAAAATAAGGCTTGCGCATAGTTATATACTTTAATTCAGTCACGGACCCGCGATATCACGGATGTGTTCTAGTTCTTTATAAAGAAGGAACCCCATACCACGATATGAGGCTGTCAGAATAAAGGTCTAGAGTTGAAGATTCACAGTTAAGCACTGATTATGTAAATATAGCGCAGGGGATGCAAATTGTCCCGTGAAAAAGATTTTTAAAACCAAGTTCTGTGTTATGTTGATGTCAACACCAGCACTGCAAATGTAAAGTATAGCGATGTAGATATCTAAAAGCTAGTTATTGAGATGTCAAGATAAGCGATGTAGGAATAAATTCTAGCTTTTCAGGAGATGTCAATTACACCATTTTTGACTTTATATACGTTTCTGTGCAAAACTTCATCTCAAACGCTAGACTATTAATCTCCATCGCTAGAACTTTAATACTTTAAAAACACACAGTTGTTTACTATTTAGACTCTATTACAACCAAAGGTCTCTTTAGAAGCTACTGTCATAACTACAGACAAGATTTAAATGACAGTTGGAACGTTTTGACGGTTGTATATGTAATTGATACTAAGCTATAGTTAAAAGTTTCATTCACACGAAGATCTCAACATTGTTCCAGAATATCTCAACCGATACCAGAAAATCTCAACATGACATACTTAATAGCATATTTCGCTTAATGCAATTATATAAGTAAAGAAAAAGAACAAACTGTAATTTTATGTTTATAAGGTTTTAGAAAAATACTAATTCACTGATATATACTTTAGTTTATCAATGATATCGCTGTCATTTTGTCAGTAGCTGACTGCATTGGCCAAATTTACCTGCTGGAGAAAAGTCATTCCGATGTCATTTTAAATCATATTGGTCCATGTTATACACGAGAGAAACCCTAATTCAATTATCTATGGCATGACATTCTCCTATTTTACAAAAAACGCATTGATTTTCAGAAAATTGACAAAAAGTCGACCAACCCTATGTTTATTTTGGATAATTTGAACCAGAAAAGCTCAACAGGAAGTGCCAGAATACTTTTTTCCGTCTCAACCATTTGGTTGAGATTAGATGGTTTACCAGGCATGCCCTTGTTGTCTGACCATTCTACTATAGCTGGACGTTCTATAGGAACCATTGTTACTTGTTTACAATAAAGCTACTGTTAGGGCGTTCTACATGATCCCCTGGTCGTTCTACATGATCCCCGGTTGTCTTAATCTTATATATCTACTACAGAACGTTTTATAGGATCCCTTATATTGTTTGTTTATCATGTATACACTAAAGGACGTTCTACAGAATCCCCTATGCAGTCTACAGGATCCCTTGTTGTCTGAATATTACTACTATAGTATAGAACGTTCTCTATAGGAACAAGTTTTTGGTCAGGATTCTTCTGAAAAAGCTCATACCAAATTTATGAAATATATTCTTAGTGTAAACAGAAAGTCAAGTAATATAGCTGTAATGTCAGAGATTGGTAGATTTCCTATGTATTTTACTATAATTTTATCAATGTTAAAATATTGTCATAGACTGGAACGTTTGAAAGAAGGATTATTATTTGATGCATTTATAAGTTGTAAACATACAGTTACATACATGTAGTTCTAATGTAAATACATGGTATTCTAGTATAGATTATATTCAGAGAGAGATTGAATTACCAAATTTTGACCAATCAATTGGTTCTTTATGTCAGTATGTTAAAAATAAACTATGTAAAAGTTCTTTCATATTTTGGAATAAACTGAAGTATCAAACAATTAACTCCGAAAAAGGGAAAAAATTGTTTTAAAAAAGAAAAATATTTCGAATTACAGGACTTCAAAAAAAGACAATCAATTTGTAAATTAAGAATAAGCGCTCATTTAAAAATTGAGACAAACAGATATTCAGAAAAACATATAGAAAGATCTGAGCGTCTTTGTTCTAATTGCTCATTCGGTAAAGTTGAAGATGAGCTTCATGTTTTATTAGAATGGCCTCTTTATGATATTCAAAACAGTGATGTGAAACATATGAAACAGATAAAAAGAGGTTTGTTTATAATTGACTGATTGTTTGCTTTCAGTTACAAATATTTCATGCATTTTTAAGATGAGAATGATTTGGTTATAATTCATATGAGTATTTTCTGCAGTGGATAATTCTTGATAAAGGACAGGAATTACGACTGCCGCTTGTCCATTTATAGCATTGGTTTCGCGATACAAAGCAGTTTATGGTTGTGATGCCAATATATGAGTATCTTCATATTAACTGCCTCAAGTAAACTCTAGTTATAGATGCATCACCCATTATGGGCAGGTCTGATTCACTGAGTTCAGTCCTTCAAAAGCTATTAGCCAAAAGATACAATTCAAACTAATCATAATGTACTTTGGATCTTCTGGGAACATATGAAATAATAGATATGCATGTGTGACGTGTGTGCTCATTGCGAAACCCAATGTTGTTGAATGTTTAAAAGTGTTTTATCAGTAATGGAAGTGCTACATTAGAGATAATCCAGGTTTCTCCAAATATGGTCGAAGTGCTAAAACATTACATATAAACTATAGAACGTTCTATAGGATACCCTATTGCTTGTTTTTGATGTATCTACTAGGATAAGAGAACGTTCTATAGAACCCCTGTTGTTTGTTTATCATGTTTATACTAGAGGACTCTCTACTGGATCCCTTGGTCGGTCTGTGGGATCCCCTGTTTTCTCAACATTACATATAAACTATAGAACGTTCTATAGGATACCCTATTGCTTGTTTTTGATGTATCTACTAGGATAAGAGAACGTTCTATAGAACCCTTGTTGTTTGTTTATCATGTATATACTAGAGGACTCTCTACTAAATCCCTTGGTCAGTCAGTGGGATCCCCTGTTTTCTCAACATTATATATAAACTATAGAACGTTCTATATATATAGGATACCCTATTGTTTGTTTTTGATGTATCTACTAGGCTAAGAGAACGTTCTACCGGACCCCCTGTTGTTTGTTTTTCAAGTGTATACTATAGGGCGTTCTACAGGATCCCATAGGCGGTCTACAGGATCCCTTGTTTTCTTAACATTATATATCTACTATATGACGTTCTATATGATCCCCTGTTGTTTGTTGTTCAGGTTTATACTATAGGGCGTTCTACAGTATCCCCATGGCGGTCTGCAGGATCCCCTGTTTTCTCAACATTATTTATCTACTATAAGACGTTCTATAGGATCCCCTGTTGTTTGTTTTTCAAGTGTATACTATAGGGCATTCTACAGGATCCCCTAGGCGGTATACAGGATCCCCTGTTTTCTCAACATTATATATCTATTAAATGACGTTCTATAGGCCCTTTGTTGTTTGTTGTTCATGTTTATGCTATAGGGCGTTCTACAGTATCCCCTGGGCGGTCTGCAGGATCCCCTGTTTTCTCAACATTATTTATCTACTATAAGACGTTCTATAGGATCCCCTGTTGTTTGTTTTTCAAGTGTATACTATAGGGCGTTCTACAGGATCCCCTACGCGGTCTACAGGATCCCCTGTTTTCTCAACATTATATATCTACTATATGACGTTCTATAGGCCCCCTGTTGTTTGTTGTTCATGTTTATACTATAGGGCGTTCTACAGTATCCCCATGGCGGTCTGCAGGATCCCCTGTTTTCTCAACATTATTTATCTACTATAAGACGTTCTATAGGACCCCTATATTGTTTGTTTATTATTTATATACTGACGGGCGTTATACCGGATCCCCTGGGCGGTCTACAGGATGCCCTGTTGGTTGTTTTTTTATGTTTATACTATAGGGCGTTCTACAGGATCCACTGGGCGGTCTACATGATCTACGTTTGTTTAAAAATATATATCTACTATAAGACGTTCTAAAGTATCCCCTGTTGTTTGTTTTTCATTTATATACTACATTGTATAAGGGGGTTCTACAGGATCCACTGGGCGGTCTACGGGATGCCCTGTTTTCTCAACATAATATATCTACAATAAGACGTTCTATAGTATCCCCTATTGTTTGTTAATCAAGTATATACTAAAGGGCGTTCTACAGGATCCCCTGGGCGGTCTTCAGGATCCTCTGTTGTCTTTACATTATATATGTTCTAAATGGCGTTCTATATATAAGACCCCTGTTGATTGTTTTTCATGTTTATACTATAGGGCTTTCTATATGATCCCTAAGTCGGTCTGCGGGAAACTATGGGTGGTCTGCAGGAATCCCTGTTTTTCAACATAATATATGAACTATAGGACGTTCTATAAGACCCACTGTTGATTGTTTTTCATGTTTATACTATAGGGCGTTCTAAAGGATCACCTGTTTTCTCAACATTATTCATCTACTATAAGACGTTCTATAGGATCCCATGTTGTTTGTTTATCATTTATATACTAAAGGGCGTTCAATAGGATCCCCTAGGCAGTCTACAGGATCCCCTTTTGTCTGAACATTATACATTTACTATAGAACGTTCTGCATGATCCCCTTTTGTTTGTTTATCATGTATATACTAAAGGGCGTTCAATAGGATCCCCTGGGCGGTCTTCAGGATCCCCTTTTGTCTTTACATTATATGTCTACTATAGGACGTTCTATAGGATCCCCTATATTGTTTGTTTATTATTTATATACTAAAGGGCGTTCTACCGGATCCCCTGGACGGTCTACAGGATGCCCTGTTGATTGTTTTTTATGTTCATACTATCGGGCGTTCTACAGGATCTCCGGGGCGGTCTTTAGAATAACCTGCTGTATGTTCATTATGTTTCTAGTATACGACGTTCTTTAAGATCCTCTGGGCCGTCTATATGTTCCCCTGTTGGTTGGTATTGTTTAATAATCGTGCATCTGCTATTAGGCGTTCTTTAAGATCCCCGGGTCGGTCCATAGAATCTCTAGGTCGGTCTATAGGAGCCCTGTTATTTGTTCATAATGTATCTATTGGAGGGCGTTCTACAGGATCCCCTGGGCGGTCTATAGAATTCCCTGTGGTTTAATAATTGTGTATCTGCTATAGGGTGTTCTATAGGGTCCCGTTGTTAAGTAATCATGTATCTACTAGGGAGCGTTCTATGGGATCCCCTGTTGGGTCTATAGGATCACCTGTTGTGCAATATTCGTGTATCTGCTATAGGGCGTTTTATAGGATCCCCAGGGCGGTCTATAGGATCCCCTGTTCGTTGTTCATGTATCTATAACAGGGTGTTCTATACGATACCCTGGGTGGTTTATAGGATCCCCGGGTCGGTCTTAGGATCCCCTCTTGTTTAATAGTCGTGCATCTGCTAAAAGGACGTTCTTTGTTATCCCTTTCAAAGGGGGCATATTATATTGTTATAATTGTTCGTTTCTTTTTTTTTTTCATTTCGTTTATAATATATCTTCTTAAGTGTATAATATATCTTATTGAATTAATAAGATATCTTATAAAGTATATATTATATGAGATATCTTGTATATTATATATGAGAGAGAGATTTTATATATCATTTGAAATATCTGATATATTATATGAGCTATCTTGAAGTTAGAATAAATAGTAAAACGGCTTGCAATATATACTCATTGAATCTATTATCATTAATAGACAGTACATCATCAATATATCGGAAAGGGATATTAAAAGACGGGTCAATTTCTTTTCTCCTGTCTGTACAAATCCATAAGAATACGAAAACAAATAGAATTGCCATTGCGAGCAAAGGCGGATGTCATACTGTTGTCAAGTTGCCAGACGACCTTGCCATTGCTAGGTTACCGTCTGATACGATGCTTTTTGTCCGCAGTTTGCTTTTTGTCCGCTTTTGCTTTTTGTCCGATAATTTTGCTTTTTGTCCGACACTTTTGCTTTTTGTCCGTTGCTTTTTGTCCGACACTTTTGCTTTTTGTCCGTTGCTTTTGGTCCGTTTTGCTTTTTGTCCGCTGATTTTGCTTCATGTCCGATATAAAAACGTGTATATTTTTGCAGGTTTTATTTTGAACTTCGAAAAATCATCATTACGGTATCTTATTTAAAAAGAAATATGCCTGATTTATACCTCGCCTACCAACCAAGATGGCCAACATGACTGAAATATAGTACTGCAACTGACATCGAAAAAGACGCTTAGTTAACGAGTTTAATGGTCCGGAATAACACACGGCTGCAAATTGTTTTAAATGATAGAATGGTATCTATATTTTAATTTCCGTCGGGTCGTAAAAAGTTTCTATGGTCACATTTTTGTATTTTATCCCTTTAATGGGGGTACCCCTCAATTTACGGTTTTGGGTAGTTACCTTAAAATCCAAAAATATATTTTTTGGTTAAATTTCCCGCTATTTTCGTAAATATTTTCTATGCACATATCATCAAGGATCATCGGAATGATGAAGACATAAATATAATACCATCTCCAAGTAAAACTTTCAAACTTAAAGTTGGCTGATTTTTTAGATAGAAATTTAACGCGTTTTTTTTTTGAAAACGAGAAAACATATGATTCAAAAACAGTATTTGACATTTGAGAGGACAAAACATATTATTGCGATACTGCATGCAAATTTTGTTGGGCAAATTCCAAACATTTTTGTCAAAAACTCAAAAATAAAAACATCATTTGTACCTTTTTTAATTACGGAAATTTCCTATCCGTCAATCAGCCCCACCATTTATTTTTTCCTTCACAATCAATTTGATAGTTTCGATGTGATTATGTAGATTTTGTAGGAGAAGTTAATTTATTTTTGAGTGATTTGAATATATATAGTAGTTCTTTCGTGTATTTTCTGTAAAAAAGTTATATTTTTGTTAATAAAATTTTGACTTTATATAAAAGTTAACCAAATCCTTCGGATAAGAGGTTTTTCCGGATAATGACTATAGTTGACTTTGTGTGAAAATACATTGTATGTCAATGTTTAACCTAAGAACAATTAATATGCATGCAAGTGGTCGGGGGAAAAGTACTATTGAAGTTTCGCAGAGATTTGGTGTGTGACAAGGTGATGCTAAATCCAACTTCTCTTGAAATTCTGCTTTCCGTGGGCGAATCATCAGTGATATTATGAGACTTGCACCAGAAGGCAAACTTGGTGTGCATCTTTAAATTAAATTGATTGATTGATTGTTGGTTGCTTAACGTCCAGTGGCAAATATTTCATGCATGTTCAGGATGAGAACAAGTTAACAATAAAAACAATAGGTAGGTTTTGTCATAATAGAGGCCATTCGGGATGATGATCGGGAAAATTTAGACTGCCAATGGAAAATGATGGTATATTGGATTGGGACAGAAATTGTCCATTGCAACATGCCACCTACGGACCCCTCAAAGAGTTGATGCAAGGGTTTTTAACGTGCAAAGAACGTGACACTCCCTTTACACGAGGCATCGGATTTAACGTCCCCATTCTGACCGGACGTGACTGCGAACTTGATACATCCCGCACAGCCAAACGGACGCCCCACTTCGTTTTACTGCCGGTCGGGGGAAGACCAAGTGACCATATTTCGTTTCCCCAGTCACCCTTGGGGAACTTTAAATTAGAAACAACAGAAATCCATATATGTGATCAAACTAATCGACATGTATCCTCAAAACCTGACACTTTTATACGATCTCGCGCTCAGTTTCTTCCTTGTAGTTTGGATATGAAAACAGGGTTTTTGTGTAAAAGAAAAACCTTTAAAAAAAAAAACAGAAAACTACGCAAAACTGAGTCCTTTAAACGTGTTGACAGTCTTTTAAGTTGTGCTTATTAATGTGAGTAATCATTTATCCATGCATAACCAAGTACTTATTGAAGTCAACACCTGTGCAATTAAGTAAAACAGTTTCTGAAAAATTAGAATTTGAACTTGCTGTCAGTTCATTAATAACGATTGTTAGTGATGTGATTTGTTCTTCCATAAGAAAAAGCCTTTCTCATGTAGAACATCCTCTATATATACCGATCAATTTTATCCAAGATTGTCTCTGATGCTTACCAAACTGCCAACCTCCAGAACTAACTGATATTGTGACACCTTACAATTCAGACACAGTGGGGCCAAGGGATATGAAATATAGAGTTTAGCTCTGAACTCAATTTAGGGTATGCCATATCTGCTGCAGGAAAATTGAAGTCTATGTTAAGACTTTCAGAATTACACCAAGGTGTGTCTGAAAATATCAAGGATAAATAAAAAGAAGAACAAATACTTCACCCTGCCACCAGTGCTCTTATGAGCTATGTCCTCGTTTTGGTATTTCTATGGAAATGATGCCCGCATAGCTTGTTAATAGATATAGGAAGATGTGATATGAGTGCCAATGCTACCATTAAAGGTCACGGTCCAGTCTTCAACACGGAGCCTAGGCTCAACAATTCATTTGTTAGTTAATTGATGAAAAATAACACAAAGGCGCTTCTGAACCGTATATTGTTCCTAAAGATAACAAAAATTCGTAAACGTATGGCTATTACAAAATCAATCGTTTCTGTAGCAACATTCGCCCCATTACATTTGGGATTGGCAGTGCAGATACATCATGCATATGGGAATATGGGTCACGAACATTGATCGAAACTTTGTACTCACATTTCTTTTGTGTTTCCTATGCAAAGGTAAGACTATATTTGACGAGTTTGACCGAATCATGACGGTATTTACGCTCCAGATAGCATTTGTACTCAAAAACTCTGTTTGCTTTGAACAAACTATGTCCTGCGCCTAACTTGTTCTTATAAAAAGGGACCTCGCATTCGCCTCGGGTGACTATAGTATATTTTGTGTTATAACTGCTCTGTCCAGACTTTGCAAAAACACAATCTGTATTTATCTATAACTAGATACTAATTTTCACAAAATACACAACCTTTAAGATGCAAAATTAAAAACACTGTTTCAGCGCTTGAATTCTGTTTTTTTTTCAAAAATAGAAAAAATATTGAAATAATTTGATAAAGTGGTGTTTTAAACTTTAAAAAATAATTCTGTAATATACTTTAGTGAAATACTATAAAAAATATGAAAATTTATGGATGTGAAAAGGTCAAGGCCACTTCTTCTTTTGTTATGTCTTAAATGGAAAAAAATCAGAAGGTTCCAAATCAACGCCATTTTGTAATGGCAGCTCTTCATATAAGTAGTCAAATTTGTCGTTTTAACATCGTTTATAACATATGCTTATGATTGAATCGTTTTTGTAGCATTCTATTGAATAAATATCAGAATATTTCTCCTTTTTGTCCTTGTGGTTGAAATATTGATATTTTTATGTCTGACCTTTGACCTCAATTTCTCAAAATTGTGACCACTCTGGATTTTTACGACCCAACTTTTCTTATTGTACACGTTTTCCTCTTTCCATCGATATATAATTTAGGTGTGTGTTCTTCCGGACCATTAAAGTTTTAAAAAAATGAACTCTGGTTGCAGTACTAATAGAACATACGGGGTAAATTTAAAGTTTTGTCTATTATTCTGAAAACCATTAAAAAGAGAGAAAATCTGACAGCAGGATGTTGAGCTCTACCAATTGTCAAAACTGTCAGATGACGTCCAAAATTGGTTTCCATTCTTTAACTATAGTTCGCCCCAAACCAATGTTATGGACCTTAAACGCAATGCTTATTACCACACATCCCAGATCAAGTTTGGCGTCACTTTTACTGCTCTAGAGTTTGGAAATTGAAAAACTGCTGAACTTTTTATATATTTGTTCTTTAACCTTTTAACCAGTTTGCCTTAAAAAATGGCATAGAACTTATATGCAATGAGTATACCACAAAACACAGGTCAAGTATGAATTTTGATGACCTCACTTTTCCTTTTATGCCCTATATAAATGGGGAAAATACTGACTTTATCGTTTGTGTTTCTTAACTTAATATAAAAAAGAAGTATGGTATGATTGCCAATGATACAACTCTCCACATGAGACTGAATGACACAGGAATTAACAACAATAGGTCAACGTATGGCCTTCAACAATGAGCAAAGCCATAGTCAGCTATAAAAGGCCTCGAAATGACGATGTAAAACAGTTCAAACGAGAAAACTAACGGCCGCAAGCAAATTTTATGAAACTTATACACAATACTTATTACAACAGAAGTTAGATCAAGAACAAATGTGGGTAGTGTCACTTTTGTCGTTATCAAGTTATGTCCCTTTCTAAAGTAATATGCGAGCGGGGGCATTATCTGTGTCCCATGGACTCATTTCCCATTTTAATATAGGATTAATTGCTCTAAAATGACAAATTGTTTTGCCTACTATCTTGAAAATTGTAATAGATACAGAAAAACTTAATGGTGATCAGCAAGGTCAGTTCTACAAATGAGACAACATGATCGAAATCGTTAATCGGCTCCTTAATACAGATAATGTCCATTGATGATGATTTTGACTATTTTTTGACTATTTTTTTTGGGGGGGGGGGGGGGGGGGAGGGAGGGCTTTTTTTTTTTACCTTATATCTTGGATTGTAAATAACAAGAAAGCTTAAGGTCTAATTTTAATCATTGTAACAAAATTCAACTGATAAATATTAATATTTTTACAAACATAGATTTTATTTGTTTGATTTTTAATGTTTTTAAATTGGCATTTTTAGGGGACATAGTGCATTTTCGGAAAGAATATACATGAACTTTTGCTATCTTAAATTTTAGCAGGAAAAAAACGCACGGTGACCCTATTGTATCTATTGATATTCTCAAAGCATTTTCTTAAAGCTATCTTCTCGCATTTTGTTTTCAATTCTATAATTTAGATTAGCTTCTGATCACATAATGCTGTTTTTCTCCGTATAATCCACACAAATACCGCGCTGAAGTACGTCCATTATTCATTTTCCATTATTCAAAATTCAATAATGAATAATGAAAAAGTTCATTATTCAGTATTCAACGTTAAGTGTTGAATAATGAAAAATGAAATAGTTTAAATTTCAGTATTCAAATTGAAAAGTGAATAATGAAATAGAATTATATTTTTTGACTGTGACACTATGTATATCCCGTATTTCATAATTCGTCATTTTCGTATGATCTAACTAGTTTAAACAATTTTGTAAGAAATGAATCAAAACACTATGTGAAATAATGCCGGATCTTTTTAATTTATTTATTTTGTTTCGAAGGATAAACAAGTGGGTTTTCCTAACTTTTTTTAACAGAAATTCTTTGGTTTAATGTATGGACGACCTGAATACCAAAATACATGTATATATAAAAATTAAAATACTAAACATTGTCTTTTTTATTTTCACAAGATCATTGCTTAATCTTAATCCTCTGATTATAGATATATCATGTCGATTGTGCCGCAATGACCATTAGAGGGGTTACGGAGATTTCAATGCCAAAATACGCGTGAAATTAAGAAATAGCCAATTTTGAATAATGAAATGGATATTTTGAATAATGGAATGGACTGCTGCGACCCTTCAGCCCCTAAGAACAGATATACCTTATGACTCATTCGAAAGCTAGAGCTTATACGTTATTCAAAAGCGTACCAACAGAGAAACAAGAGGTATATAGCCTATAGCTCATCTTCATGCATATATTGGTGATTTTGAATCTGTTCAAAGTTGTGATTTTTCTACCCTATATACCACTTTGCCTCATATTCTTATTAAGAAAAAAAAATCACATCCCTAATTAATTGGGCATTTAAAAAGTCAGAATGCCAATACATATGTTCAAACTCTTTTCGGTCATTTTTTAGTAGCAACAAACAAATGAACTATGTCAATTGGACATGCTTTGGTACTATATTTGCGCTTGAATTTTTACTTGATAACAATTTTGTTCGCTTTGGAGATTGCGTATATCGTCAAGTTATTGGAATTCCAATGGGGACTAACTGTGCACCACTTATTGCGGACCTGTTTTTGTATTGTTATGAGTTACAAACTATGACTTAAACCAGCAAAGATCCATCGAAACAACATTTGAAACAAAAATTTAACAATACTTTTAAATTTTTGGATGATGTATTGGCTCTCAATAATGACGACTTCAGTATGTATACTAAAGAAATTTATCCTGTTGAACTCACTTTAAATATAGCTAATACTACATGTAGATAGATAGATGCTTTATTCTCTAAAAACTAGATACAAGTTTACAGAGAAACATACAACATAAATACAGACACAATAGTTAAGGTAAAAAAATACCGTAATTATGATGACATACATGTTTAGTAACATGTAGAATTAATGATATAAGAAGGAAAAATTATCGGTAAGATGCTTATGAGATTACATTTACATGGAGGGACAAACTTTTTTTATTAATACACTTAATAAATAAACACAGTTTCCTTAAGACAGATTGTTTTTTACTATCAAATAATGAGCAAAATGAAATTATATTTGGATTATTTGAAAACTTAATTTGTAGAAATAATTGTCTTTCGTTCTTCAAATGCGAACAGCAAAACAAATAATGAAATTCGTCGCCTATCTCACCGGAACTACACAACGAACATGTTCTTTCATTTCGGGCAATGTTTTGCCATCTTCCCTTTTCTATAGGTAACGCATGGTTACCTGCTCTGAATTTACATAATGTAAACAAATGTTTATCTTCAAGAATATTCAAGTAGTTCTCAAACTCCAATGTTTTTTTAAACTGTCTATAGTTAATGCATTTTGGTGAGTCTTGTACTGAAGAGTACCACGTCTGCTTGTATTGGTCGATTAGCCTCATTTTGATGATCTGATTTAGCCACTTTGAGAAATGTCCATTTTGTTGTTGAAAAATATTTGAAAACCCGCTCATGTTAAGAATATTTTGAACATATTTGATCCATTTGATGCTTTGATTTTTCACACAATGTTGGTAATATGCAGTCTTGTAAATTAATGAAGACAGTTTGTTTTAGTTTGCACCAGAACGAAATAGTTCGGCATTTTATGCTGATGTCAAGTGGGTATCTGCCTGTTTCACCATACACAATTATGCTTGGTGTTGATTTTTTCAAGTGCAATATATGTTTTAGAAATTTCAGGTGAACTTGTTCGATAAAATCATTTTTCTCAGATCCCCAAACTTCACATCCATACAGAAGCATGGGTTTAACTATTTTGTCGAACAGATCAAGTTGGCATTTTATTGAAAGGTTAAATAAAAGGCTTTTTTGTATGACGCCATACATGGCTTTCGTTGCTTTTTCTGCAATTTTTTTCTTTGCCTTTGTAAATGTTCCTGTCCTGGCAAGATTTATACCCAAATAATTGAACTCGTTTACTATGTCTAGTTTGTTTCCTTTGTACAAGAAATGTACGTTACTAGGAGGTCTTCCCTTTGAAAATATCATAACTTTTGTTTTTGCCACATTAACTTTTAATTTCCAAATATCACAGTATTCACTAAATATATCTAATTGATTTTGAAGATCGTCTCTATTCTCTGACATAATGACTGTGTCATCAGCATAAATTAAGTAGTATAAATAATTTTAGGTACACATTGAGATCATTTTCCAAACATTCAGATATAGACGATAAGCCATTATTATTTTTGCTATTCAAATAATCTGTTAAATCATTTATATATAAAGAAAATAATAATGGTGATAGGTTTTCACCCTGTCTAACGCCAATATTGCAAAAAAAAAAATATTGAAGATTCATTGTTATATGTTATCCGTGATTTGATACCATTGTACATATTTACTATCACATTATACATCTTACCATTGATGTCATTCAAGTTCATTTTATACCAGAGTCCATTTCTCCAGACAGTATCGAATGCCTTTGCGAAGTCGACGAAAGCGCAGAACAGTTTTTTTCTCCGATTTTTCATCATTTCAAAAAGTCATTGTAATATGAATAAATTATCAGTGGTGGAGTAATTTTTCCTAAATCCGCTCTGGTTATTATGAAGTATAGAAAAAGATTCAATAATAGTGGATAATCTTTCATTTAAGACAGACGTGAATAATTTCCCAAAACAGCTCAAGATTGTTATTGGTCTAAAGTTATTCGGATCCTCCACATCTCCTTTGTTTTTGTACATCGGATTTATATTTCGAAGGAGCCAGCTTTCCGGTATAATTCCAGTATTAAAAATTATATTAAACAATTTCACATATATATTTATCATTTTGTTAGCTGTTGATTTTATGTATTCATTAATAATAAGGTCATCGCCACTAGCTTTGTTGTTTTTAAGCTTCTTTATACATTTCAATATCTCTTCTGCTGTAATTACATCATTAATAATTTCGTTCGACTCTTTTTGTACATTGGTATCATCATGCTCATTTTGTTGTGTGTTTCCATTTTCATCGTTGCTTGTTGTCTCGTTTAATTCCTTAAAGAAGTGATATTAGATTTGTATAGGTATATTTGGTTGTTTTTGTTTTTGTTTATGTTCACCATTTAGTAATTTCCAATATTCCTTTGGGTTTTTTGTTTTCATATTTTTCATTTTATTTCTCATTTCGATCCTATATTTTTTAATACATTTGTTCAAGGTCTTTTTATATTCTTTTTCGCTTTGATTTTTAATTCTTTTATTTTCTTCGGATTTACATAGTCTGTATAACCTTTGAGTGCGCCTCGTGTTTTTTCTTTTTTGCCTGCACTCGTTGTCAAACCATGGTTTATTCGATTTCTCTTTTTGCGCATTGTAGGTTCTTTTATCAGGTTTTTTTGGATTGTAAGTTCCAAGCGTATGTTTTGCGGCGTCGACAAATATATCACCAATATTCTTTACAGTATCATTAATATTATTCAGGTTAACATGGTCATCTGTCAGTAGATCCAAAGCATTATCAATAGTTTCAATTTTTGCAAGATCCAAGTATTCATTAAATTCATCCGCTTAAGCTAAATTCCACTTCTTGATCTGTTCTTTTTTTGGTTGGATATCCGTTCTAGGGTTACATGCATTACATGTAGTAGTGTTGATGTTTATAGAAATGTCCAAAGGACAGTGGGCGTCAGAAAATTAATTACTAAAATGTAGCACATCAGAGTTTGAAATAATATTAAGGAGGTCTGGGGTTGCTAAAAAATAATCAACGCGGTAGCTGCATTTTTGCTTGTTAGTTTACCGGTAATGTTATCACCTATTCTTCCGTTCACAATATATACACCAGTGTATCTACATAAATCTAGGAGTAAATTACCGTAATTATTTTCTGTTTTAACAATGTAACAATGACCACTGTGCATTACTGAAAAATTATTACACCAGGGTTTTCGATATCACAAACTAGTCAAAACATTTACTTAATTTATCATCGGTACAAGGAAATAATTCGTAAATATAACTCAACATGCAATCTTTTATGGTAATATTCTTTACAAAGTACAAAAATGTCAGTATTCAAAAGCTAACAAAACCTTCAAACAGACTTATTAAGAAGGGATATAGTTACGATACTGTTGTCAGGTCATTAAAGATTGCATATTTTGGCTTTAATATTGATTCACTTATAGGGTCTTTGCAATTTTGCGCCTGTCCCAAGTCAGGAACCCCTGGCCTTTGTTAGTCTAGTATCCTTTTTAATTTTAGTTTCTTTGTATAACTCAGAGTTTAGTATGACGTCCATTGTCACTGAACTAGTATGTATGTTTGTTTAGGGAGCTGAAGGACTATTTCGTAGTAGTTGGTTTTTATTGGTTGAGTGAGAAAATAATGCTTGAAGAGAACCAAGATCCAAGATAGTAAAATTGACAGGCTAACTAAGTCAATTAAGATTATAGTTAAACTGAAAGGCATTGAAATTAACAACCTTTGTGTTGACAGGATAGTGATAGAGAAGTTAGTTACTTAAGACCATTTGGCTATTGAAACCAATTACAATGAAACAGTTACACAACAATGTGTCATAGAAAAACATGCAGTCTTTATCCATAGCACAAGTTAAATAAAAAATTGCTGAGTTTCCGTTTTCTTACTTTAATTTGCCACAAACAAATGTTATAAAACGAATAGGTATACAATGCCTATTACCACAAAAACCAGATCATGTTCAAAATTGGGTGGCGTCACTTTTACCATTCATGTCTTATGTTCTTTTTTAAATGAAGCAATTACTTAATCTGTTGCTTTAATTCTCTTCCTCTTGTTTGCTTCAACTAAATGTTATGAAATTTATACACAATGCTTATAATTACATAAGAGCCTTAATGAAATTAATCCTGCATCTGTATTTGGAAGTTGACTGCCTCTGGTGCATATTATTACAGGCCGGGTATTTGCGGCCCAAAAATACATTCTCAATTTATTAAACCATGTTCATTTACAAGAACAGAAAAACCTCTGAAATCGCCTTCAATATATTTTTCCTAATCAACTTTAAATTAATTTGAACAATTGACTAAATTGAAGAAAGCGGGGGTGTTTTGTTTACAATGTATACTGATCCCCAATTTGAAAAAAAACTATTCTCAATGCTCAGATTTTTTCTTTTTTTTTCTCCATTTCCATTACAATAGAGAAGTGGTATATATAATAAAAATAATCTGATTAATCGTGTCAAAAAACTAAATAAATTTGTTTGTGCTTTGCACGTACAATATTTTTTACTAAGAAAAAAAAAAACAAGAATTTATATGCTCCACTTACAATAGTAGAGGGGTATTATGTTTTCTGATCTGATCGTCCGTTTGATAGATTGTCTGTGTGTCCCTTCTCATGTTTAAGTTTTTGGTCAAGGTAGTTTTTGATGAAATTGAGGTCCAATCAATTTGAAATATATAGTTCAAATGTTCCCTATGATATGACCTTTCTAATTTTAATGCCATATTAGATGTTTGACCCCAATTTCACGGTCCACAGTCACTGAACATACATGTAGAAAATGATAGTGTGAGTGAGGTATCCATGTACTTGTTGACACATTCTTGTTAGATTTGTATTGTTTAATTACTGGTGTATTATATCATTTAACCCATCATTGATTTTTTTTCTTCTATTTTTATATGGTTATTTTTGTGACCTGCATGTATATGAGAACACACACAATCATGCACATAAAAAAAACCTCATATACATTTTTGAAAGTCTTTTGATATATATGAATTATTTCAATTGAGTATTTTTTTTTTTTATTTTTGAAGTAGAATGGAGAATTATCCTTACCTAGTTGATCAGGCTCTACTGATATGATAGATATGCCGATGTCTAACTTTGAGATCTTGATTAGGTTGGGAAATGTATCAGGTAGGTGGTTATTCATACATATCATGAAATAAATATGTCATCCAGAAAACATTGAAATTAGTCATACATGTATGCTGTTGGGACAGTAACCAAACAACATGTTCATATAATCAAAATTAAAAACAATTTAATAGTAATATTTTAAAAAATTACTTTAAATGGCCGTAACAATTACTAAGTAGATGTATTCATGTATGTTGTAGAATTATACTGAAAGTATTTACTAGTTCATTTGACTGGCAAAAAAATGATCAATATTTTAGGTTTTACAAAACAGACTAGACAAATTGCAAGATAGCAATTATGGAAGAGTCACAGTTGAAAAAACATAAAATCTATGAAAACAGCTAACAGCTACTCATAACATTTTTTTAATCCTTTTGATATTTGTTGTCTTGATTTTAAACTACCAGTAAGCTTTATATATTTAAATATGGAAACTCCAACAGCACACACTAATTTCAACAATTTTATTTTTTGGTATTTTGTGTTTTTTCAGATCATGTAGATGTAGAAGTAGAAGAAACAGCAGTGAAAAAAGAATGAGAGTCGTCATTTTAATAAACATTTCGCTTGAAATTGAAATAAATCTATTTTTTACTTCATTATGTATTTCAAATATGAGCATTGGGACAAACTTTAATGAGACAGCAAGCCAACAGCACAATCCCAATAGCTATTGGAGGTCTACTCAAACTTCATGCAAACATGAAATTTGTGGTTTTTCAATATAAATTAAATTGAAAGTTAGCAACTCTTTGAGGCTTTGGTGCAACTTGCACGGTTTCAGAATTATAGCTTCAGAACTTGTTTATGAATGATTTATTTATTCCATATTTAAGATGAATATGTCAGTATACAAAGAAGGAGATGTGGTATAATTGCCACTATGACAACTGATTTTATATGTTTTGAAATATCTCCTACTCTTATCTCGTTATGTCTTTCATCCCACTTCATATTGACTTCTCTCTGTGTAATTATATTGGTTTCGATGGTGAATGAGTGATATTACATTATGTAAGTCTTTTTTCTTTAATTTCTTGTATGTTTTTATTAAATAGTATTCTTTTAAAGAGTCATTGCATTTAAAATGATATGCATTGCTCAGAAGTTTCCGTGGTATGAAATATTGTTATTTTCTGTACTTCATCTTTTGCTGATATTTGATGTTGGGCTACTGCCACAAACTTGTTCATGCTCTTTACTGTCCTGAAATAATCTACAATTATTCAACAGTGATTCATTATATGTTGTATAAATTACTTACTAGGTATACCAAAAGGGCAATATGCCAATTATTTGGTCTTATTGCCATATGACCGAAAAGAGACGATTCCTCCAGGGAAGAAAACGCGCCAAAGGGGGAGATAATGCCCTTAAAAAAAATCTGCCGTACCGATGACAAAAAATAATGTCATTTTTTTTACCAGGCAATAAGTATTCTTCAAATTGGTGTACACAAATAATCATCTTCTGTTAGATTAGCAAAAGCTGCAGAGTCACTACTAATGTAACTGAAAAATCTCGGGCTATAGATTATGACTTGATGAATATTTTTATCCCAGAACTAAATGCTTTAGTTTCAGAGATATAAGCTGAAATCTACATTTTACCACAATGTTCTATTTTTAGACATGGCGGTCATCTTGATTTTTGGGCGAGGTCATCGGATACCTTTTTGAAACTACATACCCTAAGGATGATTGTGGCCATATTTGCTTTAATTTTGCCATTAGTTTAAGATTTTCTGAAAGTTATCGACGACGACGGATGCTAATTGATGAAAAAAACTCACTTAACCCTCTGGTCCAGGTGAGCTAAAAAGGCAAAACGGACAAAAAGCAAAAGTGTCGGACAAAAAGCAAAATTATCGGACAAAAAGCAAAACGGACAAAAAGCAACGGACAAAAAGCAAAGGTGTCGGACAAAAAGCGAAATTATCGGACAAAAAGCGAAACGTACAAAAAGCAACGGACAAAAAGCAAAAGTGTCGGACAAAAAGCAAAATTATCGGACAAAAAGCAAAAGCGGACAAAAAGCAAATTGCGGACAAAAAGCACAGTATCAACCGTCAGCAATTTTGAAATAAAATTTATAAACACAACTACCTACTGCTAGGTACATTTAGTTCTGAGGATCATACAAATCGTTGACACCTTCTTTGTATATTAAATATCATGGTTCTATGCTCAGGAATACTAGAATTATATACAAAAAACATAAAAAAAATACTGTTGACCAGTGTTTATAGTAATCGAGACCATCTTGGACCATCCCCTTATTAAAAAGCACAATTTTATATAATGGTTTACATTATGCCATAATTCCATAAAGATGAATGTGTCTCTCCTTTTCCGAGAATTTGTCGGGACAATCAAATTATGGGGAAAAAGAAAAGAAAAAGAAAAAAAAACAACCAATAACAATATGCCCCCTCGACCTTTGAAAGGGATAACATAGAACGCCCTATAGCAGATGCAAGGTTATTAAACAATAGGGGATCCTATAGACAGACACAGGGATCCTATAGAACGCACTATAGAATATGCGCGATTGTTAGACAAAAGGGGATCATATAGACCGCCAAAGTATAAACAATAGGGGATCCTATAGACAGACCCGGGGATCCTATAGAACGCACTATAGAATATGCGCGATTATTAAACAAAAGGGGATCTTATAGACCGCCCAGGGGATCGTATAGAACAACCTGTTATAGTTAAATGATGAACAACCAACAGGGTATCCTATAGACAGCCCAGGGGATCGTATAGCACAACCTGTTATAGATACATTATGAACAAACAATAGGGGATCCTATAGACCGCCCCGGGGATCCTTTAGAACGCCCTATAGCAGATACACAATTATTAAACCACAAGGGATCATAAAGAATGCCTATGGGAGCATATATAAAACGCCCTCTAATAGATACATGATGAAAAAACTACAGGGCTCCTATAGACCGACCCTGGGATTTTATGTAACACCCTCTAGAAGAAACATGTTAAACAAACAGCAGAGGATCCTATGGACCGACCCGGGGATCCCAAAGAATTCCCTATAGCAAATATGCGATTATTAAATAATACGGGGTCCTATAGACCGCCCAGGGGATCCTATAGAACAACCTGTTATAGATTCATGATTAACAACCAAAAGGAGATCATATAGACCGCCCCGGGGAACCTATAGAACGCCCTATAGCAGACACACGATTATAACACAACAGGTGATCTTAAAGACCCAACAGGGGATCCCATAGAACGCTCTCTAGTAGATAAATCTAGTGAATACATGATAACCAAACAATGGGAGCCTATAGACCGCCTCGGGGATCCTATAGAACGCCCTATACAGATACACAACTATTAAACCACAGGGGATCATACCGACCGCCCATGGGCGCATATATATAACGCCCTCTAATATATACATAAAAAACAAACAACAGTCTAACCTATAGAACGTCCCATAGTAGATATATAATAGTCAAACAACAGGGGGTCCTGTAGAGCGTCCTTTAGTATGTATATAATGTTCAGACAACAGGGAATCCTGTAGACCGCCCAGGGGATCCTGTAGAACGCCCCTTAGTATATAGGCGAGTGACTTTAACCATGAAATTAAATTTTTAATGCACCTACCTAACACACGGCTAAATTATATATCATTTGAAAGCTACAAATCTGTACTATCTGTTTTGCCCCGTCGTAAAAAAATCGTACGGTGCAATTTCCATCAAATCAAGATCAAAGGCCAAGGACGAATAAGGGCATATTGTCTAAGATTTCAGCTTGATTGCATAATATGACTTTTATATACTTAATTCACATATGCAAACAATTTAAACTTTTAGCAGAGAGATTAACAGTCATTAATCAAATGCATTTTTATATATTTAAAGCGTGTTTTTGATAGACAGCACATGTTTCCTGAAATTCGAGTAAAAGTTAATAAAATGTGCAAAAACACAACTTTTTCTTTCTGATGCAACTGCTAATCACTTTAAATTAAGTAAAACCCTGTAATGACTATCAAAGAAGTTTTTGACATCATAAATTTCCTAAAATTATGCTTACTTCTAATCAAACAGCAAATCAAAACAACTCATACAGTTGCCCCAAATACCACCATCTGCGAAAAACAGCTTTTAAGCATTTTTTGCAATTTAAACATTGTATGTGGTCACAATAAGATTTAATAAGCAAATTCTTAAGAATCTGAAAAATTCAAAGTAAAAAATATGTGCGCGAATCATACTATTGCTTGAAATAAAGGGGCGAAACTAAGAGATTGCAATCTGCATTGAAACTACCCGACTGAAATGAACATCTTTCGACTTTTCTAATTGTTTAATTTGTAGCTTCATTATAAATATTGATTTAGTGAAAAACCCTTTTATTTTTTTAATGTGAACCATAAAAAAAGAAATTGACAATCTAGACAAAAATAAATAGAAAATTAATTGATGAAAATTGAAATTTCAAAGAATTAAAAAACCAGGAAACAAATTATAAAACTTTACTTCTTGATTGATTAAATTGCGTTGTTCATTGTTTAAATGCATTAATTCAGCAAATAAGAATAATTTTAAAGAAAAAAAATTTATTAATAAGTTACAACTAGACTTCCTGAATAGCTTGAATGACTAGTCCATTTTTCATACGAGGATGAATTCATGCAAGAATGTCTGATGACGACTGGAAAGAGCACCATTATCTTGAAACTTCACTTTCAACTATATAGATGATGTCATCTCACTGAATAGTGCCAAATTTGTGACAATGTTGAACTCATAATTTCCATCTATACTATTAAACGAGAAGACCTCATTTTGGGTGTCGCTTCTCTTCTTTCCACAATAAATTAATCAACACGCCTCTGTGTCCTATAGGTACAGTGCATAGTCGCATTTGTCATCCATTCATATGATTATTCAGATTGAGTTATTTTGGGAGAAAAACGAGAAAAAAGGCATCCGGATATTGTCCCGTCATTGGACTAAATTTTAAGTCAGATTAGACTTCCGGTTTGCGTTTTTCTGTATACTTTGAACATACATATACTACAAATTTAACTTTATAAAGTGTATTTTAATTCTATCTGCTATCATTTTCAAGTTTACTATCCACGGCGGTCACAGAGTTTATCAAATAGAGGGTCTGTATACTATATCAATGACCATTAGTAAACTTAGAATTGAAAGTAAATACACTTTATTTATATAGTAATGAATGTTCATAATATACAGATAAGCGCTAAAATTATTCATGTGAACTTTTGATACCTTTTCTGAAATTCTCCGTCATTAAATCTTTTACAAAATTCATTGATTACAAAAAAAAAAAGAAGATGTGGTATGATTGCCATGTTGAGACAACTCTCCACAAGAGACCAAAATGACACAGAAATTAACAACTATAGGTCATCATAGGGCCTTCAACAACGAGCAAAGCCCATACCTATCCACGGCGGTCACAGAGTTTATTAAATAGAGGGTCTGTATACTATATCAATGACCACCATGAATCGATTAGTAAACTTAGAATTCAAAGTAAATACACTTTATTTATATATAGTAATGAGTGTTCATAATATACAGATAAGCGCTAAAATTATTCATGTTAACTTTTGATACCTTTTCTGAAATTCTCTGTCATTAAATCTTTTACAAAATTCATTGATTACAAAAAAAAGAAGATGTGGTATGATCGCCATGTCGAGACAACTCTCCACAAGAGACCAAAATGACACAGAAATTAACAACTATAGGTCACCATACGGCCTTCAACAACGAGCAAAGCCCATACCGCATACTCAGCTTTAAAAGGCCCCGAAATGACGATGTAAAACAATTCAAACGAGAAAACTAGCGGCCTTATTTGTGTACAAAAAATGAGCGAAAAACAAATATGTAACACATCAACAAAAGACAACCACTGAATTACAGGCTCCTTACTTAAATGTTCACAACATACTAAAGGTATGTTCATATTAAAATTGATAGAAAACCAAAAATTAGGAATTTAGGAAATATAGGAGGAGGGATAAAAAAAAAACATTTTCCTATCCCCAATAACCTATGACTCATGATACGTTTGCTGAAATTCTCCAGTCATTCAATATTTTACAAAATTCTTCAAACAACACTTTACATACTTTAAACTACGATCTGAATGCCCGCGATTTCGCGGGTGTGTTCTAGTTGAAATTGAAAATAAAAGACTCAACAGATATAGTTTACTCTATCACGTATCTTGAAAACGACGATGAGGGTTGGTTGAGAACAAGTTTAACGACAATAGAGATGAGCATAAATCAACCAATAAAAACACTCCTTACTACCAAATTATAAATTAGTCATTTCTATGTTGCAACATTATAGCAACGCCTGCATATCTAAACTACTAAAGGAGGAGACCGATTTCATTGAGCCTCAACTCCTCTGAGACAATAACAAGTCGGAAATATTTATGATATGTCGTATAAATGTAGGGTTTTTTATTTCCTTAATTTGTCTTTGCATGCTCCGTCGACGTACGTACTGCCCGCGAAATTAAATGAAAGTATCTATCTAAACACTTGCCAAATTGTAACGCGATTTCGCGGCATCTTCTTGTGGAGTATATTTCTCCAAGTTGATACAATTTTCCAGAGCTTGCATGTATGTTCACGATTTATTTTCGTGATAGTGCGTAACTGCTCACAATGAAGATGTTAAATAAAGGCAACTATAGTATACCGCTATTCAATAGTCATCAATCGATTTACTAGAAACTGAAACAAATCCGGGTAACAAACCAAAACCGAGGAAAACGCATCAACTATATATATACAAGAGGAACAAAACGATATAACAGAAACACTGAACTGCTACAAAAACAAACGCCAACATAACAAAGAAACGGATTATTCGATACCAACTGCCATATGCCTGACTTTGTACAGGACATTTGAAGAAAAGTGGTGGTTTGAACATGGTTTTAAACCAAAGTTCAAATGCAAAGTTGGAATCATCCCTTTGAAAATTTTATGGACGCCACTACGAGTTGGTTGACAATTATAAAATATTTGTTTCGCCAGATGACGACTGATAAGTTCCAATCGACGTTACCAAAATACCGTCATCTCTGCCTTGAATGACACATACCCACTAAGACTTGGCTCCGAGTTAGGAATTAAATGAGCCACAAGACGGGTGTCACATGTGGAACATGATCTGCTTACCTTTTGGGAGTCCCTGAATCCACCCCAAATATTTTTAGAGTTTTTTTGTTACACAATCTGTAGTTTTATATGTTGTGTTTTGTATACTGTTGCTTTGTCGTGTTCGTTTTTTTGGCCGTTTTGTCAGTTCGTTTGCAATTATGAGTTTGATGTCCCTTTGATATATTTCGTCACTATTCAAGTGGTCAAGTTTTTTTTTTTTAGATCATTGTGGCTAAATGTATCATAATAACGATTTTGTTCTATATATACATCACCGTGAGCAAATTAAGTTATTTTCGAGGATATTTGTCTTATTGCGTTATTCTTCTTCACTTTACTTTGAGGCGATTTTTTTGCCGATTTTCATTACTGCAAGTTAATGTCTTTAAAGTAAATTAATACCAAAAGGACAACCAACATCTTAAACCATGAATCAGATAAACTTAATTAAAACCATGAACAAAATTAAATTAAAGTCTTAGAGATGAACAACAGTTCACAAAATACAGCACACCATGAAAACGATCACTGCCTAAAACAGCGAATGATCTTATGAGGTCAGGAAGGGTATTCAAGTTTTTCATTTTTTTATTTCACAACTGCTTATAGTGTTTTACATACACAATGACCTGCATTTGTATTTTAAAAGTTTATGTTGAAAATACTCAAAGCATCTTTTATTCCAATAATTAAAGAGATTAAACTTCTAAACACACTTAATATTACTAATACGATTTTAGACTAAATAAGAAGCAGCAGCATTATATTTTTTTCGTTTACCTCCCGCTTTAGACAACCAAGTGTTTCTAAGCAAGGTCACTCTTTTCAATGTTACCTACGATTTAGTCGCAAAGTCATGTTTGCATTTAAACATGATTACAAAAAGTTAATACGTTTGACTTCGTAAAAAACACATGTTTACCTCAATTAGCTCGTATATATTCTTTTCGAACTTTAAATACCCCTATTTTTATTATGGAACACCATTCTCCTCCCTGATATTGACAATAAGCGATGTGCTATCTTATTAACATAGAATAACAAAAAGATCGCTATTTGCAGATGGCAGATTTTTGGGCAACTGCAAACACTTCAATAGAAGGCTGTTCTATGAACAATAATTAATAATTGCATCTTAAAATTCAAAACAAATATTCCCTGACCGAAGACATATACATTTATCTATTTTTTTAGCATATAAATATCGATTCCCTACGATATAATTTTTGCTTTTGGAACAATTTTTCATTTTTTAAAGATTTGCGATAAATTTCAATTTTCGGGAAGTATTGCGCATCTAACCTCTATTTTTTTTGTTTGATTTGGAAATAATGTATCATGTTCCATAAAATTCATATGATAAAAAAAAAAATTATGGTACAAGAATTAGAAAATGGCTTTTTGTCTAGTAATCGCAAAAATTGGAATGTTTATTCATGACCTTTGACCTTGATTTAACAGAAAATGCACCGTACGATTTTTTTACGACCGGGCAAAACGGAAAGTACAGATTATTAGCTTTCGAATGATATATAATACAGCCGTGTGTTAGGTTGATGCATTAAAGTCGTTAACTAAGCGTCTTTTTGAAATAAGTCACTCGCCTAATATACACGATAAACAAACAATAGGGGATCATATAGAACGTTCTTTAGTAAGTATATAATGTTCAAACAACAGGGGATCCTGTAGAACGCCCTTTAGTATATACATAATAAACAAACAATATATGGGATCCTATAAAACGTTCTATAGTAGATATATAATGTTCAGACAAAAGAGGATACTGTAGAACGCCCTATAAAATAAACACGAACAACACCAACAGGGGACCCGATAGAATGTCCTATTTTAGATATATAACGTTGAGAAAACAGAAGATCCTGCAGACCGCCCAAGGGATCATAAAAGCCTTATAGTATATACATGAAAAACAAACTACAGGGGAACCTATAAAATTTCATTTCTCAGATGCATAATTTTTAACAAAAGAGGATCGTGTAGACCGCCCTGGGGATCATGTAGAACGACCTATAGTATAAAGATTCAAAACAATCAATAGGGGTCTTATAGAACATCTTATAGTGGATATATAATGTTGAGAAAACAGGGGATCCTGTAGACCGCCCAGGGGATACTGTGGAACGCCCTATAGTATAAACATGAACAACAAACAACAGGGGACCCTATAGAACGTCCTATAGTAGATATATTATGTTGAGAAAACATGGGATCCTGTAGACCGCCTAGGGGATCCTGTAGAACGCCTTTAGTATACACTTGAAAAACAAACAACAGGGGATCCTGTAGAACGTCTTATAGTAAATAAATAATGTTGAGAAAACAGGGGATCCTGCAGACCGCCCAGGGGATACTGTAGAACGCCCTATAGTATAAAATGAACAACAAACAACAGGGGACCGTATAGAACGTCCTATAGTTGATATATAATGTTGAGAAAAAACGGGATCCGACAGACCGACCAAGGGATCCTATAGAAAATCTTATCGTTTAAACATGAATAACAATCAACAGGGGGTCTTATAGAACGTCCTAAAGAAGATATATAATGTTAAGACAACAGGGGATCCTGCAGACCGCCCAAGGCATCTTAAAAGCCCTATGGTATATATGTCGTGTACATTTTATTATTTTGTACAGGTTATTACTTGTACAAAATTTTCATACAAGTAATTACTTGTATGATGCCATCATACAGGTTATTACTTGTATAAATATAATTGTACAAGTAATAACCTGTACAAATTTTGTGGAGAAAAAGATAATAACTTCTACAACTCATTATCTTTCGTATTTTTTGAAATTTATATTGTGTTTGTTTTTCTGTTCTTATTTTCAAGTGTTTATCAGTATTATTGTTGAAATGTTAGAAGTTTACAGATGAACGAAGGACGCAAAGTAATGACATAAGCTCATGTGACATCTTATGCAAATTTAGCTAAACAGCTAGATTCCACGTAAATACGGACTTCTGGTGCAAAGTGACATGGTCGTTAAAAGCAAAAATAAATTGGTACCCTTCATTCATTTATTTCAGCTCTGGCCAAATGAGTTTAACATGTTTAAGTTCTGTAATTACAATAGCCGTAAATTCCCTTCCATTATCACTTTGCAGTATATGTGGAGATCCCATAAGTAGAAAAAAAGTGGTCCTGGTAGTGCATGATCCACTTGTATTCTCCATTTGGAAATGACTGATAGTCAACAAGGTCTACTTGACAACGGGAATTAAAGTCTGTAGAAGTGATAGGACGAACAACTAATTTTGTGGTTGCAGTACGACTTTTCTTCAAAATACATTGTTCACACATCTGAATGAAAATTCTGATAATTTCTCTGCTGATATTGGCAAATTGTTTTATTAACTCCTTGTATGTCTTGTGGATGCCTCCATGGCCAATTCCAGAATGTGCAGTTCTAATGTTAATGGATAAAGTTCATCTACTGTACAATAGTAAAAAAAAATGTCGCCTTTGCGAATGAGTTTTTCAATGCCTGCTACACTCAAAATATCATATTGCCTTAAGAAATATCTTTGAAGAGCAGTCTTTTTGGAACTTAATTTTGCTTTCTTTACATTCCCAATAGTCTCTCTGTATCTTTCACGTGTAAATAATGAATTATTAGAAGATTTGTTATTGTCATCACACAATTTAATTATTTCATCATTAAATTTCTTTTCTATACTGTTTTCCATCTCTGCACTTTAGTTTTGACTACTTAAATGAACAGTTTTGCTCATATACTTGATATGTTAAATGTACTCACATATTGAGAGTTTATAACTTTAGGCAAAGTAATGAATTATATGTTAAAAGGGAAACAATTTGTTGTGAACTTCAAATAGGCCAATATAAAATAATGATTTGTACAAGTTATTATCTTTTTCTCCACAAAATTTGTACAGGTTATTACTTGTACAATTATATTTATACAAGTAATAACCTGTATGATGGCATCATACAAGTAATTACTTGTATGAAAATTTTGTACAAGTAATAACCTGTACAAAATAATAACATGTACACGACATATACATGATAAACAAATAACAGGGGAACCTATAGAATTTCCTATCTCAGATGCATAATTTTTTAACAAAAGAGGATCCTGTAGACCGCCCAGGGGATACTGTAGACCGCCCTATAGTATAAACATGAACAACAAACAACAGGGGACCCTATAGAACGTCTTATAGTAGATATATAATGTCGAGAAAAGAGAAGATCCTTTAGACCAACCAAGGGATCCTATAGAAAGCCTTATAGTATATATGTCGTGTACAAGTTGCGATTTTGTACAGGTTATAACATGTACGAAAATATTGTACATGTTATAACTTGTATAATGCAAAAATACAAGTTATAACATGTACAAAAATACCTAGTACATGTTATAACCTGTACAAAATATTGCTTAAAAATGGTTTAACTTGTACAAATTTGAAAACTAAAAATATGCTTCTATTATTGCAACAGATGTTATTAACCTCAATATGTGCAAATGTTTGCACCTGTCCTAAGTCAGGAATCTAATGTACAGTAGTTGTCGTATGTTTTGTTTCTTGTTTCTCGTTTTTTTATATAGATTAGACCGTTGGTTTTCCCGTTTGAATGGTTTTACACAAGTAATTTTGGGGCCCTTTATAACTTGTTGTTCGGTGTGAGCCAAGGCTCCGTGTTGAAGGCCGTACATTGACCTATAATGATTTACATTTTTAAATTGTTGTTTGGATGGAGAGTTGTCTCATTGACACTAACACCGCATCTTCCTATTTCTATTGAAGGTGTCACTGTATCGGTTATGATAAAGTTCAAGGTTGAAATGGTGCACCATTGCTTAAAATCAATATATACATTGCAGGGTTATTCTTGACAACTCATAATAATCCGGCAACCTACAAAGATTTAGCAGGAAAATGAAAGTTGATAAGATAATAAATGAGAATAAATTTTTGACTATCCTAAGACCCTCATTAAACACCTCTCCTGTATTCCTTACTTTGTGATCATTTTAAGAGGGGCAGGACCTTTTTGGGACGTCCAGATCAGGTATTTTTAAGCTGATAGCCAGGATAGATTTCTCTACAAATAAAATTGAGAATGGAAATAGGTAATGCGTGAAAGAGACAACAACCCGACCATAGAGCTGACAACAGCCGAGGGCCACCAATACCTGCTTTCAAAGCAGAGGATATGTATATCTAAAACATCAGAATGACATTCGCCTCATGCAATGATAGCTTACATTTTATCAAAAAAATAATAATTTGAGGTATAAATTTACACAAGTCATACTGAAGGTAAAAAATGCTGAAAGTAGATTCAAAGATATTTATAATGAAGCGTGGTCCAATGAAAACAATTTCAGCTCTCGCTTGCTTTTACAGATTAATCATATGAGACATTACTTTAGTTTTTTCATGCTATAAAACGAGGAGTATTACGCAAAATGTTAAGGAATAGTTCTTTAAAATTTCAGATGAATTTAGTTACTAGAATTTAGTGTATTGTCATCTAGGAATTTCAAAGATAATTCATGCTTAAAGTAAATAAAAGAGAAAAGAAATGTATGCTTTAAGTGTCACACTGATTTAAGCTATGACGGACTGCATAAAACATGCAATTACATGAAAACACATTATGCCAACAAAAGTCATGAAGAATACATTTCTGAAACTTTGTATGTTTATTTTTCTGTAAAGAAAAAACACGTTCTGGCCTATTGATTGTTGTTCTTTATTCATTAATAAATTTTAATGTCTATTTTACTTCCTTTATATTTATCTTAATTTTCGTACAAGTTAACACCGTTTTTAAGCAATATTTTGTACATGTTATAACATGTATGGGGTACTTTTGTACATGTTATAACTTGTATTTTTGCATTATACAAGTTATAACATGTACAATATTTTTGTACATGTTATAACCTGTACAAAATCGCAACATGTACACGACATATACATGAAAAATAAACAACAGGGGAACCTTAAGAAGGTCCTATCTTAAATGCATAATTTTCATAAACAACAGGGGACCCTGTAGACCTGTAGACCCAGGGGATCATGTAGAACGCCCTATAGTATAGACTTGAAAAATAAACAACAGGGGATCCTATAGAACGTCTTATAGTAGATAAATAATGTTGAGAAAACAGGGGATCCTGCAGACTGCCCAGGGGATACTGTAGAACGCCCTATAGTATAAACATGAACAACACACAACAGGAGGTCCTATAGAACGTCATATAGTAGATATATAATGTTGAGAAAACAGGGGATCCTGTAGAACGCCCTATAGTATACACTTGAAAAACAAACAACAGGGGATCCTATAGAACGTCTTATAGTAGATAAATAATGTTGAGAAAACAGGGGATCCTGCAGACCGCCCAGGGGATACTGTAGAACGCCCTATAGTATAAAATGAACAACAAAAAAACAGGGGACCGTATAGAACGTCCTATAGTTGATATATAATGTTGAGAAAAAACGGGATCCGACAGACCGACCAAGGAATCCTATAAAAATTCTTATAGTATAAACATGAAAAACAATCAACAGGGGGTCTTATAGAACGTCCTTTAGCAGATATATAATGTTCAGACAACAAGGGATCCTGAAGACCGCCCAGGGGATCATGTAGAACGCCCGTTAGTATATACTTGATTAACAAACAATAGGGGATCCTATAGAACGTCTTATAGTAAATATATTATGTTGAGAAAACAGGGGATCCCGTAGACCGACCAGGGGATCGTGTAGAACGCCCTATAGTATATACTTGAAAAACAAACAACAGGGGATCCTGTTGAACGTCTTGTAGTAGATACATAATGTTGAGAAAGCAGGGGATCACACAGACCGACCAAGGGATCCCGTAAAAAGTCCTCTAGTAGATACATCAAAAACAAACAATAGGTTATCCAATAGAACGTTCTATAGTTTATATATAATGTTCAGACAACAGGGGATCCTGTAGAACGTCCTTTGCTATATACATGATAAACAAACAATATAGGAGATCCTATAAAACGTTCTATAACTAGAAATATAAGGTTCAGACAACAGGGATCATGTAGACCGCCCAGAAGATCCCGTAGAACGCCCTAATAGAACATGCAGCTTCATTATAAACAAATAACAGGGGAAACGAAGACCAGCACCCCACCCCCACCTCCACTACCACCACCGCCTCACACCCCGTAAAGGTAATGTCTCGTGTCTAAGAACGTGTAAGCTACATGTTTTTTTTCTCAATTTGCCTACATCAAAGTACTCTATTAAGCAGATAATAAAAATATTATTAACTCCATAGTATATTCAAAGCCATGGGATCACGTGCATGGGACATTTGCAAGTCTTTACAACATAACTAAGGCACCACTACTGTGTGTCCTATATATGTGAAATATCATATATATCTTAAAAAGGAATATGTATTTGCTTAATGAGGGCACAATGATATTTGCTACTGTAATGCGGAACATTTTCCTATTTAAGACACCATTTCACGTTGAACGTGAAATAATTTCTGTCATGAACGTTGCACGAAAAATAAAGACTTTAAGGTGAACCTTTTGTGACTGAGTCACTGTTCTCTTGTATATATGAACTCTCTGTTTTACTTCATATTCCCTATTTAGTGTGTACGCATTTATGATATAAATAATTTACAGCTTTTAAAAAAGTATATAAAGATATTCTGAACTTTTAAAATGCAAATAAAGGAACAACATCATTGGCCTTACCGCCTTATCATTTCTTATCACGGAAACAAAATTAAATCAATTTCGTTCTTGTCCATGTTGACGATCCCTGTCTAGTGTGTTTTTTTTTTTAAATACTGAGCACGCAAAATAAGCATTTGAATCACGAAGCACGTATAAAAATTACATAAGCAGAACATGTTGAACACCTCGCTGTTTTGCGCGACTGAACGTACAATAAAAAAGTAAAAACACGTTGAACGTGAAATAAAAAACCTAATCACGTACCACGAAAATAACCCTCTACCACTCTCCATGAAAGTTAATGATTTTGCATCGTTTTTTTAAGATAGTTTTACATGTTAAGAAAATTCTATTTTTAGCGTTAGTATTTTCCGAATCGTTTAAAAATAGCCTATAAATAGAATATGCATAATTCATGAATCGTGACGTAGGGCGGTCTACGGGATCCCTTCTTGGGAAAACGGTACTATTGCATTTTCCCAGCGTTAGGTTGGCCTTTTGGTACCCAAGACAGGTGAAGGAAGTCAACTTAGGAGCGCCGTGATTGGATGTAAGGGTACAATATATATATATATTTTTTTTTTATCTATGAATAACTGCAGTGTTTATATTTACAATATAAATTTTAAAACCTATTGAAATATTTTCCAGAGAATTATTCGAAAAGGCTTTCAAAATTTTATAAATTTGCTGCAAAATGACGGTGGGCATGGATAACATAAACAAGCTCCGTTGGAAATTGGTCATGATACTATTTGGCTTCAATTTTTAAAATAGAGTAATAAAGTAGTTAGAACTAACACCACACATAACTGTTTTATCCAGGTTTTTATTATAAAAAGTGGTAAAATTAGAAAATGTTAGTATTGTCGCCTATTGCAGAATAAATAGTACCGTTTTCCCTATCCGCTTACCGAAAAAAACATTACAATAGTTGTCGGACCAATGTATGGTAGGGAAAATAAATGCAAATACGGACTGTCATACAGAAAACAGCCTATATTACATACATTACATAACCTTGATGTTCATATAAACCTAATACAAAAGCTATTTTAATACTCAGCTATCCAAAAATGAATTTTATTGCACACTAGCTCTCATATTTGAAAAATCCACAGGGGCCAAAATGCGAAACTACACAACTAACTGTTTAGTGCTACCTTATATTGAAAAATAAACAAACTGACTAAAATTATTGAAAGGTTGAAAAGCCTCAATGAAAATGAAAGAAAATGATAAATATGTTTTGCCCATCAACACAAAACAGGTAGAAGGTTCCTTTTAAGAAAAATTATTGGCAATAATAATTGAATTTTGTACTATTTTCAATTACAATGTAGTTTGTAAAGCCTCGGTCACACATTACCGGATAGCACGAACGGACGCCTAACGGATGAAAATAAAAGTTGTCCGTTGACAAAACTGTTATCCGTTGGGAGTCTGTTGATGTACTGACCGAATAAAACGGACGTTTAACGGATGCATAACGGACACACACCGGATATGCAACGTACGAGAAACGGACACGTACCGGACAGAACGGATGTCGAACGTACATCCAACGGACGAGTACCGCATAAAACGGACACCTAACGGAAGCGTACCGGATAAAACGGATGAACAAGATATACGGAAAAATCAAAGGCGACAATATTAATACATGTAAATCGAATAAATATTCAAAATGTTTCTGTGTAACTGGTTTTAGTTTGTTCTTCAAAAATTCCACCAAACGGCAGTGTCTGGCCTGAATAAGAACTGCTTGATTTTGAAGGCGTGCCTATACTCTAAGATCGATTATGTATAATAAGAATTCATGATCCTTAAGAAATCTGACATACCAATAATTGGCATTTCTAAATTTTCAATTGGCATTTATCCGTTTCAGATCCGTTCATCATCCGTTTTATCCGTTATACGTCCGGTAGAAGTCCGTTTCTCATCCGTTCAACATCCGTTTTATCCGTTAAACGTCCGGTAGAAGTCCGTTGGTGAATTTATATTCCAGACCTCCAATGGATGTATAACGGACACGAAACGGATACAAAACGGAAACGAAACGGACGAGTACCGTACAAAACGGACACCTAACATTCTCAAAATTTTCCACCGGACAGAACGGACGTCGACGGATAGAACGTACGCTTAACGGACATGCAACGGACATGGACGGACGTCTAACGGATAAGAACGGACGTCTAACGGACATGAACGGATTGAAAAAAAGTTATCCGTTAGGCGTCCGTTCGAGCTATCCGGTAAGGTGTGACCGAGGCTTAAGATTATACATGTTTTTTCTTGTCATTATGTTAATGTTGTTTTTGTCACAAATCGTATTAGTTGGTTTATATGGCAATAAAAAGTTTGATTTTTTATATGAAGGTACATGTTAAGACATGTACCTTCATCAATGCAGAATGTTGCCATGGATACACATAAAAGGAATTATTGTTCACCCTTTTAACTTTTGAAAATCAAATCTATGGAAAATACTGATTACATACATATGCACATGTACAACACAAACAGTTAGCTTATTGTATAAGAAATCCAGGAATGGGAGATGATAAAACATTAACCACTCATGTTACGTAGTGGACATTTTGATGAGTTCCGTTGTTGACAAAATTGTTTCATGGTGGATGAAAAGTTTCGTAGTTGACGTCAACCTTATTCGATGTTGATAAAAACATATTGATTGAAAATAACATGAAACTTACCCTTGTTATTTGTTTAAGAGTAAAATATGACTGCATTGTAGTGGTTATGTCCACTACGAAATGTTTTTCCCTTACTTGTTTCGGTGTTGACCATTTATACATTTACATGATTTATTTTTCCCCAACAATCCCTATATAGCAATAGTAAAATAAATGATTCTATGATTTGACCCGTTTCGGAGTAGACAATAAAAAATAATACGGTATCACTCTGGTCCATTCGATGTGCTCTTTTGCCTACTGTCTATATCTCTTGCAAACGTTAATTTTATAAAACTGTTTCTTAGCAAAATTTAATGTCTACGCAAGATGTAACATAACATTGACAATGTTGACGCTTTTTTACTTTGACATTTTCTTATGAAAAGCGAATTTGCGCTATTTAAAAAAAAAAATGAAAATATGAAGAGATGTTTCAAAATTTATTATTTATAAAGGCAAATAATTTCGTAAGGCTCGTTTTTATTTTCTGATTTGTGATGAGGTGAAAAAAAATGCATTTTTTTCCAATTTTATTTTGGTTAAACAGCAAACTTAAAAAAAAAAACTTGCTGCCGAAGGGACACTTGAGAAGATAAAAAATAGCATGAACAATATTACATACAAACTTATGGTATATATTTCATAAAAATCGGTCATATAAGTTAGCAATATATCTTTTTATAATGATTTTAGTTGAAATTAATCTGAGTGGTTTTTTTTATTCAGCAGCCCTTTTTGGAACGAAAATCTTTTTAATTGTCTTGACGGAATAGGATTCATATAAAAGAAGAACGTCTAAATGACGCCCTTGGAATAATGGCTAGAAGTGCTTTCCGAAAAAAATTGCAAGGTCATGAGTTTTGTGAAACACTCGACTCATTTAGCCTTTTTTTTTTTATGAATTTATAGTTTGTATCTTTTTAATATGTTAATTTTATATTATAAATGCACATTTTCTACTTCACCTAAAGAATGATAAAAAAAAATTAACGTTTGGTTAGTGACTAGACATTCGATTTATTTAAATTCTGCTTCATGAAAAAGTTTTGTTTACATTTGAAACTTTGAAAATACTTATCTTTATCAGAACTTTCCATTGAGTATAGTTTTGATTACATTATAGTGAAGTGATAATAATTACATTCGAAATCTTGATGAAATTTCCTCATAATCTTAAAGACAGAAGAATCCTCTGCTGAATACTTCGTTTAGGACTTTCTTCAAATTTTAGCCAACGACAAAAAACGAGTATGAAGTTAAAAAATAAAGGAAGTAGGAAGTTTATGTTCCAAATTTTGCGGATTTGTGTGCAAAATTACAACGAAACATATGAAAATGCATTTTATTCAATCAGAAATGTTACGCCAGACATGCAATAATAAACGTAAAAGTGCGATTTGTGTGATCAATATAATCAAGTTTATCATTTAAGGATAAACTGTTTTAATAAAAGTTTAACTACGTTTTCCGGAATCAATCCTAATTGATTCTTAATTTAATCACATCAATAATACGTCATTTCGTGACGTCATTCATGCGTTATTCAAACAAGTGCAAAACTGCCAACATAGCTAACGAAAATTCCAACCTCCCTCCCCATCCACCATCAAAAATAAAGATAAGAAAAATTCTGCTGCTGTGTTTTGAATTGTTTCAGGTTTTGTTGTGAAAGATGCAGTTATGCAGAGGAGTTATGCAATGGATATACTTGCCACTGGACTAACAGCTCAGCTTGAAAAGACAGTGCCTTATTGTCAGTGGATGAGAAAGCAGTTTATCGCATCGAATACTTGTTTAATGGACTTATTTTCAAGATTATTGATATTTGATATTTAACTATTTCTACATGACATTAACACTTAATTCAGTATTTTATCATTTCAAATTCGTTGTAAATTTAAAATAAATAGTCGTTACAGTATATCTGGCGGGATATGACAAGATGAAAATGGAACATGTCCCCACATTGTACGCTAGCTTATATTTGGGGTTATATTCTTCTGTGTTCCCACAGAGATAAGATTGTGTCTTCTTTGAATGTACCAAAGAGACCGGTTCCTGAATTGGTCCCAGTTTGGAACTCAAGGTGTTCTCTTTGAAATTTATAATTAACAAGAAGTAATTGTAACAGGATGCTGTTACGAAGTCTCCCAAACAAAGCTCCCATAACTCGCCATTCATATGGTCCCATATATATGCATGTTCATTTGATTTGATTTTTTGTCCCATACAAGAATATATATGGCTTACGAGTAGGGATCTCCACCATTTACAGTATTCAAACAGGAAGGGGTGGTGGTGACCCCCCAGGGAATTTACCTACATTTCATTTCATTTGTTTTATTGTCCCCTACACGAATGTATATGGTTTAAGGGTGGGGATCTGGACCGTTTACAAGATAATAGCACATTCTCAATGGCTACGGGATTCCCTTTTATTTCATTTCATTTGTTTTATTGTACCCTACAAGAATATATATGGTTTAGGGGTGGGGATGTTGACCGTTTACAAGTTTTCAAATAAGAGGGGGTGTGGTGACCCCCTAGGAACTTTCCTTTAATTTCATTTCATTTGTTTGATTGTCTCCTACAAGAATATATGTAGTTTAGGGGTGGGGATGTTGACCGTTTACAAGATAATAGCACATTCTCAAATTGACTGGGGTGGGGATGACCCCCTGGGACCTCCCATTAATTTCATTTGATTTGTTTTATCGTCCCATTCAAGAATATATATATAGTTTAGGGGTGGGGGATCTGGTCCGTTTACAAAATATAAGCATATTCTCAAATTGAAGGGGGTGGGGATGAACTCCCAGGGACTCCCCCTATATTTCATGTGATTTGTTTTATTGTCCTATAATCAATTCTGAAGACTGCATGTATCTATCACTTACAGTTTTCAAGTTATATTCATTTGAAAATTTTAGAAAATAAAATCCCATAGGGTTCTATACCCTTCCTCCTTTCTACCCCCCAAAATACCCCTTAACAGACCCCAATGCACAAACGAAAGATTGATGGCTCAACTAGACATATTAGTCTACCATTTTATGAAATTCTAAGTCAATCTGACAAGCGGTTTTGGAGAAACGCTGCGGACAAGTTCATTTTTTAAAGTGGCGGAAGAGGAAGAAGAAGAAGAAGAATAACTAGAATTGCCATTGCAAGCAATAGCGAATGTCACCCTTCCCCCTATTGCCACTAAGCGGCAGCCATTTCAAACTTGTTTAACAGTAAATGCACAAATATGCATGGCTATTCATCTTTTTTTAAATGTTCAGTATATTCAGAGCATTTTAAAGTATTTCACATTTATACCGTTTCCATGGCAACGGCAGCCATTTTGAAAATTTCAAAGTCAAAAGTCTCATCTTAACTTGTCAGTTACCAATAATATCAAATTTCATTAAGTTAAAACCATTTTGAGAATTTTTGACATTTTTGCAGTTTCCATGGCAACCGTGGCCATTTTGGAAATTCCAACTTCAAAAGTCATATCTAGACTTGACAGTTAACAATCATATCAAGTTTCATCAATTTTGAAGCATTCTGAAATTTTTGCTCCTGTATCCATGGTAACATAGTAGTTCCAATGATTATCAAAATCATTCAAAACCTGTATATATTGGACAACTATATTGCATAAAAATTTGATGATTTTAAGTTCAAGCATACCAAAGTTATTCACCAAACCCGGAAGTTTTTGGAGCATTTTGACCTTTTTGCATTGTTTCCATGGAAACGGCAGACATTTTGGAAATTCCAACGCCAAATTCCACATCTACCAAAGTTGCTCATCGTTATGCTAAAGTTTCAAAAAAATTGGAGCATTTCCATATTTTTGAAATTTTGGTGTAGTTTCCATGGCAACATAGCAGTTCCAAAATGTGCCAAAATCATCCAAAACCTGTATATAGTGGGCACCTACATTGTATTAAAATCTAAAGATTTTCAGCTTAAGCATTCTCAAATAATTCAAGGAACTGCAAAATTTTATTTTTTCACCATTTTTCCGTTTCCATGGTGATGGCAGCCATTTTTTAGTTCCAATTTTGCACAGACTCTGGGGAGTCAGGGTTCCTTGTTATAGTGCACCATCATTCGGATTGGTACTTTTGGCTCTGAGAAAGCGGGCGGACAAAATTAGGTGGAAGTATAATAATAATAATACAGAAAAAGAAACAGAGGAAAAGCAATATGTCACCCGACATTGTCGATCGGGTGACATAATAAAAATAATAAGAACTGAGCAAAAACAATAAGTCTCCAAACTTTGTTTGGGAGACTTAATAAGCTGCAATGGAAACCAAAGAGTTCGAGGGGGGAATATTTGCTACGTATCGGGGTTCATTTTTCATACGATCTCTCTATTTAGCATTTAACGTAGAGGATTGTAGCTTTCATTGCCTACCAGTGAAGCACAGGCTTGGCGGTTTGTACGTTCATCTTGCCTTATCTTGTCTGCGCAAAAAATTTAATACTGATGCCATATCATTCCAAATTCTTTGTTGATTATATCTTTATCTTTAAAAAGAAAAGGAACCGGTTTTACATTTCACACATACTACTATGGTAAAGAGAGGGTTTGATTGCACATGAGACATAATTAAGAAGAAAGCAAAAATTGGTTGATCGCCCATGAGACATGTATATAATATGAAAAAGTTCGGATCTTTGATTAATAAATGTATGGTACAAAAATTCATAAAATAGAATTAAGAATAAGAAAAATATGTCAAGGATTTCATGTAGATCTATGTATGTTGAAGGATTTATTTAGTATTGGCTAGTTGCTGTTCTAAAATCATAGTATAGCATTGTTTTGACACTTACCTTGCCTTTTAAAATTAATCAAAGTAATGAATGAAGTACTGAATTTCGGATGACCGCAGGTTCTTGTGGATGGTCAAAAGCACATGTCACAGAAATAGATCACATTTCTATACCTGAAACTGAGGTTAATTTACAGAGATATTTTTTCTGATACAAGTTCGTGAATAAATGACAGGAAATTCAACCTCATCGTAATAACTATTCTATTGTAGTTCTACAAAGGCTTGGGGACACTTTTAGGACCGTCTGAAATCTCTCTGGGAATTAATGAGTCTTCTTATCTGTCATATCATTTATCTTGATAGTTGTATTTAACTGTTCTAATTGTTTTTGAGACAATATTGAGCAGATCATACAGTGAACTATTTGTTTAACAATTTTATTTTTCTTCACTCTTTTCAGTGTGCATTGAACTAAGTAATAGCCTTTTATAGCTGACTGTAGTTCATTCGTAATCTCCCCATCTTTTTTTTTTATATATCTACTGCACAAGGTGACTTGGTGATGACTTCATGCCTTTGTTCCAACAATGTTCATTACTGCAGACAGGACTAATAATACATCCTGATCTATTTTTTTTTGTTTCTAGGCCAGATAAACATAATAAAAAAAAACATTCTATATTTAATAATGTAAATATTAACAATACAACAAATAACATAAATTCAACAATGAACACAAGGTAACTGTTGTTGTTCTGCCAAGTATTAACCTCAATCATTCAAATAAAATTGTTTACGCATAACATCTCTTTAGTTTAAAGCTGCAGACCAAATGTGACATGATCATTATATTTATGTATATGAACAGATTTTCGAAGTCCCTAAAACATCAGATTGATAATTGACAGCAAATGAAATTGTAATTTTTGTGCAATATTATCATTAAACCAATATACTCCGTAAACTTACAAACAAAACCCTCTTTTTTGTTAAATTTGTGAGTCAGAGACTAGATAACACAGCAACAACCTCTAAAAAAAAAACGCGTTATATCCTGACAATTATAAGTTGATACATTTTTCTATTTGTTTTACAATTTTATTTTTCTTCAGACTTCAAATTTACAAAAAGTTATCAAATATAAAATGATTGTCGAAGCCAAGAAAAACTTGCGTCCCAATCGCATTTTAGAGTCCTACATATATATATAAACGAGTCTAAATTGAAAACTACGTTCAAACCTATGATTGCGTTGGATAAAAACCGCAATTTTTATACGTGTGCATGTAAAACAAATTTCGTTGTAGAAGGGTCTAAAAACAGCACAAACAAAATTTTCCAAAAGACCAGAAAAGTGAAAAAGTCTATTTAAACAAAACGCATTTGACTAACAGGTCGAACAAACATACGGTGTCAATATTTTTTTATCCGGAATTCGACAACAAATGTCTCTTCAGTAATGTTAGGTATCGAAACGGTATTTGGAAGGCCATAATATATATAGTCCTTTCATTAAAAAAGAATTAAATGTGTCTAGAAACTGAGGTGTTAAAGTTTGAGAATGTCTCCTAAATCCCCCCCCCCCCCCCCCCCCACTAACAATCCTCATCATTGCCAATGCTTTGTTTGGGATGTAAATTGCATAATCTTATTTTTTTTTCGTTGCTCGTTGCCTTGAAGTTTTTTGCTTGTGGAGGTTTCCTGCAAGTTGTAGGTGATACCCTAGGCATACATAAAGCAACTGTTAACAGGGTGCGTGCAGAAGGTTTCGGATGCTCTTAATGCCAAGGCTGACCAGTTTATCAAGTGGCCGTCAGTCCAGAGGAAAGGGGATATTAAACAAGGGTTCTTTGACAATTGAAGCTTTCCAGGAGTTGTAGGTTGCATTGATGGAACTCATTTGAGGATTTCTGCTTCTAGTCACGACGAACCATCTTTCGTCAACAGAAAGGGCTACCATAGCAATAACACAAAAGCAATATGTGATCATGAAGGTACACAAACGATTACAATTTCAGCCACCCAAAATGCTTATAGTTAAGTCTTGTGAATATATCTATACGACTTGAAACAGTAAGGATGCAGTCCACTGACAGCAACTTGGAGCGTCATTACGTAAATAAATAATCCGGAATTTTGAGGGGAAAATCTTGCCAGAAAAAAAATACTCTCCCCCTTTTTTCTACTCAAAATGATCGGCTCATAATTATTTAAGTTTTTCTTTTACCATATTAATGTTGATGTTCTTTTTGTTTGTCGTTTTTGTTTGTGTTTTCGATAATTGTTTTTTGACATTTTAGTATTCTCATCATTCACATTTTACACAACATAATGCTAATAAAGAATCTTTATGATATCATATGAATTATACGAGACGACCCGCTTCAACAAACAGCATTTGCATTTTCCCTGTAGCATTTTCATTTTGAGCATATTGTGTGTTGGGCCGGAAAATATATACTAACAGTTTCCTGCGATGTAAAATGTTGTGTTTTTTTTTTTTTTTTTTTTTTTTATCAAATTCAATAAACCCCTCTACATACCATAAACACTCTTATTTCATATTAGTTCAGAATTAGCTACTCCTATTGAATAGGGGCCACATGACATTCTTAATTCTTCATTGATAATTTCTATCGACCGTTTTAGGTCTATTCGAACCCATTTTTTATGATTCATTATAGATTAAAAATTATTAAATTGGTGGAACCATATATTGAATAATGATACATCTACAAAATAAACACTGAATGGGAACTTTTGTCTGGATCATAAATAAATGTAGGTGAAAAAAATGTGCAATTTGGGTACCCTCACGTTAGCTGCCCGAAAGAGGGTACTCCTGCATTATTTAAGTTCAAGGTGGTTAGCGCTCGATTTCTTTTTGTAATATTACATTTAATGAGTTGACCCATATCTGTTCTTTTTCATATTACAACTGTATAAAACTACTCGTTTATCATAGGGTTTAAAACAAAAAGTACCAGGGGCGATCCAGCCATTTTAAAAGGGGTCCCAACCCAGGAGAAAACGGTGTCCCCACTCAAATGCATTGATCGGCCCCAAAAAAGGGCGGTTCCAACCCCCGGAACACCTCCCCCTTCTAGATCTGCCACTGAGTACATATGTTTTGTGGGTAAAAATTTAAGGCCGGGACCGATCATTTACTTGTTAAGGGGTGGGGCGTTACGGTTTTTTGTCCGAGATTGTTCAGCTCGATCATTCAAATATTTTTTCCCTAACTTAACATTTCTATGCATTTGATATCATTTGATAAAATTTACCTCAATTGTTTTTCTTGGTATCTGCATGCTTTTCCTTATTTGGGATAAACACACTCTGTAGCAAAAACCTGAACTAGCCCACCCATATGCAATTAATTGGTCGGTCGCACACTTCACCCCCCCCCTTAAAAAAAAGTCATGAAAAACCCACACCTAGCACGAGTATAAATCTGAATTAAACCAGCGCTACTGAGATCAAAGTTATTAATTATATCATGTAAGTACTGTGTATCCATGGTTTGGAAGTACTGTACTTACATGCTTATATATAGGTCTAACGGGAGTCCAATTATTTAAAATAAAAACTGTTAAATAACTCTGAAGCGTACGGGGATCATTTAGAATAAGATTATTCGTTTTTGTTCACTTGCTTGGCCACATAATTTACTGGTACTGTAAGGGTCGTAAAGGTTATAAAAAAATACATCATACCCGAGAACATATAACCCCCACCCCCCCTTTTTTTCCCCTTTCTTGGAACTATGGTTACATGTCGGTTCCATAGCATAATGCATGATTATTCGATTGCTAGAAATTTAAGTTCGGAAATATATAACAATCAAAAGGTCCGTGTTTTAGTAATGTTATAATGTGGGAGTAATTGTCTTTGGAAACCCCTTTATGGGGTCGCTGCATCATGACGCGCACTGTGCTGGCGGGCGATAGTGTGTACTGTGTGCTTATTACACAGGAAGGCCGAACTTTGTCTGAATGATTGGAGGTGGTGGGAAACTGTCGAAAAGAATACATTTCAAGGAGTTTCAGGGTAGTTTTCTTAAACCTAACCATATCCTAGATACTTTTAGCTTTGATTTCACAATTTTGTTAAATCTGAAAGTAGCTTTGGGTTCGCTAAGAACATTATGCAAGGTTTACTGTGACCGTGGAAAACTCGCTTCCTTTTAAACCAACAAAAACTTGAACAATCCTTCATCATTTCCACAATATTCTCTGTCTCACTTGTGAAGGCTTTGAGAGCAGGGCCACCGCCAGTTTGGGCTCTATATTTCATACTTTCAGCATACTCCTTTCTTGCTTTTGTTTTTAAGTTTTGCCATTTTGTTTTGACTTCTTTATCTGAACGAGAATGCAAACCAAGAGCATTTATTTGGACGAAATATCTTTCCAAATGCCGTTTTTCTTGGAATTTGTAATTGAATTAGTCAATTTGCTCCGTATAACAGTAATATTGTCATTTGCAGCATTGGTAGCTGTATATCTTGTTTACAACAAGAAATCTGTAAGGTTATGCTAACTAACCATTCAACAAACGGGAATTTTCCATGTCCATTTTTTTACTAACAAATCCTACATCAAATATATTTAATTTATTTTATAATAAAAAAATTAATGAAGAAATTACGGCACCAAAAATGTCCCCTACAACTAAAATGCATTTTACACTTATTTCACAATACACTTGGCAAGTTTGACATATTCTTACGCCCCTAATGCTTGTACAAATAAACTTGATATTTTCCTATTTCCAATTTATATTCATATCATACCTAGTCCTGTGGTCTCTTAATCGTAAAAAAAGTACAACTTTCTTAGTGATGGTCCTGGAATAACTGTCAAATCAGGTTCTTGTGCATCAGCTGAAATATATAATTGATCTCAAATTACATCTTGTAGCAGAATTATATCAGGAAAAATTCAAAAATAATGAATAAACTTGAAAAGAAGGGATTGTAATAACACTGTTCTCATTTTCGAGTCTTCTGTTTGTTATCCACTGTTATATGTGGAACAACATTCTTTTTGTTAAATTTTTAAAATACATTTTGATTTCAAATTTCTTTCTTATTTTGTTTTTGTTATAATATAGGATATTTGAAAATTGGATATTTGAAAATTAGATATTTGAATATTTGAAAAATAACATAATATAAGATATGAAATAACCCCAAAAAAGAATAACAAACAATCATTATTATATAAAAATTGATCAATAATATCAGCAGGGAAATTTTATTAATGAAATTAGTCCGGTCCATTCATTGTCAAAATGATATCATGAAAATGCAATCATATTCCCCAAATATCTATCTTGTCAGAAAAACTCGAACAAGAATTATCTTCCTTTGTAAAAAAAATGGAAAATCCCAAAATAATCTATTTTCACTACAATTTTTTCTGAATTAAAATAATCTCTAATTGTGTACCCCTTTTGTATTCCGGCTGTTTTTTTTAACAATTGCTCATCCTTGATATTTTCACGGAGAGAACCCCGTCCTGCATCCTAACATCCCCCCCCCCCGCCCCCGGAATTAAACTAAAAGTGTTACTAAGAAGATGTGTATACATAATTTGGACGGACAGACGATGCAAACCAAAATTGAGAGTAATAAAATAATTTCGTGTCATGAAGCGATGGCAGTAAATCTTGTGTTTGGAATGTTACACATGTAAGAGAATAAAGAATGTATATTTTATTAGGAATAAAATAAATATTTGTACTTACCTACACGTAGATAAAAAGGGGTACTTATAAGCTCATGAATGATCACACTCAGTGACTCTGTCCCAATTTGAGTATTTGAATTTTTATAAGACAGACCGCGTCGCCAAAAAATAGATAAATAGATATGTTATAGACAATGTATATTATAAAGTATTTCTTATCGTAGAACTAGTAAAATAAAACTCACTAATTAAGATATAAAAGTGTGTTATCATTGTCCAGTTATATTAAAAGAAAATTTGACACTTTTGGAATCAATTGTTGTTTAATGTAATTTCGTTTCTTTACTTTAGGATTCAATTTAGACCAACGGAAGAGAATAAATCTAAACATTCAATTAAAGTTGATAGTTAATTATCTAAAATTCAACTAGTTGAATTCTGTCATTTAACAACAACTACAATTATTTTTGAAATCTTAATAGTGTACGACTGAACTGCATGCTAGGGCCATTTTCCATTTTTTGTGATTTTTTATTTTTTTCTTAAGAAAGTTAGGACTGTAAAATCTATTCAGTTTTAAATTTCCATTGTTAAAGTTCCCAGTTACATCTCTCATCACAGGGATACAGGTACTAATAAAAATAACAATATGATTGATTTAAACTGTGTGAAGCTTGTTTCCAAATCCTACATTTTGAAATATTTGTAAAATTCATAAATAAATAGGTTTAAACTACAAAATGTAACATTTGTAATTTTTTTTGTAACTATTACAATGATTATGTTGGTACACAAAATTAAGTTTTAATGAAAGACTATTTACCGGTAATATACTAAATGTCACATTTTAAGTGTTTATTTTAGTGGATAATTAGGACATAAATTGAGGTGCTCCTGAATTGGAGGAAGATTCTCAAAACAGAGTTTTACAGAAAAAAAATGGAAAAGATCGTTTCTCTCCCAGATTTCATGTAGCCCCTCGGACTTCCTGTTTACTTTGGAAGTTGTTGACCTACAAATTAAAGTATTGCATGTTGATGTTTTAATCATCTACAGCAAACATCATCATGTTTAAATTTAACAAATACTATTTTTTAATAAGTGCACAATCTTTGAGAATGATTTAAATAACCAGTGAATGATATCCCTGCTTATGCGTAGTGTGGCATTGGACCCATTCCAACAATGACGTCACTATAAAATATAATGTAGGTTGGATATATTTAGAATATCTCGTCATACTGATTTTTCCGGATTGTAAAAGAAACATAAATAATGTAAAGGAGAGCTCATTATACGATAATTTCGAGAGAAACAGAAGGGAAATGTGTAAAAAAGTGTTTAAAGTCAATTTATTCATTTGTGTCTCCCCATCTTATCATTCTCAGTAAGATTTGTTGGGGGGTTTTCCACACTATAAAAACAAAATGAATGATGTGAGGGAATGTCAATCTGGTCAACCCCATTGGGGATTGACGGCTTGAAGCCGTCTTCCCCAAAAACCCTAACTTCCGGTAATATCCAAAATGGCGGACATAGAAATAACAAAAATATTATTCAAATTTTCAAGTTTTTTTAAAATGTAAAGAAAATGATTTTTTTTTCTGCTGGTCATTAAACTTTTGGCTGTAAGTTATCCCCAAAACTACTAATTCTATCTCATGTTGTAAATGTTTTAATATAAAGTTGACACTTCCGGTAAAAATATGACGTAAATTTCAAAGATGAGTCCTCAATTCATTTCTTCGATGTAGAGTTTTGGATATATTGGTTAAAACAAAATAAAATCACTATAGTACTAAAACATATTTTAAATTACTACAATTTTCGGCCAAAAATAACAATCACCACTACAAGCACAAATCACAGTGCAATGGAAACCCAATTTTCCACATTAAAAATGACCGCGGCATCCTTTCTTACATCCACAATGTACAAGCTTCTGACAAAATGATGAGGCCTCAGAAAGAGTTTTTTTTAAAGGGACCCTCTTTGTCCCTTCGCAATCCATTAGTGTCTGGACTGGGTAGCATAAGAGCAAATCCCAAGCTCGTCTCATTAAACACCTGCATTAGTATATTGCACGTTTTACATGCTTGAAAAGACTAGACCAAGTTGTGGGAATAGCCTCACTTATAATTAGCCTTCCTTTTTGTGCAAAAAATGATTTTCTTGCTTCGTTAATCATGTTAGCTCCATCTGATAAGTATGTGCGATCTTACAGTAAAACCCCGGTGATTTAGGTTGATCAATTATCATTCTTTATGTTAAAGTCACATTTTCAAATACCACCACGCAGTCTTTTTTTCCTTTTCAAGCAAAGAGAGAACCGTATCACAACCGGTAAAGGTATGGGTCAGAAATAAGTGTGTATGAACTCATTGCCTAGTGCATTTGAAAGGCCATTGATAGATATTAATCCAAAGATTTTTGCCTTCCCAAACACAATCCATAGTTCGTCTGCCCCTAGTTCACGGAATAGCGAAATAGTATTGACAGCATCGTCAGTGACTGTTAATCGTGTTTCACTGCATCAGACACATGCAATACACCATGATTTTAGTGTCTGTTTCTTTATGTGAACATGGTGCTACGCTTGGAATACATCGAGTGGTGGATAAGATAGAATATCCTGAGCATTTGTTGCTACAAATACCATACTCATCAAAGACTTCATCCACTCTTGTTACAGTTTCAAGGCATTTTATTAAGGTACGTTAAAGACATCATCATACTCGTTAGGAAATACCTTGAAACTGTAACAACAGTGGATGTAGTGTCGGATGCGAACATAGACAATACTGGTAGTTTGAAAGCTGCTAAAAGAAGCAAGAGCAACATTTAGGGGAAAGGGAATACACAGACGAATCCAGGGTTAAAAACATCCTCAAAATTGGCAAAGTTTTCTGAGAGATGACGACAATAAGAAAGAACTTTTAAGTTTTCATTCACAGAAGCTTGCTCAATACAATTTTGAGTACAAGGTAGTTGTAGCAACAAATGCTCAGGATGTTCAATATTATCCACCACTTGATGATGTTTCAAGTGTAGCACCATGTTTACACGAAGAGACTGACACTAGGATCAAGATCAGTCGATACTGATGTCATTGCTGTTTCGCTATTCCGTGACATAGGAGTAGACAAACTTTGGTTTGCATTTAGAAGGGGGAAAAGCTTAAGATATATATCTATCCATGACCTTTCAAATGCACTAGGCATTAAAAGATAACACGTTTGCTGGAAAAGGAACTGCGTTGGTGACATTAATGGCGTTTGAAGATGTGACTTTAGCATTTAGAATGATGATTGACCAGCCAACACCACCATATGGATTTGATAAATTTAATGTCATTGAAAACAATACGTGGTTTTGTTGTAAGATCGAAAAAAACTTATCAGATTGGATTAACAAAGCAAGAAAATATGTGTTTTTGGAATTTATGGATGTGAGGACCAATACCACAGTCTTTGTAAATGTGGGAAATCAGCTCTCCGATTGTGAATTGCGGCCTAACGAGTATGCTGATTGGGTATTGTGTCCTTACCTTAATAAAATTCCTTGAAACTGTAATACGATTGAATGAAGTCTTGGATGCGTATGGTAGTTATAGCAACAAATGGTCAGGACATACTATCTTATCCACCACATGATGTATTTCAAGTTTAGCACCAAGTTCACATTTAGAGGCAGACACTACTAGAATCATGGTGCATGTGTCTGATGCAGTGAAACACGAACTTAAACGAGTCATGATTCGAACAGTCGTTAATGATGATGCTGTCACTCCTGTTTTGCTATTCCGTGAGAGAGGGGTAGACGAACTATGGATTGTGTTTGGGAGGGCAAATGACTTTGGATCAATATCTATCAATGGCCTTTCAAATGCAATTGGCAATGAGTGATCTGACACACTTATTGTGATATGTTCTCGCTTGAAAGAAAAACAAAACTATGTGGGAGACCTTGATTGCATTTGAAGATTTGACATAAAGAATGATGATTGATCAGACTAAATCACCGGGGTTTTACTGTAAGATCGCACAAACTTCACAGATGGGTATAAAATGGTTAACAAAGCAAAAAAATAACTATTTGCGCAAAAGGGAAGGCTTTTTGAGGCTATTCCCTCAACTTTGTCTAGCCTTTTTAAGATAGGTGTTTAGGGAGAGGAGCTTGGGTTTGGCTCTTATGCTACCCACTCCAGGCGGGGACAAAGAGGATAACTTTTAAAAAACTCTTTTTGAGGCCTCATTATTTTGTCAAAAGCTTGTACATTGTGGATGAAAGGATGCCGCGGTCATTTTTAATGTGGAAAATCGGGTCTCCCGTGCACTGCGATGTGTGCATGTCGTGGTGATCGTTATTTTTGGCCGAAAATTGTAGTAATTTTAAATATGTTTAAGTACTATAGTGATTCTATTTTGTTTTAACCAATCTAACCAAAACTCTACATCGAAGAAATGGATTGAGGACTCATCTTTGAAATTTACGTCATATTTTTACCGGAAGTGTCAACTTTATATTCAAACATTTACAACATGATAGAATTAGTAGTTTTGGGGATAATTTAAAGCCAAAAGTTTAATGACCAGCACAAAAAAAAAATCATTTTCTTTACATTTAAAAAAAAGTTGAATATTTAAATAATTAATTGATATTTCTATGTCCGCCATTTTGGATGTTACCGGAAGTAAGGGTTTTTAAGACATATGTCTTATACATTATAACCATCAGAAGCACCAAAGAAAGGTTTATGCACAATGTAATGATAGTAGCAATACGTTAAAACACATTTCAATTACGCTCCCTATAAAATAAGCTTATTTAAGTACAATTTCCGCCATGGTGGATTTTCAACGGAAGTAGGGTTTTTGAAGACATCTTATCTATAAAATATACCAAAAGTAGTACATAACAAAGGTTTGTACCAAATAGTATGCTAGTAGCATGATAATAACACCTTTTCAAATACTAGCCTTCGATATTAGGCTGATTCAAGTATGACGTCCGCCATTTTGGATTTTACCCGAAGTAAGACATTTTTTTCAAATGCCTCCCTATCTGAAATAAAGAGTAATAGTTGAGGAAGGTCTATGCCAAATTTCATGCTTGTAGCAGGATGTGCACAATTTGTCTGAAATATGCTTGTAGCCGCCGGACTGTGTAACAGTGAACTAAGAATATGTTACAATAGTCTGATTGCCAATTCCTGTAATTGACCCTGTAATTAGAGATCCCCTTTTTAGCTGTCTCCCTTAGGATGGTTATGAATTTTATTTTACTATGGAGAGCAAGCAGAAAAAGAGCAAATTTATCTGTACATAATGTGTCTATAAACCTATAATGTTTTTCAAATGTTTTAATTACATTTGATAACATTAGAATTAAAACTTTTGAGACCAGAAGTTATTTTTCAAAAACATTTGTTAAAACGCCAATATATCACTTTCAGCTTATTATGCTTTGTTTGGTCAAAATCCAATTTTGTCTGGTATGGAATTAGTCTACAATAGACAAAGGGAAGTAATTTGTTTTAAAAGTATGCATTACAACAGAATTAAATTAGTAATTGGCAGATGGACTATTTACATATTCACATTCTCTTGTCACAGGATTTGTAATTGCATGAGCAATAATTTCTGACTTGTGTCTCATGTTGAGCAGGGAAAAAATATTGCAGGGGGGTGTTAAAAAAGAAATTGTGTAAAAGGGGGGACAATTATTTCTTAAGATTTAAATAGATTAAATAGGGTTGTTTGTGTTGGGAAGGGGGTGTGGTCAATGCTCAACAGCATAGTGTATTGCACAAATGCAAAAAAATGAATATAAATTCAAATCATATAACCAATTCTTAGTTGTTCTGTGTCAGAAACCTATGTCAAATATTAAATATTTAATTACAATCCAAATTCAGACCTGTATCAAGTGCGAATATTGTGTCCATTTTTGCCCCAACTGTTCAGGGTTGGAGCTCTGCAGTGGTACCAAGCTGTGTTCAGCAAAGCAATTTATTTTGGTCATGCTAAAAGTTATTGATTCGAAAATTGGTATATAGTTTTATCATGACAAGTTACAGATCAAATTAGAATATTTTTTTTTGGTCTGATGATTTTGTGCAGAGTTATAGTCCTTGGACTTGGAAATTCTCTTAAATAATCAGTTTTCAACACTTTTTTTTGTCATACTTGCAGATATTGACTTTATATTTATTGTATAGTTGGCACCATGGCAAGTTATTATAGATCAGTTAGAATTTTGTTCCAATACAATACATTTTTAACCGGTAGGGGGACTATGTATTGCCATGCAATACTCACAGAATGCTTGTTTTTTTCTATTTGTATAAATTTATAGAGTATAAATATACACATATTTCTCTTTTCGATTGTGAGATGTAATATTTTTGTAGAACCATTCCAGATTTAAAAGAGAAATAAGAAAAAAATTATTGAATTTGGTTTTTTTCTTATTGACTTGTATACATATATGAAAAGCACAGGCACTCGTCTCAGAAAAAAAAATCCTATATCCATTATAATGGGGGAAAAAATTCTGATACGAGTGCCTGTGATGTAAAGAAATATTTATACACATAGATAGCATAAGTAGCCACTTTGAGCACCTCAATAGTTGTATTTCTATGTATGGAACAAAAGAAATGGGTAATGTCAAAAAGCAGGTTTTGTTTTTTTTCTACCTGACTACTATGGACAGCTTATATAGATAATATGATTGATTTCAATCTGTCCACTATGGAAATCTGATGTAGAAATAAATGTTAAGGAATGGGCACAACGTTTAGTAGCTTAAACTCTCAATTTCTGTACCTCCCCTTTTCCAAGTACATATTGGAATATAAGGAAGTTATAATCTTGGATAAAACTACAACAGAAAATGTTCTTTATTTCAGGCAAAGAACAGTAACAAGAGGCGTTAACAAAGGTGTGAAAGAAGATTTTAAAATGACAATTGAAAAACAAGTGAAAAGGTGTGAGGAGAATGTTTACCAACTTGTACACACTTTCTTAACTGAAGAAAAGCCATTGTTAATAGAAAGTTTGACTAAATGAATGAAACATTAGTTACTAATTCAGTTATCTCCTCTTAGAATACATTGATCTTGTTACAAAGTCTCCTGTAGTTTAACTTTTTATACCCCACGCAACCAAGTTTTGGAGGGTATGTTTTTGACCCGTCTGTCTGTCTGTCCTTCCATCCATCCGTCAGTCCTCTTTCTTGTCATCGCAACTCCTCTCAAACCACACAACAGAATTTCATGAAACCTTTTTAGATAATAAGGACATACTATGTAGATTTGCATATTGACAGGAAATTATGATTCAATTTTTTTTCTAGGACCTACGCCCCTTTGAACTTATTTGCCTCAATTTACTACTGCAACAGTTTGTCATCTCAACTCCTCTCAAACCACACAACAGAATTTTATGAAACCTTTTTAGATAATAAGAACATACTATGACTATGTATATGTGCATATCGATAGGAAATGATAATTCAATTTTTTTCCAGGAGTAAAAAATTTGAACTTATTTGCCTCAATATACTACTGCAACAGTTTGTCATTGCAACTCTTCTGAAACCACACAACAGAATTTCATGAAACCTTTTAAGATAATAAGGACATACGATGTAGATGTGCATATCGACAGGAAATTACGATTCAATTTTTTTTCAAGGAGTTATGCCCCTTTGAACTTATTTGCTTCAATAAACTACTGCAACAGTTTGTCATCACAACTTCTGTCAAACAACACAACAGAATTTTATGAAACCTTTTTAAATAATAAGGACATACTATGTAGATGTGCATATTGACAGGAAATTACGATTCAATTTTTTTTTCAGGAGTAACGCTCCTTTGAACTTATTACATGTATTGACAATTGTAGTTGGGATAACTTTCAATCAAATTGAAATATATGCTTGTTTAATCAACTATATTGATTGCAGATCTTAAAAACAATGCTTCATCTTACAATTATACAAACAAATTAAGTTAGCCAGCCAAAGTGTTACGAAATTAGCTGTAATTTACCTATAATTAAAATAATTTTTACATTATTACATTATGTGTGTCGAGGTGAAATTTTACATAAAGTTTTCTTTTATTTTAGTGCAGCTAATGGAGGAAAGGATTGTTTCTACCTTACACCTTTAAAACATATCAAAGATGGACAATGGTATAATAAAAATCCTATTGGACATAACACGTTACAAGGCACTGTGAAACGGTTGTGCACAAGTATTGGACTGACAGGAAAGCGCACAAAACCATAGCCTCCGAGCATGTGCAGCAACACGCCTTTATAATGCTGGCAAAGAAGAAAGACGTGTTGCAGAAACAACAGGTAATATAATAGTAAAATGAAACATTATAATTTCTAGTCTTTTCTTTTCAATATTCTTATTTATCCAACACAAAATGGAATAAAAAAAATAACACGAAGGTATTCCTTGTCTGCGTGATATTACCCAATATCTGTTCTTTTTCTCAGTTATTTTCAATTGCTTTGATAAAGAACTGATGATTGAACGAAAAATGTATAATTATCTTTGTACAGAGACTCCAGGAAACTTATAATCAAGATAATTTCAAAAGCCTGCATTTAATTTAACTATGATTAGAGTTTATCAATCTCCTATTCTCAATGTATAAATATTGTGTCCAAATGAAAATTCTGAAATGTTTTTAAATCAAACTTTTAATAACTTTGCTTTTGCTGTCCGTTTCCTGTTAATATCCTTGTCTCTTATTGCAGGCTGTTACTGTTGTTGAAATTCCAGGACTAAGACCAAGCTCTTCATGGAATTGAAAACACGTACACACACAAGAATCTGGGAGCTATGTCTATATTTTGTATGATTATCAACATTTCCCAAAGCTACCATCCTTAATAACATTTCTATTATACTTTTTAATATATTTTTTAATATAAATATATATCTATAATACAGAATTACAGGTTCCTGTCCCAAGTCAAAAATTCTGTGGTTGTTGTTTGTTTGTGTGTTACAAAATTTTGTTTGTTTTTTTTTTTTATAAATAAGTCTGTTTTCTCTGAATTGTTTTACATTGTCATTTCGGGCCCTTTTATCTGACTATGCAGTATGGGCCGTATAGTCACCTATATGTACATAATTTTTAATTTCAGTGTCAATTTGGTCTCTTATGCACTTGTCTCAGGTGCACTTCTTTTTTTTTTTTTTTTATATATCTATGAGTTATATGTGATATATCTTTTAACTTAACCTGATTAGTGAACAAGTTTTACAGTTTTTTTAGTTGATAATCTTTTTACCTGTGATTTCAAAATGTTTGCAGACAGTAAAATATGTTACTTGCGTGTTCCTACATTTTCTTTCTAAGTGCAATGTGTTCATAATAAAAATTATTGGCGGTCTCCCTTTTTGCTATACACTCATTTACTGTGATTCCATTATTTTCATGACCAAATTGACACTGAAATTATAAATTTCTATCAATTTTCGCGGATTGCTGAAAACTGGCACTTTCGTGGATATTTGAATTCATGTTTTTGCCAATCTCTGTATACATTGTATATGTTCCGGACCATATGAGTATTTGGACCATACGCGTATGGTCATGACCATATGCGTATACTTATATGGTCCGACCATACGCGTATGGTCGGACCATATGAGTATAATACTCGTTTGGTTATTAACAGGCCGGACCATATGAGTATTTGGACAATATAGGTATATTTTTTTTCAAATTACATTATAAAAAAGGGACGAAAGACACCAAAGGGACATACAATAACTCATAAATCTAACACAAACTGACAACGCCATGGCTAAAAATGAAAAAGACAAACAGAAAAACAATAGTACACATGACACAACATAGAAAACTAAAAGAAAGATAACTCTAATTGAAAATTTCTTGCTATTGCGCAATATTGTGCAATAAGTTATTTCTTGCTATTGTGCACTATTGTGCAATTAATTATTTCTTGCTATTGCACAATACTGTGCAATTGAAAATACTTGCTATTGCACAATACTGTGCAATTGAAGATTTCTTACTATTTTGAATACTGTGCCCTTTGGACTTTGGACTTTAATGTACACCTATTTGAAAACGGGACTAGAAATTAAGAATCTACATACACAGATAGATTTGGCATATCAAAGAACCCCAATTATTCAATTTTTGCTGAAATCAAACAAAGTTGATTTTAAACCCCGATTTGGACCAACTTAAAAACTGGGCCAGTATTCAAAAATTTAAGTACATTTTTAGATTCTGCATATCGAAGAGAACCCGAAGAATTCATTTTTTGTTAAAGTCAAATTAAGTTTAATTTTGAACCCTTTGGACCTTAATGTAGATCGAGACCAATTTGAAAACGGGACCAAAAATTAAGAATCTACATACGCAATTATATTCGGCATAACAAAAAACTCCAATTATTCAATTTTTTATGAAAGAAAAAAAAGTTAAATTTTGGACACTTTGGGCCGCTTTTTCCTAAACTGTTGGGACCAAAACTTCAAAAATTAATCTCAACCTTTCTTTTGTGGTCCTGTGTTAAAATTTCATAGATTTCTTTTGACTTATACTAAAGTTATTGTGCGAAAACCAAATAACTTCAATAACAATATACGACCAGAAAAATTCAACTTTTGCGCTAACAGCCAACAATAAATACATGTCCATATTTCCCATCCTCACTATCATTTTCTATGTTCAGTAAAACTGTCAAATAGGGATTAAAATTTTAATTTGGCAATAAAATTAGAAAGATCATATATACTGAGTTTCAAGTTGATTAAACTTCAACTTCATTAAAAATACCTCGACTTAAAACTTGAACCTGACAAACACACAGAAAATAAAACATTAATGTGACATAAAAAAAAACTAAAATAAATATGTACAAAAATCAACCAACCACAAACAACTGATTAACAAGGCTCCTGACTTGGGATGGGCTGCTGTTTATGATAATTCTTCAATTCGTTTATTTTAAAATAAACGTTGTTGCCTACAGGTGGGACGGTAGTATTTGCAATCATTATTTCAGTGTAAAAACTCCAAGAAAAAATCTTATAAAATAACGAAATCAAAAGCTGAAAAACATCAAAAGAATGATAAACAGCTGTCATATTCTTGATTTGGTACATGAAGTTTAGTGTTCACGCTGCGTGGTGTAAATGTGTTACTTGTTTGCTCATCAATTCGGACAAACCTTGAAAAACAGTTAACCCGAATAATTAAGTCGTTAAGGTAGCACTCCACAGTTAGGTGTGTAGTTTCGCATTTTGGCCCCTGTGGATTTTTCAAATATGAGAGCTAGTGTGCAATAAAATTCATTTTTTGATAGCTGAGTATTAAAATAGCCTTTGTATTGGGTTTATATGAACATCAAGATTATGTAATGTATGTAATATAGGCTGTTTTCTGTATGACAGTCCGTATTTGCATGTCCCTACCATACATTGGTCCAGCAATTATTGTAATGTTTTTTTACAACTTTTTATCGCATGAACTTTGTGATAGGAATTCACGAAAAAATGAGGCGAAAGACCCCCATTTTTTATTTGATCATTAGGAAGATTTATGAAAACAATTTCTAAAAAGGTATCACTCAAAGGCATTGAAATTCTAGTTTGATCCAAATTTTGGGGGGATATATGACATGTCCACCCCCCTTTTTGCAATATTTTATGGTAAATAAATGCAGAATGTTGCCATGGATACACATAAAAGGAATTAATTTTCACTCTTTTAACTTTTGAAAATCAAATCTATGGACTATACTGATTACATACATATGCACATGTACAACACAAACAGTTAGGTTAATGTATTAAAAATCCAGGAATAGGAGATGATAAAACATTTTGTGGCTCATTTTTAATTTTATTTTCTAACTGTGGAGTGCTACCTTATGGCACATCAGAAAGCACAGAAATGCACTTTTTAAGATAAAACTTACCACAAATCTTTAGTCTTTTATGTTCTTGTTTTAGTTCTGAAGGTAAAAAATCTGCTAGGAATGCAATTTATGTTTATTTTATTGTTTACTGTCCTTAGCAACCAAATATACACATTTTGACACTTAGACATGTTGCGGTCTTAAATTTGTACACCATTAGCTTCGCCAATGTAACCAAAGATTGCGCTTTATATGATATCCTCAGAATGTATCGCTTTATATTTTTGAATGCAAATAAGTCAAATAAACATTTTTAGCAGGATTTTATATTATAATTTGGCATTTATTGAATTTAATGATGCCAGTACTGCTAGAAATTTATACCCTGCTTGAGAGCTTCTAAACCAAGATTAGGTATGCTATTTACAGCAAAATTGACCTATAACTGCTTTCAAATACCTAAAAATTGTACAATTTGTCCTCTTTTAAGGTAATTTTATGATTTTAAATAAGATAATGGGAAAAGTTTTAGAAATTTACCCCAAAAATGAGACAGACTTTTTTCACTATGTTTTTCACTATGATCCAGCATTTATTTTTAAATCACTTTTTGTCGCGTTTCAACATCAACTGCTAACCTTCATAAAATCTTTATTACTGAACCAATTTTAAAAACTAAGGTACCATTTTCATCGTAACAGCTAGTAGAACATAGATAATATAATAAAAATTGAGGCAGGAGGGGGAAAATTTCACCTTAAGGTAGCACTCTACAGTTAGGTGTGTAAGTTTCGCATTTTGGCCCCTGTGGATTTTTCAAATATGAGAGCTAGTGTGCAATAAAATTCATTTTTGGATAGCTGAGTATTAAAAAAGCCTTTGTATTGGGTTTATATGAACATCAAGATTATGTAATGTATGTAATATAGGCTGTTTTCTGTATGACAGTCCGTATTTGCATGTCCCTACCATACATTGGTCCAGCAATTATTGTAATGTTTTTTTCCAACTTTTTATCGCACGAACTTTGTCATTGGAATTTACGAAAAAATGAGGCGAAAGACCCCCATTTTTTATTTGATCATTAGGAAGATTTATGAAAACAGTTTCTAAAAAGGTATCACTCAAAGGCATTGAAATTCTAGTTTGAGATGATAAAACATTTTGTGGCTCATTTTTAATTTTATTTTCTAACTGTGGAGTGCTACCTAAGGTAGCAATACACAGTTAGGAGTTTAGTTTCGCATTTTGGCCCCGGTGGATTTTTCAAATAGGAAAGTTATTGTGTAATAAAATTCATTTTAAGAAAGCTCAGTGCTAACTTAGCCTTCAAAGATGGTTTATAAGAGCATCAAGATTATTTTTTACATGTTTTATGGGCTATTTTCTGTTTAACAATCCGTATTTTCATGGCTAGACCGGCTATCGGTCCAGAAATTAATGTAATGTTTACAAACACTTTTTTTCTACACGAACTTTTTGACGCAATTTTACAAAAAAATGAGACGAAAGACATAGGCTTTTCATTGGATTTGCTGAATGATGTATGTACACAGTTTCAGAAAAGTTATTACTTCAAGCGATTGAAATTCTACTTTTAGCCAAATTTTGGGGAAATATGTGACATCTTTTCCCCCCTTTTTGCAATATTTTATAAAAAATAAATGCAGATTGTTGCCATGGATACACCCAAAAGAAATTATATTTTACCATTTTATATACTGGATATAAAATCTATGGAAGATTCTGATTACATACATATGCACACATATGACACAAACAGTAAGCTTGATATTGCAAGAAAGCAATGAAAAGGGGGATGGTAAAATCTATAAGGGCAAATTTTAATATTTTTTCCTAACTGTTTATTGCTACCTAAGTAAGTAGAAGAGATCGATTACGGGGAGGGACTTAATTGTTCCGGTTAGCAAACTGTATGCAAAATTTCACAAATTCTGTCATTTGTGTAAAATTATTTACAGCAAATCTTGAGATCATATATGCATTCTTTATACAGCTGTATGTATAAGTAAAACAACTGCGAAATTTGAAAGTTCCAGCTTGAAATTCAACCTGTATCAGATGTAAGCCGGAGTCTGCCTGTACTCTGTGTGCCTTTGTATTTTATCAAAATGCCTAATCCAGCAACCTGTCATGAAACAAAAAAGAAAATCCAGACGATATGCGCATCTATTATATGAGTAGTAACACCATAGTTTTAAAGCTGAAGTAAAAACGACTGTAGTCTTAAATAATTAGCCGAATTAACCCTATATATACTAAGTGCGGGATTAACGGTCGAACGGACAAATGTAAAACAATATGATGATACGTGCTCTACAAGTAATTTGGTGACAATACATATTTTTGAAAATGCAGTTCATATAATAGAATGATAATTTGGAGATCTGAAATGTAGTAGCAATGTAAGAAGGATAGGATTTCCGTCATTTCGTCTTTGGTGGAAAGTTGATTAATTGGAAATTTTACCGCATCTCCTTATATTTCATTATGGTTTGAATTTTCTAGAGAAAAGCAAAAGTTTTAAGTAAAACAATATTTACCAAGGGACTGAAATGTTACTGTGACAATTATACTTACTCTACATAATACATAATACTATTCCAACGATTTTCTTGATGCCTTTGGTGTTGATGTCGTTTAATTAATTAGATGTTGCTATCTTCTAAATTGCATATCAAATATCTCCATTTATCATTCTATTAGACAACTTTTGTACAAATAACATGTACATGTACACAATTTTTTTTTATTTTTTTATTTGTATACTTGTACTTTTACAAATAAAGTCTCATGTTAGTTACCCCACTTCCATAATGAGCAAGCGGTAACGTAGATATTTAGTTTTGCGTAACTGTTCAAATTTTGGTTTTCCTCTTGGTCTGCGTTTAAACTTTCTCGATTTTTTTTTTAAATTAGAGGCAAAGATTTAAATTTTAACAACTAAAGTTCCAAATGACGGGTGTAAATTTGTAGGATTGATTGCTTTGATTATTGGTTGCTTAACGTTCACTGGAAAATATTTCATGCATGTTCAGGACGAGAACGAGAATAAATATAAAAGGTAGGTTTTGCAATAAAATCATGGCATCCGCGATGATGGTCGGGAAAATTTTAGCTGACGCTATACATGTATATATAATATTACTTGTATACTACAAACTAATTTTCAGACAGAAACTTTCCAGGCCTTTTCCGACTCCTAGTGTGCGAGCAATATGGCCCTCATAGCCCTAAAAGGTATTTTTGTTAATTTTCTTTCAATCGTTTTCTGTCCCAACTTGAACATGTACATTATTTCCAATTCAAAACAAAAAAAACACCAAATACCAATGCGAGCGTAAATTAACACGAGTATCAAATCTAAAAGATTTCAAGATCTAGCTTTTTTTACAGTCTCTTGCCATTTGAATAATAAAAAGTCAGTCGGTTGGATGTAAATTTCAAGAAAAAGGTTATAACGGATTCAGAGATCACGGATCCGGTCTGACTACAGCCAGGCCCAACGCAAGTGGATACTCGGGCCTGGATGTAACGGAACCTGAATTTTATTATTTTATTTCTGCCGAATCAAGTGCCCATGTATTTCTCAACCTTCGTTAACTTTCTAATGCTTCATTCCGATGTTACTGTCCGTCCTAAGTAGACTTGGATTATACGATTACAAAACTGGCACTGTATTTTAAAATATTTCAAAACTATATCGAATTTACTCTGTACAGACCGATGAATTTCAGAGACTGTAGAACACAGGAAAAGTTATTCGGCTTTTTTACATTCCATACACACAAACTATTTTCTGTATGATTTTCAACGTCTGTTTGTATTGTGCTTTTCCCCCGAATTATATCCGTATTCTCATCCAAAAAAATTTCAATTTTGTCCGAGGGGTGTTTTTGATGACCATTTAAAAACGAAATAATAGTTGTAAAATTCCCCGTTTTTTCACACAAAATTTCATGGGGATACGTGAATCCTGAATAAGTACTTATTGCAAAAATAAACCAAGGTTTACTTTTATAAATTGTTATTTGCATGGAGAGTGTTGTCTCATTGGCACTCACACCCCATCTTCCTATATCTTTACCAAGAATAAAAATTAAGCGATAAAACTGTGTCTGTTATGCATAAGAACATATATAGATAAAGCGTGCAGATGCTTAAATATCAAAGAAACAGAATATTTAAAAAGTAAAATAATACATTTGAAAGATAAACAATGAGAAGATGATTGCCGGAAAACGATAAAACAATCTATGTCAAATAACCGCTCCGTATTGCATCCAAACTCTCGTCAGTTTGCATCTAGGGAAAGTTACCGTTAAAAATGTCACACAAAACCCGCTGCTTTGGCTTATTTATAGAGGGGTGGTAGGAGGGGTCCTGATCCCGAACTCCCGGTCTTAAAAACACAAACAAATCCCGAAACCCCGGACTTAAAAATCATATCCCGTGGTCCAGAAATTCGAGAAAAAAAATTCCCGGATCCCGTCAATACTTTTTTTGTAGACCAGATCCGGAGTTCGACAATATATGTCACTTCAGTGATGTTAGGGATCGAAACAGAATTTGGAAGGCCACATAAATTACACTCAATTTAATAGGGTATATATATACATGTTTAACAAAACATTTCAATATTATTAATTTATGTTTATAGATCGATTAAACCAACACGAAATTAAAGCGACAACAATACACCGAAATGCCCTCACGGTCATCCGCTGTAAAAATTATGTTTTCATCATAGTCAAGTTTAAATAATCCAACGAAACTAGTTATTTCACGGTTGTGAACAGTCTAACTACTAACTTGAGGATACCAAATTTTCACCTTTTTTTGACAGTTTTTTCCCCGACTTTTTGTATGATCCAGACAAAAGTTCCCTTCAAGTATGTACATTTTGTAGATGTTTCATTGTTCTCTATATGCTTCCTCCAATTTAATTTTAAATCCACACTAAATTATAAAAAAAATGGTTTAAACAGACCTCCAAACGATTCCTTATTCTACTATGAGGAGTACCAAGATTGCATCCATGCTTAAATTCACATCCTTTAAAATCGAATTTGTTTTATTTCTTCAAAAATTCATAATTTGTAATGTCAAATAATAAAAATACAAATTGTTGATTGTCTCTTAGAAAACATGTAAGATGTCCGCTGCTACTTTTGATAAATAGGTGCAATGTTGGTACCTTGACGTTATATGGGTCCGTGTAACAGTTTCAATTCAAAGTTTTAAAAAGTTTTGAAACTTTAGATTTTGTAATTATGATCAATTTTATAAAACATTAAAATTTCAAATTGTGTAAAAGTTTTGAAATTTTGAAATTTTAACCAAATTATTAAAATATTAATTCTAAATATCGTTTATAAATTTGATAGTTCAGGAATTTGATCAAACTTTTAAAATACTACCTAACGTGCAATTTTGATTTTTTCACTTTTTGAAAGTTTGATTTTTTTAATTTTTGATTAAAATATCAAAAATAGAAAACGGGCGAAAAGAGTGGTACATGTGGCTCTCAATTATTCTTAGTTATAAATAAAAAGCACGAAATATAAGTAAATCATTTTTAATTACAAAATAAATAATATATATAAAACATATCACATCACATGGGACAACAGTATCCTGAAATTTTAAGGTTGTGCATCTATCAAAAAAAAATTGTTAAACCTATTGTTTAAATTAAATAAGTACGTTGATTTAAATCTCTTATATAATGGTTAGCGTTAAGATAAATAATTCAAACGTGTTCCCAGTGCAAAACATTTAGAAGTAACAGTGAAAACTGACCAACTCGCGGTAAACAAATAGTATTATTCGCCTTTTTGACGTTCCTTAATGAAGGTAGATCCAGAAAAAGCGCTTCGATCGCATGCAACTTTAAACGTTTTGTTTTCTTTTTAATCGATTGCATGACGATAATATATTGCCTTTTATCACGGCCGACACTCGGCTAACCGAGAGATTGGTCGGTTAATCTATATTGAGTATGCGGCTATATCGGCGGTTGGTCTGTTAATCGGGTTGGCTAAAGTCTGTTAATCATGTGTTATCGAGAAAATCATTGCAAGTTTAGTATGTTTCATTGTATAACTTTTTAAAAATATTTTAATCATAAAAAATATTCATGTCGGACAAAACAATTCAATTTACTGAATCCAGTGGTGTAATAATTTTTTTTCTAGCTTCGATAAACGTTCTATAAAATGAAAAGGCGGGTTACTCATCAATAATTTTAGACACATTTTACACACACAAAATGTACACAAAATGGCACATTGTTCGAATTTACTTGCATGCAATATTTTGAACATCGAAAAAAGACAGACATTATGTTTGTTAACCATAATAATATCATTGTGTGAAAAATCTTCACGAAAATCTGTATTTTGGTGACATAAATCCATTTTTATTTAAAACCTGGTCTGTTAATGGGTCGGATGTATAATTGGTCTGTTAAGAGTTATGAATGGCAATAAAAGAATAATTTTATTGCTACTATGTGGGGTGTTGTCGCATCATGGGTAGGCTCAAGACGAACGGCTAAAATATACGGAAACAACACATGAGCACTGAAACATAAAATATAGGGAAACAACACATGAACAATGAAACATAAAATATACGGAAACAACACATGATCAATGAACAATTTAGACAATAGAATTGAAAATTGATAAAAATGGTTTCAAAAAGTGTAATATTAAAGTAATATTAATTTCATCCAAATCTTGTGGATTCTGTTCAAAAGTCATCTACATTAGTAACAAGCATATAAATCAGAGATAAACGTCGTAATGTAACTAAACATCAGTAAGTAAATATATTGGGATGCTAGAATATAAATAATAGAGAAAGAATAATGAGTAAGATAACTAAAATATAGAGAAAAGTGACTTAACAATTTAAAGAATACAGAAATAAACAACACCCCAAATCCGGACCCTCATGGTATACACGAGAATCTGGATGGAGATGCAGAATATAGAATAATAGATAAGGACAGTAGAGAGTGGTGCATTGCTAAAAAAAAGAGAAAAAAATAATAATTGTTTAAGAATACAGACATGAAACACCCCTGGGTGTTGAAACAGTAACGGATGGCGATGTACTCAAATTGGTGACAAATGCTAGAAGTTTACATGCGGACAACTGTAGTTCTCCTCTGCACTTATGTAGAAAGGAACTAAATGGAATAAAATGAATTAAAACTTAAGATAACCAAATGTAGCTACATTCGATCCTTTCCATTTACTTCGTTAGAATGATTTGTAAACAACATATGATCAAGCAATAGAAGAAAAGAAACAATTGGATGATACTGACGAATTAGGGTTTAACGTCCAGTGACAAATATCATGTGCATATGAGAACGACAACACGTTATATATATACATGTATATTGAACAATTGCTCCAACTTATTGTGTACTATACATATATTCTTATGTTGTATTGTTATACCACTGTCCCAGGTTAGGGGAGGGTTGGGATCCATCTAACATGTTTAACCCTAGCCACATTATTCATGTATGTGCCTGTCCCAAGTCAGGAGCCTGTAATTCAGTGGTTGTCGTTTGTTTATTATGTCACCCGATCGACAATGTCGCATATTGCTTTTCCTCTATTATTATTATTTTTCTTCCACCAAATTTTGTCCGGCAGTTTTCTCAGAGCCAAAGGAACCAATCTAAACGATGGTGCACTATAACAAGGAACCCTGACTTTCCAGTTGCAGTGCAACTTTGGAACTAAAAAATGGCTGCCATCACCATGGAAACGGAAAAATGGTGAAAAAATATAATTTTGGAGTTAGGTGAATTGTTTGAGAATGCTTAAGCTTAAAATCTTTAGATTTTAATAAAATGTAGGTGCCCACTATCTACTGCTTTTGCATGATTTTCGCAATCATTGGAACTGCTATGTTGCCACGGATAACACACCAAAAATTTCAAAAATATGGAAATGCTCCAAATTTAATGATACTTCACAGTAACGATGAGCAACATTGGTAAATGTAGAATTTGGCGTTGGAATTTCGAAAATGTCTGCCGTTACCATGGAAACAATGCAAAACAGGTCAAAATGGTCCAAAAATCTTAAAGTGGCATTTACTTTCTTAAAATGGTAGGTCAAATTGATCCAAACTTTGATGGTATGGTCCCTCACATGTACCAATGTGGTATATGCCATTAAATTTTGGGAATGGTCTCTGTTGCCATAGAAACCAATCAAAATGTCAAAAATTTCAAAAATTTCAAAATGCTCCAAAATTGATGTAACTTAACAGGATTGTTAACTGTCAAGTCTGCATGAGACTTTTGAAGTTTGAATTTCCAAAATGGCCACCGTTGCCATGGAAACTGCAAAAATGTCAAAATTTTACAAAATGCTTTGAACTTAATGAAACTTGATATTATTGTTAACTGACAAGTAAAGATGAAACTTATGACTTTGAAAATTTGAAAATGGCTGCTGTTGCCATAGAAATGGCTGCCGCTTAGTGGCAATAGGGTGAAGGGTGACATCCGCTATTGCTTGTAATGGCAAATCTAGTTACATATTTGTTTTCGTTCATTTTTTTTTTATATATATAAATAAGGCCGTTAGTTTTCTCGTATGAATTGTTTTACATTGTCATATTGGGGCCTTTTATAGCTGACTACTGTATGCGGTATGGGTTTTGCTCATTGTTGAAGACCGTACGGTGATCTATAGTTGTTAATGTCTGTGTCATTTTGGTCTCTTGTGGACAGTTGTCTCATTGGCAATCATACCACATCTTTTTTTATATGTATTTCTTTTTTTCTTTTTTTTCCTTTTGGGTTGCTTGTTTGTTACCTATTTCAACCACACTTGCATTAAAATGCATTAGTATTTAAAAAAAAAACACATATTATAGATTCTTTAAGAACTTAAATAGTTCTCATTAATCATTTTTTTTTATATCATTGTTTGTATTGTATTATGAAAATTATTGATGTTCTAATGTTTATGCCCTTTGGGGCCCATAGCAGGAAATAAAAAAAGATCTTCTGTACCCAGTGCTGTATCAGAAAGACACCTTCAGTCGGATTTTAGAACGTGCTACTTTAATTTGAACAGACACAAATATTAAGTCTGATTGAAAACGTTAATAATAAATGCATGCATATTCCAGCGGCCAATCTATATCACGCTAAATTGAAGTGACAAACCCTTCAATTAAATGCAAAGAAAGTCAAAATAAAAATGCTCTTACTAGAAGGATACTGTTGCACCGTATTGTCATTTTATTTACTCAAGAACATCTCATTCTTAACTTTTTCAATAGGAAAATATAAAGGTAGCAAACTATTGTCATGGCTAAATAACTCTTAACTGACACAATTGTAATTGTCCAACCCATTAACAGACTTTATTCCCATAATGTTCACTAAAACGTGGTATTATTCACGTTATATAACATTCATGAAATATTTACTAATTTCAATCTATTTTTTAGAACCAAAGTACTTTTTTGTGTCCTTTAAATGATATCTAAAACTGTTTATTTCGCCTTTTATCAAAAAATTGCTGTGCGTATAAGCATAAATACTACATACCTGCGCGACGCCTTTTAGTTTTACTGAAAACTGCGCAGACTATAAATTGTTTTTACAGGTGGAAAATGTTCTATGATAGATATCATTTTGTCAGACACTTTTCTTTTTTTCATTTGGTTCTTATAATATGCCAAAAATCTGTATATTTAACAGAATTTGACATTAAATTGTGCGTTTTACTCTTAACAGACGTATAACCAACCCGATTAACAGACCAACCGTCCATATAGCCGCATACTCAATATAGATTAACCGACCAATCTCTCGGTTAGCCGAGTGTCGGCCGTGTTTATGATTTATTTCAGTTCCAAGAAATAACACGGAAGGAATACTTAATGTAAAGCGTCGCAATGAACGTTGTGCCAGGCGAGCTTCAGATGGCCCCTAGACAAAAAAGTGTACTGGTTCAGTTATTATAGACGTCATACTAAATATATAGCATTGAACTAAAATTAAAATCATATAAGACTTAAAAGGACAGAGGCTCCTGAATTGGGACAGGCGCACAAATGCGACGGGGTTTAAGCATGTGTCGTGAGATCACAACCCTCCTCTATATCTCTAGCCAAAAAAGAATGAAACACAAACAGTAATACGAACAGTAAAACGCACTTTAACAGGAAATACAAGTCCCATGTCAGAATTGGAAATAAACGAAACTAATCAAAATGAAAATGATAATAAATTCACAAAGAACTACTATATATAAGCTAGAAGTTACTGGCATACGCTTCAGAACTCAATTTAACTGATTTGAAAGGTTATGTCTTCATTATGCACATTCTCTCCCTGTTGTATTTATTGCTAATTTGTTCAGGAACATTCATGAAATATGTGTCACTGGCAACAAAAAAATCGATAATATATGCGTCACTGGCAACAACAAAATCGATAATATATGCATCACTGGCAACAAAAAAATCGATAATATATGCGTCACTGGCAACAAAAAAATCGATAATTTAAAATAGGTTGTTTACGTACAAATTACGAAGAAACTTAGGATTCAACTCCCTCTGAGCCCTTGTAGATGGATTTTGATCAAATACGGAGCAATAATATCCCTTAATACAAAAAATTACCTTTCCTTTTATTTACTATTTAAAAACAGTGGTTGATCTATGACCCTTATGGAGCTACATGATATTCAGTCCAAATGTTGTCTATAAGGGAGCTATAAGTTTGATATAAACGTTAAAATTTATTTGGCCGTTTTAATTTTATTTGACTTTATTTGCCTTTATAACTTGATTTGAATCGAGAGTCACTGATAAGTCTTTTGTAGACGTCACGCGCGTCTATCGCAAAAACTGGCAAAATTTATATACCGGTATCCATTTATAATGAGTTTATGTAGATACGTTGTAACAGTATCTTGGCTCCAATCTACTAATATTTGGTTTTAGTGTTATATTTCCTATTTTGAAAATTTAGTACTCTTAATTTCAGCGTAAATAAGATATATATACCAAAAACCTCCCACATTGTAGACTAGCACAACCATAATTGTGACACCATGCATTCAGTATTCCTACCGTACAAAAAAATATTAACTAAAATAATTGATACAAGGCAATATAATAATGATCGTCATACAACCGATAAAAATGAAAACATAACGTTAAAAGTTACGACCGAAGCGCTTTTCTGGAGCGACCTTCTTAGGGAACGCTCAAAGCTGAATGAATATTAAGGGCCAACAACTTACAAAGAACAGATTCAATGATATATTCTTTAGCCAACATGATTGCAGAAAGTAAGAAGTCGTAGAGCAAAACAGAAAAATTTGAAATCAAAAGAGATAATACACCGGGTATTGATCCTTTCTATTGCTTAGAGTTCAGTAGAAAATATATATACATGCTCAACCTAAACATACTATTTGACCTACTGCGAGTTGTTCAGTTTTACTGTTACTCCTGTTTCTCCTAAAATATGGGTGCTAGAAAAACAGCAAGTAAAATGGCCAATATCAGATCCGTACGTTTTGAAATGAATTCTCTTCTTTGAGAAATATTTATTTTGTCATCCAATTTTTCACCGCTTACTGTCTGTGGTTTTATTTCATACATTAACTTTTAAGTATCAGTATGTTTTCAATTCATATTGTTTCGTTTCGTTCCGCTTTTATTTCGTTTCGCTCTTTTTGTCCCTTTTCTATTTTTGATATTTCAATCAAAAGTTTAAAAAATCAAACTTTCAAAAAGTGAAATAATCAACATTGCACGTAAGGTTTAATATTTTAAAGGTTTAAACATATTGAGAATTTTAATAATTTGGTTAAAATTTAAAAATTAAAAAACTTTTACACAATTTGAAATTTTGATATTTTAATACTTTGATCAAAATTCCAAAAATCCAAAGTTTCAAAACTTTTTAAAAAACTTTGAATTGATAAGTGTTACATGTTATAGCTTTAATACAAAAATTCGACGATTTTTTTTATACCAATTTAAACATACTCTGATCAATATCATGCACTTGACAACAACAATCAGGGTGGATTCATCTGATTCATTACTTTTAAAAAACGTCCCATTCGTGGTTAGCAACAGTCGGGCAACTTGCCATATTGACTTAAAAATACGGACGAATTAAGCACTTAGCTGAAATAACATCATTAATTCATATTAAATAAGACCAACCAACTGCCATTGCGTTGTAAATTATTGGTGGGAATGCAAGGCTGTGTTGGTATCCTTATTACCAGTATCTTAAATAATTGATTAAAGGCGAAATTGTACTGGTTTGTGCATCGATTGCACAGTTCCTTACAGTAATCAGTTGCTTATCTGTGCTACACTACAAAAGTAGTGGTACTCCAGAAAATGGAGGAAAGAATAAAGAAGAAGTTGGTAAAAAAGAAACAAGAGTGGGGCTATTTTTTTAAAAAGTGTGGCGAGTTGTTAAGAAAGTGGGCAATTTTTTTCTGGGGCGAGTTGATATCATATATATACCGAAAAAATCTATCAAGAAAAACAACAAAAAGAATTGAACAAAGCGAAATCTGAATACAAATCTGATCAAATGAGTTCCAAAATCAACCAAAAAGAAAGAGCTGAGTACAACACCAACTCAATACTATAGTAGGGTGCCCAATCAACGAATTTGATCGATTTGCTTTAACAGAATACACAGCTATATTGTATAGAGGAAGAGAACAAGCCTCATCGAAATAACGTTGTCGTCGTTGTCTGCCGTGGTCAAGTTTTTTTTTTAATCAGGGTCAAAGGGTTAAGCAAAAATTCCAGAAAAATGCAGTCACATTTAGATTATTTATAGAAAAATATCTTTCGTATCTGCATTTTGAACTTATTTTATATTTTTTTCTTCAAAAATGACTTTAAATTGACTTTTTTTGCATATAAGTTGCACATTTGAAAATTTCAAACAGCTGTTAAATAAATAACAGCGACCTTGACCTATTTTAATTTCTAAGTTTGAAATTTATGTATTTTATTCCGTATAAGTTGTTTTTTTAGATCTTAACTTTAATAATTTTTCGAAACCAAAATATGTATTTTGATAGTTCGTCAATTTCTAGGTATTACATATCAAATTTCTGTTATTGGGTGTGAAAGAGAATATATAAATGATTTGTTTCGAAATTTGTGTAACATAAGCGTCAAACTCTGTGTATATCTTTGCTTAACAGAAGTAAAAAATTCTGCAAATGGAGAAAAAGGGAGGTTAAAGTTATGAAAACAAAACGTATATTAGAAACAGTTAAAACACATATACAGATGACTAAATGAGCAACAATTGGCTATAAAGTTTACAAGTATTCCAAAAATATAATAAGGGAGAGGGTTATGTACAGCACCGATGTATATTACAAACAATTGCAAACAACAAAGGCGTGGGAAACCAAAGGAATATTAAAAACCTATAAATTAAAGACAAGTTGACAACAGCATGCCAATAAAAACAAAAACAAAAACCAAACAAAGGCAAATAGAAAATTATGGTCGAAGCTAGTATTACCTACTCCTATAGTTTAAGCCCACCAACCACGGTTAAGGTCAGAGACCATAAGACAGATAAGACAGATTTTAAAAAAAAAATTACATATCCCCACTAGATAAATTATTACTATATTTCACTCGATTTCAAAATGTTTTATTTATTGTTCAGAAAATATTATGGATTGCTTTATTTTCGTTCGATTGCTAACAATGATTAATAATACTAAAGGTACAAACAGAAATATGAAACATCGTCATCTTCGTCGTCATCAATGTTTCTAACTTCAACCAGACGAGTGTTTACATTTTGACATATTTCATTTGCCTAACATAGGCATAAATCTGTACATGATAGATTTTGTTCGAAGCAAATGCAGCCCTTTGAAAACACAGATTTCTCCTGATAAGTACAAACTAAATATTGCGAAATTCATATGACATCTGACCTTCGATATAGACAAGGAACAAGTCATTCTTCTTTTCCCATCTTGAAGGACTTTCTAGCAGGCTAATTGTGACATGGAGTAAGTAACGAATAAGGAATACCATAAGATTGAAGAGGAGAATCTTTTGCGATATGGGAAGACATCAAATTTATGTATGGGGTGAAGCTCTTATTTCATAAGAGGAAAAAGGAGGATGTTTGACTAGGGAGGAATTTTGAATTGTAGCCAAATTTAGGCTCAATTTGTTTAGGTCACTATGATCTATTTTAATTTTTGATTTGAGATCATTCAACCTATCATATCATCAAGATCACGAGCTGCATCTATAGATTCGTCGATGTCACAATTAGCTAGCTAGAAAGTCCTTCAAGACTTAAAAAAAACTGTGCGCTCACCGATCCCAAACAGGGATGACATTGTATCGCATCAGGTTACAGCATGTGCGGCTGGTAGAATGTTACATATGGCAAACCCGAGATTTTTACATATTTCCTGGACAGGTATATAGCGGCGCAAATCTTGTGTGCAAGTTATAGTGCCTGTTTGAAACCATAATTAATGCGTATGCTTCATGGAGGGGAAGTAATTAACGCACGAGATCAGAACAATTGTATCTTGTGACTTTATTATTTATCATACCCTTGATTCCTTTCACATCGAACTCTTTGTCTACAAGAATAGCTTGTAAACTCATGCAATTATCCACTTCATTGGGCTTACAAAATAATTCTTAAAATCTGAATACTCCCTCTGAGAGATTAATGGTTCTTTGGAGTGCTAGCTAGATATAATGCAAAAGTTGGTTACTTATTCCTTATTCCTTATTCGTTACTTATTCCCTATTCCCTATTCGTTACTTATTCCCTATTCCCTATTCGTTACCTATTCGTTACTTATTCCCTATTCCATATTCGTTACCTATTCGTTACTTATTCCTTATTCCCTATTCGTTACCTATTCGTTACTCATTCCTTATTCCCTATTCGTTACTTATTCCTTATTCCCTATTCGTTACTTATTCGATTTTCGATATCCTTCCCCCTTTTTAATTGTTTATATTCTTATCTCTGGTTCATATGTCAGCTATAAAACATGATCTAAATTTGTGGAGGTAAAATGACCTTTTATGACCTATTTATATGTGTTTGTGCTCAACCGATCCTGTTGCTTTATGTTAGATACTTATTTGTGTCTTATTTGATGTTTGAAGATCTGGTTCTTGGTTCGAAGAGGTGAAATCACCTTTAAGCGCTTGTATAAAAATGAAGATGTGGTATATGATCGCCAATGAGACAACTCCCAACAAAAGACCAAAATGACACAGAAATTAACAACTATAGGTCACGATACGACCTTCAACAATAAGCAAAGCCCATACCGCATGGTCAGCTATAAAACATGTTAGCGGGGTGTACATCGTTTCGGAGCTTGACTAATACCTTGTTTATAACACGCGTATTATACGTTGCACCTTTTAGAAAATGGTTTTCAATTGTGTTCTTGTCTCTGGCGGTAACTATGTGTTCTTAGAGATGAAATAACCCTCTATTAGCGCGTATGTACCCGTACCAGCGCTCGGTTTATACCCTGCTACTTATTCGTTCCTTAATCGCTTTTAATACGTGTGGTATACGTTGCACCTTGAAGTAAATCGATTTTGAATTCTGTGCATGTCTCTGGTGGTAGCTTAGTGATGAAAAAACCTATTAGCGCTTATGTACCCGTTCCAGCGCTCGGTTAATACCCTGTTACTTATTCGTTACTTATTTGCTTTTAATACGCGGGGTATACGTTGCACCTTTTAGAAAAGGATTTTCAATTGTGTTCATATCTTTGGTGGTAGCAATGTGTTCTTAGTGATGAAAAAACCTATTAGCGCGTATGTACCCGTTCCAGCGCTCGGTTAATGCCCCGTAATTTATTCGTTCCTTATTCGCTTTTAATCCGCGGAGTGTACGTTGCACCTTGAAATAAATCGTTTTTCAATTGTGTTCATGTCTCTGGTGGTAATAATGTGTTCTTAGAGATGAAATAACACTATTAGCGCGTATGTACCCGTTCCAGCGCTCGGTTTATAACTTGTTACTTGTCGTTACTTATTCAATTAATAATACGTTTGTTATACATTGCACCTTTTAGAAAACGATTTTCAATTGTGTTCATATCTCTGGTGGTAATAATGTGTTCTTAGAGATGACATAACCCTATTAGCGCGTATGTACCCGTTCCAACGCTCGGTTAATAACATGTTACTTATTCGTTCCTTATTCGCTTTTAAAACGCAGGGTATATGTTGCACCATGGAAAAAATCGATTTTGAATTCTGTGCATGTCTCTGGTGGTAACCATGTGTTCTTAGAGATGAAATAACCCTATTATCGCGTATGTACCCGTACCAGCGCTCGGTTAATTCCTTGTTACTAATTCGTTACTTATTCAATTAAAATACGTTTGTTATACATTGCACCTTTTAGAAAAGGATTTTCAATTCTGTTCATGTCTCTGGTGGTAATAATGTGTTCTTAGAGATGAAATAACCCTATTAGCGCGTATGTACCCGTTTCAGCGCTCGGTTAATACTCTGTTACTTATTCGTTCCTTATTCGCTTTTAATACGCGTGGTATGCGTTGTACCTTGAAATAAATCGTTTTTCAATTGTGTTCATGTCTCTGGTGGTAACAATGTGTTCTTAGAGATGAAATAACCCTATTACCGCGTATGTATTCGTTCCAGCGCTCGGTTAATAATCTGTTACTTTCGCTTATAAGACGTTAGTTATACGTTGGACCTTTTGAAAATAAATCTTTCCAATTTATGTCTTGTCTCTTGTGGTTATTATGGGTTGAAAAAAAAACTTATAAGCGTGCTTGTACACGTTTCAGCGCTTAGCTGTTACACTGTTACTTATCCGCTTATATTATGTTTGTCTTATGTTGCACCTTTTAAAAAGAAATCTTTTCAATGTATTTCTTGTAATACATTCTGTGATGGTAACTATGTGTTCTTACAGGTGAAATAGCCCTATTAGCGTGTATGTACCCATTTCGGCGCTCGACTGATACACTGTTACTTATTCCCTCATAATATGTTTGTGATACGTAGCACCTTCTAAAAAAAGTATTTTCAATTCTGTTCTCGTCTCCAGTTCTAACGTTGGGTTCTTACCGGTGAAATAACCCTACTAGCGTGTATGTTCCCATTCCAGGGCTCGACGTATACCCTGTTACTTATTCGCTGATAACACGTTCGTCATACGTTTCACCTCTTAAAAAGAAATCAATTTAATTTGGATTTTGTCTCTGGTGGTAATTATTGGTTCTTCCAGGTGAAATAACCCTATTTAGCACGTATGTACCTGTTTCAGCACTCGACTGATACCCTGTTATTTATTCGCTTATAATACGTTGCATCTTGAAGATTGATTTTCAGTTATTTTCTTGTCTCGGGTGAAAAAATAAAAAGATGTGGCATAATAACAACTATAGGTCACTGTGCAGTTTTAAACAATGAGGAAAGCCAATACCGCAGTCAGTTTTCTGTTAATGGATATGTCATTATTAAGTTTGGTGATGGATGTAAAACTAAGCCTTATGCACTTTTCTTACTGGCTTTAAATTGAATAACTACTTTTTTGTTCCTCATGAATTTTTTTTCATACCTTGCCCTTTTGTTTCTTAATATTTGCTTTTGACATGTTGCCTCTTTTCTATTATTTCCTTTCTTATTTTTTATTCATTGTCGCCTGTGCTTGCTTGACCTGTTACCTTTTTGGTTTTATTTACTGATTTGTCATTTGTCAGAGTCAATATGATTGGACATGCATAATGAAGTTAAAATAAATAAAGATGATCTGGTTTTGTAAGCAATCAATAAAAAGTAATCAATAAAATTACTTGTACCAAGTCAGGAATTAAACCTATATCTATTCTTTAGGTTTGTTTAAGCTTTTGCTTTTGCCATTTGATTATAGGGACATACCTCTTCCAATTTTCCTAGGAGTTCAGTTTTTATTGATTTTACCTCCTTGTATAAACTACTTATATTGCTTTAAAGTAGCTGTTCTTTTATGAGTTTTAGATACTGTAGAAACGAAGATAGAACAGGTTGCCTTTCACTGTCTTTCGGCTTTAAAATAAGTGATATATGTTATAACATATATGATTTATCAAACAGAAAGCAGAGAGTTGTAATGTTCCTGCTGCATTATCCATTTCAGAAATCAGTGTAGGAATATATCAAAACAACTAACAACTGTACATACATGTATTTACATAACAGCATATGAATATCGGCAATCATATTGAATATATTTATAATGGTTTACTTAGGGCTACTGTCCTTATCTTGCTTTTTATCGAATTCAATACAGTTTCTAAGAGTGCAGAAAAAGTAACAGGGTATCAGTGTAGCGCTGAAACGGGTACATATGCGCTAATGGTTTCTTTTTCACCTCAGAGAACACATAATTACCGCCAGAGACATTGAAGCAATCGATTATTTATTTATTTCAAGGTGCAACATATACCACGCATATTAAAAGCGAATAAGTAACGAATAAGTAACAGGGTATCAGTGTAGCGCTGAAACGGGTACATATGTTCTATTAGGGTTATTTCACCTTTAAGAACCGACAGTTACCACCAGAGACACACAAATTTTTCTTATTTAAAGTGCAACGCATAACACACAATGATAAGCGAATAAGGAACGAATAAGTAGCAGGGTATCAGTGTAGCGTTGAAACGGGTACATATTCGCTAATGGTTTTTTTTTTCACCTCAAAGAACACATTATTACCGCCAGAGACATGAAAGCAATCGATAATCGATTTATTTCAAGGTGCAACGTATACCACGCGTATTAAAAGCGAAAAAGGAACGAATAAGTAACAGGGTATCCGTCGAGCGCTGAAACGGGTACATATGTTCTATTAGGGTTATTTCATCCCTAAGAACCGACAGTTACCACCAGAGACACACAAATATTTCTTATTTAAAGTGTAACGCATAACACACGTTTTATAAGCGAATAAGGAACGAATGAGTAGCAGGGTATCAGTGTAGCGTTGAAACGAGTACATATACGCTAATGGTTTTTTTCACCTCAGAGAACACATAATTACCGCCAGAGACATGAAAGCAATCGATAATCGATTTATTTCAAGGTGCAACGTATACCACGCGTATTAAAAGCGACTAAGGAACGATAAGTAACAGAGTATCCATCGAGCGCTGAAACGGGTACATATGTTCTATTATGGTTATTTCACCTCTAAGTACCGGCAGTAATCACCAGAGACACGAAAATATCTCTTTTTAAAATTTGAACGTATAACACACGTTTTATAAGCGAATAAGGAACGAATAAGTAACAGGATAACAGTGTAGCGCTGAAACGGGTACATAGGCGCTAATAGGATTCCCCCCCCCCCTCTTAGAACACAAAGGTACCACCAGAGACAAGAAAACAATTGAAAATCATTTTCTAAAAGGTGCAACGTATACCAAACGTGTGAGACGCGAATAAGAAACGAATAAGTAACAGGGTAACACTCGAGCGCTGAAACGGTAACATATGTTCTATTAGGGTTATTTCACCTCTGAGAACCGACAGTTACCAGCAGAGACACAAAAATATTTCTTTTTTAAAGTGCAACGTATATATAACTCACGCTTTATAAGCGAATAAGGAACGAATAAGTAGCATGGTATCAGTGTAGCGTTCAAACGGGTATATATTCGCTAATGGGTTTTTTTTCACCTCAGAGAACACATTATTACCGCCAGAGACATGAAAGCAATCGATAATCGATTTATTTCAAGGTGCAACGTATACCACGCGCATTAAAAGCGAATAAGGAACGAATAAGTAACAGGGTATCCGTCAAGCGCTGAAACGGGTACATATGTTCTATAAGGGTTATTTCACCTCTAAGTACCGGCAGTAACCACCAGAGACACGAAAATATTTCTTTTTAAAATTGGAACGTATAACACACGTTTTATAAGCGAATAAGAAACGAATAAATAGCAGGGTATCAGTGTAGCGTTGAAACGGGTACATCTGCGCTAATGGGTTTTTTTCACCTCAGAGAACACATTATTACCGCCAGAGACATGAAAGCAATCGATAATCGATTTATTTCAAGGTGCAACGTATACCACGCGTATTAAAAGCGAAAAAGGAACGAATAAGTAACAGGGTATCCGTCGAGCGCTGAAACGGGTACATATGTTCTATTAGGGTTATTTCATCTCTAAGAACCGACAGTTACCACCAGAGACACACAAATATTTCTTATTTAAAGTGCAACGCATAACACACGTTTTATAAGCGAATAAGGAACGAATAAGTAGCAGGGTATCAGTGTAGCGTTGAAACGAGTACATATACGCTAATGGTTTTTTTTCACCTCAGAGAACACATAATTACCGCCAGAGACATGAAAGCAATCGATAATCGATTTATTTCAAGGTGCAACGTATACCACGCGTATTAAAAGCGAAAAAGGAACGAATAAGTAACAGGGTATCCGTCGAGCGCTGAAACGGATACATATGTTCTATTAGGGTTATTTCATCTCTAAGAACCGACAGTTACCACCAGAGACACACAAATATTTCTTATTTAAAGTGCAACGCATAACACACGTTTTATAAGCGAATAAGGAACGAATAAGTAGCAGGGTATCAGTGTAGCGTTGAAACGAGTACATATACGCTAATGGGTTTTTTTTCACCTCAGAGAACACATAATTACCGCCAGAGACATGAAAGCAATCGATAATCGATTTATTTCAAGGTGCAACGTATACCACGCGTATTAAAATCGAATAAGGAACGAATAAGTAACAGAGTATCCGTCAAGCGCTGAAACGGGTACATATGTTCTATTAGGGTTATTTCACCTCTAAGAACCGGCAATAACCACCAGAGACACAAAAATATTTCTTCTTTAAAATTGAACGTATAACACACGTTTTATAAGCGAATAAGGAACGAATAAGTAACATTATAACAGTGTAGCGCTAAAACGGGTACATAGGCTCTAATAGGATTTTCCCCCCTCTTAGAACACAAAGGTACCACCAGTGAGAAAACAATTGAAAATCATTTTCTAAAAGGTGCAACGTATATCAAACGTATGAGACGCGAATAAGAAACGAATAAGTAACAGGGTAACAGTCGAGCGCTGAAACGGTAACATATGTTCTATTAGGGTTATTTCACCTCTGAGAACCGACAGTTACCACCAGAGACACAAAAATATTTACTTTTTAAAGTGCAACGTATAACACACGTTTTATAAGCGAATAAGAAACGAATAAATAGCAGGGTATCAGTGTAGCGTTGAAACGGGTACATATGCGCTAATGGGTTTTTTTTCACCTCAGAGAACACATTATTACCGCCAGAGACATGAAAGCAATCGATAATCGATTTATTTCAAGGTGCAACGTATACCACGCGTATTAAAAGCGAATAAGGAACGAATAAGTAACAGAGTATCCGTCGAGCGCTGAAACGGGTACATATGTTCTATTAGGGTTATTTCACCTCTAAGAACCGGCAGTAACCACCATAGACACGAAAATATTTCTTTTTAAAATTGGAACGTATACCACGCGCATTAAAAGCGAATAAGGAACGAATAAGTAACAGGATAACAGTGTAGCGCTGAAACGGGTACATATGTTCTATTAGGGTTATTTCACCTCTAAGAACCGACAGTTATCACCAGAGACACACAAATATTTCTTATTTAAAGTGCAACGCATAACACACGTTTTATAAGCGAATAAGGAACGAATAATTAACAGGGTATCAGTGTAGCGCTGAAACGGGTACATATGCGCTAACAGGTTTTTTTCACCTCAGAGAACACATAATTACCGCCAGAGACATGAAAACAATCGATAATAGATTTTTTTCAAGGTGCAACGTATACCACGCGTATTAAAAGCGAACAAGGAACGAATAAGTAACAGGGTATCCATCGAGCGCTGGAACGGTTACATATGTTCTATTAGGGTTATTTCACTTCTAAGAACCGGCAGTAACCACCAGAGACACGAAAATATTTCTTTTTAAAATTGGAACGTCTAACACACGTTTTATAAGCGAATAAGGAACGAATAAGTAACAGGATAACAGTGTAGCGCTGAAACAATTGAAAATCATTTTCTAAAAGGTGCAACGTATACCAAAACGTATGAGACGCGAATAAGAAACGAATAAGTAACAGGGTAACAGTCGAGCGCTGAAACGGTTACATATGTTCTATAAGGGTTATTTCACCTCTAAGAACCGACAGTTACCACCAGAGACACAAAAATATTTCTTTTTTAAAGTGCAACGTATAACACACGTTTTATAAGCGAATAAGGAACGAATAAGTAGCAGGGTATCAGTGTAGCGTTGAAACGGGTACATATGCGCTAATGGGTTTTTTTTTTCACCTCAGAGAATACATAATTACCGCCAGAGACATGAAAGCAATCGATAATCGATTTATTTCAAGGTGCAACGTATACCACGCGTATTAAAAGCGAATAAGGAACGAATAAGTAACAGAGTATCCGTCGAGCGCTGAAACGGGTACATATGTTCTATTAGGGTTATTTCACCTCTAAGAACCGGCAGTAATCACCAGAGACACGAAAATATTTCTTTTTTAAAATTGAACGTATAACACACGTTTTATAAGCGAATAAGGAACGAATAAGTAACATTATAACAGTGTAGCGCTGAAACGGGTACATAGGCGCTAATAGGATTTCCCCCCCTCTTAGAACACAAAGGTACCACCAGTGAGAAAACAATTGAAAATCATTTTCTAAAAGGTGCAACGTATATCAAACGTATGAGACGCGAATAAGAAACGAATAAGTAACAGGGTAACAGTCGAGCGCTGAAACGGTAACATATGTTCTATTAGGGTTATTTCACCTCTAAGAACCGACAGTTATCACCAGAGACACAGAAATATTTCTTATTTAAAGTGCAACGCATAACACACGTTTTATAAGCGAATAAGGAACGAATAATTAACAGGGTATCAGTGTAGCGCTGAAACGGGTACATATGCGCTAACAGGTTTTTTTCACCTCAGAGAACACATAATTACCGCCAGAGACATGAAAACAATCGATAATAGATTTTTTTCAAGGTGCAACGTATACCACGCGTATTAAAAGCGAACAAGGAACGAATAAGTAACAGGGTATCCATCGAGCGCTGGAACGGTTACATATGTTCTATTAGGGTTATTTCACTTCTAAGAACCGGCAGTAACCACCAGAGACACGAAAATATTTCTTTTTAAAATTGGAACGTATAACACACGTTTTATAAGCGAATAAGGAACGAATAAGTAACAGGATAACAGTGTAGCGCTGAAACGGGTACATAGGCGCTAAATAGGATTTGTCCCCCCTCTTAGAACACAAAGGTACCAACAGTGAGAAAACAATTGAAAATCATTTTCTAAAAGGTGCAACGTATACCAAAACGTATGAGACGCAAATAAGAAACGAATAAGTAACAGGGTAACAGTCGAGCGCTGAAACGGTTACATATGTTCTATAAGGGTTATTTCACCTCTAAGAACCGACAGTTACCACCAGAGACACAAAAATATTTCTTTTTTAAAGTGCAACGTATAACACACGTTTTATAAGCGAATAAGGAACGAATAAGTAGCAGGGTATCAGTGTAGCGTTGAAACGGGTACATATGCGCTAATGGGTTTTTTTTTTCACCTCAGAGAATACATAATTACCGCCAGAGACATGAAAGCAATCGATAATCGATTTATTTCAAGGTGCAACGTATACCACGCGTATTAAAAGCGAATAAGGAACGAATAAGTAACAGAGTATCCGTCGAGCGCTGAAACGGGTACATATGTTCTATTAGGGTTATTTCACCTCTAAGAACCGGCAGTAATCACCAGAGACACGAAAATATTTCTTTTTAAAATTTGAACGTATACCACGCGCATTAAAAGCGAATAAGGAACGAATAAGTAACAGGATAACAGTGTAACGCTGAAACGGGTACATATGTTCTATTAGGGTTATTTCACCTCTAAGAACCGACAGTTACCACCAGAGACACACAAATACTTTTTATTTAAAGTGCAACGCATAACACACGTTTTATAAGCGAATAAGGAACGAATAAGTAACATTATAACAGTCTAGCGCTGAAACGGTAACATATGTTCTATTAGGGTTATTTCACCTCTGAGAACCGACAGTTACCACCAGAGACACAAAAATATTTCTTTTTTAAAGTCCAACGTATAACACACGTTTTATAAGCGAATAAGGAACGAATAAGTAGCAGGGTATCAGTGTAGCGCTGAAACGGGTACATATGCGCTAATAGGTTTTTTTTCACCTCAGAGCACACATAATTACCGCCAGAGACATGAAAGCAATCGATAATCGATTTAATTCAAGGTGCAACGTATACCACGCGTATTAAAAGCGAATAAGGAACGAATAAGTAACAGAGTATCCGTCAAGCGCTGACACGGGTACATATGTTCTATTAGGGTTATTTCACCTCTAAGAACCGACAGTTACCACCAGAGACACACAAATATTTCTTATTTAAAGTGCAACGCATAACACACGTTTTTTAAGCGAATAAGGAACGAATAAGTAACAGGGTATCAGTGTAGCGCTGAAACGGGTACATATGCGCTAATAGGTTTTTTTCACCTCAGAGAACACATAATTACCGCCAGAGACATGAAAACAATCGACAATAGATTTTTTTCAAGGTGCAACGTATACCACGCGTATTAAAAGCGAATAAGGAACGAATAAGTAACAGGGTATCCGTCGAGCGCTGGAACGGTAACATATGTTCTATTAGGGTTATTTCACCTCTAAGAACCGGCAGTAACCACCAGAGACACGAAAATATTTCTTTTTTAAAATTGGAACGTATAACACACGTTTTATAAGCGAATAAGGAACGAATAAGTAACAGGATAACAGTGTAGCGCTGAAACGGGTACATAGGCGCTAAATAGGATTTTTTCCCCCCTCCTAGAACACAAAGGTACCAACAGTGAGAAAACAATTGAAAATCATTTTCTAAAAGGTGCAACGTAAACCAAACGTATGAGACGCGAATAAGAAATGAATAAGTAACAGGGTATCAGTCGAGCGCTGGAACGGTTACATATGTTCTATTAGGGTTATTTCACCTCTAAGAACCGGCAGTAACCACCAGAGACACGAAAATATTTCTTTTTAAAATTGGAACGTATAACACACGTTTTATATGCGAATAAGGAACGAATAAGTAACAGGATAACAGTGTAGAGCTGAAACGGGGAAATAGGCGCTAATAGGATTTTTTCCCCTCTTAGAACACAAAGGTACCACCAGTGAGAAAACAATTGAAAATCATTTTCTTAAAGGTGCAGCGTATACCAAAACGTATGAGACGCGAGTAAGAAACGAATAAGTAACAGGGTAACAGTCGAGCGCTGAAACGGTTACATATGTTCTATAAGGGTTATTTCACCTCTAAGAACCGACAGTTACCACCAGAGACACACAAATATTTCTTTTTTAAAGTGCAACGTATAACACACGTTTTATAAGCGAATAAGGAACGAATAAGTAGCAGGGTATCAGTGTAGCGTTGAAACGGGTGCATATTCGCTAATGGGTTTTTTTCACCTTAGAGAACACATAATTACCGCCAGAGACATGAAAGCAATCGATAATCGATTTATTTCAAGGTGCAACGTATACCACGCGTATTAAAAGCGAATAAGGAACGAATAATTAACAGGGTATTCTTCGAGCGCTGAAACGGGTACATATGTTCTATTATGGGTATTTCACGTCTAAGAACCGACAGTTACCACCAGAGACACACAAATACTTCTAATTTCAAGTGCAACGCATAACACACGTTTTATAAGCGAATAAGGAACGAATAAATAACAGGGTATCAGTGTAGCGCTGAAACGGGTACATATGCGCTAATATGTTTTTTTCACCTCAGAGAGCACATCATTATCGCCAGAGACATGAAAACAATCGAGAATAGATTTTTTCAAGGTGCAACATATACCACGGGTATCATTGTAAAAGCGAATAAGGAACGAATAAGTAACAGGGTATCAGTCGAGCGCTGGAACGGTTACATATGTTCTATTAGGGTTATTTCACCTCTAAGAACCGATAGTAACCACCAAAGACACGAAAATATTTCTTTTTAAAATTGGAACGTATAACACACGTTTTATAAGCGAATAAGGAACGAATAAGTAACAGGAAAACAGTGTAGCGCTGAAACGGGTACATAGGCGCTAATAGGATTTTTTTCTTCCTCTTAGAACACAAAGGTACCACCAGTGAGAAAGCAATTGAAAATCATTTTCTAAAAGGTGCAACGTATACCAAACGTATGAGACGCGAATAAGAAACGAATAAGTAACAGGGTAACAGTCGAGCGCTGAAACGGTTACATATGTTCTATTAGGGTTATTTCACCTCTAAGAACCAACAGTTACCACCAGAGACACACAAATATTTCTTTTTTAAAGTGCAACGTATAACACACGTTTTATAAGCGAATAAGGAACGAATAAGTAGCAGGGTATCAGTGTAGCGTTGAAACGGGTGCATATTCGCTAATGGGTTTTTTTCACCTTAGAGAACACATAATTACCGCCAGAGACATGAAAGCAATCGATAATCGATTTATTTCAAGGTGCAACGTATACCACGCGTATTAAAAGCGAATAAGGAACGAATAATTAACAGGGTATTCTTCGAGCGCTGAAACGGGTACATATGTTCTATTATGGGTATTTCACGTCTAAGAACCGACAGTTACCACCAGAGACACACAAATACTTCTAATTTCAAGTGCAACGCATAACACACGTTTTATAAGCGAATAAGGAACGAATAAATAACAGGGTATCAGTGTAGCGCTGAAACGGGTACATATGCGCTAATATGTTTTTTTCACCTCAGAGAGCACATCATTATCGCCAGAGACATGAAAACAATCGAGAATAGATTTTTTCAAGGAGCAACATATACCACGGGTATCATTGTAAAAGCGAATAAGGAACGAATAAGTAACAGGGTATCAGTCGAGCGCTGGAACGGTTACATATGTTCTATTATGGTTATTTCACCTCTAAGAACCGATAGTAACCACCAGAGACACGAAAATATTTCTTTTTAAAATTGGAACGTATAACACACGTTTTATAAGCGAATAAGGAACGAATAAGTAACAGGATAACAGTGTAGCGCTGAAACGGGAACATAGGCGCTAATAGGATTTTTTTTCCCCCTCTTAGAACACAAAGGTACCACCAGTGAGAAAGCAATTGAAAATCATTTTCTAAAAGGTGCAACGTATACCAAACGTATGAGACGCGAATAAGAAACGAATAAGTAACAGGGTAACAGTCGAGCGCTGAAACGGTTACATATGTTCTATTAGGGTTATTTCACCTCTAAGAACCGACAGTTACCACCAGAGACACAAAATATTTCTTTTTTAAAGTGCAACGTATAACACACGTTTTATAAGCGAATAAGGAACGAATAAGTAGCAGGGTATCAGTGTAGCGTTGAAACGGGTGCATATTCGCTAATGGGTTTTTTTCACCTTAGAGAACACATAATTACCGCCAGAGACATGAAAGCAATCGATAATCGATTTATTTCAAGGTGCAACGTATACCACGCGTATTAAAAGCGAATAAGGAACGAATAATTAACAGGGTATTCTTCGAGCGCTGAAACGGGTACATATGTTCTATTATGGGTATTTCACGTCTAAGAACCGACAGTTACCACCAGAGACACACAAATACTTCTAATTTCAAGTGCAACGCATAACACACGTTTTATAAGCGAATAAGGAACGAATAAATAACAGGGTATCAGTGTAGCGCTGAAACGGGTACATATGCGCTAATATGTTTTTTTCACCTCAGAGAGCACATCATTATCGCCAGAGACATGAAAACAATCGAGAATAGATTTTTTCAAGGTGCAACATATACCACGGGTATCATTGTAAAAGCGAATAAGGAACGAATAAGTAACAGGGTATCAGTCGAGCGCTGGAACGGTTACATATGTTCTATTAGGGTTATTTCACCTCTAAGAACCGATAGTAACCACCAGAGACACGAAAATATTTCTTTTTAAAATTGGAACGTATAACACACGTTTTATAAGCGAATAAGGAACGAATAAGTAACAGGAAAACAGTGTAGCGCTGAAACGGGTACATAGGCGCTAATAGGATTTTTTTCTTCCTCTTAGAACACAAAGGTACCACCAGTGAGAAAGCAATTGAAAATCATTTTCTAAAAGGTGCAACGTATACCAAACGTATGAGACGCGAATAAGAAACGAATAAGTAACAGGGTAACAGTCGAGCGCTGAAACGGTTACATATGTTCTATTAGGGTTATTTCACCTCTAAGAACCAACAGTTACCACCAGAGACACACAAATATTTCTTTTTTAAAGTGCAACGTATAACACACGTTTTATAAGCGAATAAGGAACGAATAAGAAGCAGGGTATCAGTGTGTAGCGTTGAAACGGGTACATATTCGCTAATGGGGTTTTTTTTCACCTGAGAGAACACATAATTACCGCCAGAGACATGAAAGCAATCGATAATCGATTTATTTCAAGGTGCAACGTATACCACGCGTATTAAAAGCGAATAAGGAACGAATAATTAACAGGGTATTCTTCGAGCGCTGAAACGGGTACATATGTTCTATTATGGGTATTTCACGTCTAAGAACCGACAGTTACCACCAGAGACACACAAATACTTCTAATTTCAAGTGCAACGCATAACACACATTTTATAAGCGAATAAGGAACGAATAAATAACAGGGTATCAGTGTAGCGCTGAAACGGGTACATATGCGGTAATATGTTTTTTTCACCTCAGAGAGCACATCATTACCGCCAGAGACATGAAAACAATCGAGAATAGATTTTTTCAAGGTGCAACATATACCACGGGTATCATTGTAAAAGCGAATAAGGAACGAATAAATAACAGGGTATCAGTCGAGCGCTGGAACGGTTACATATGTTCTATTAGGGTTATTTCACCTCTAAGAACCGATAGTCACCATCAGAGACACGAAAATATTTCTTTTTAAAATTGGAACGTATAACACACGTTTTATAAGCGAATAAGGAACGAATAAGTAACAGGATAACAGTGTAGCGCTGAAACGGGTACATAGGCGCTAATAGGATTTTCCCCCCTCTTAGAACACAAAGGTACCACCAGTGAGAAAGCAATTGAAAATCATTTTCTAAAAGGTGCAACGTATACCAAACGTATGAGACGCGAATAAGAAACGAATAAGTAACAGGGTAACAGTCGAGCGCTGAAACGGTTACATATGTTCCATTAGGGTTATTTCACCTCTAAGAACCGACAGTTACCACCAAAGACACAAAAATATTTCTTTTTTAAAGTGCAACGTATAACACACGTTTTATAAGCGAATAAGGAACGAATAAGAAGCAGGGTATCAGTGTGTAGCGTTGAAACGGGTACATATGCGCTGATGGTTTTTTTTTTCACCTCAGAGAACACATAATTACCGCCAGAGACATGAAAGCAATCGATAATCGATTTATTTCAAGGTGCAACGTATACCACGCGTATTAAAAGCGAATAAGGAACGAATAAGTAACAGGGTGTTCGTCGAGCGCTGAAACGGGTACATATGCGTTTACTTTACTACATTGGTTAGAGGTATAGGGGGAGGGTTGAGATCTCACAAACATGTTTAACCCCGCCGCATGTACCAAGTCAGGAGCCTCTGGCCTTTGTTAGTCTTGTAGTATTTTAATTTTAGTTTCTTGTGTACAATTTGGAAATTAGTATGGCGTTCATTATCACTGGACTAGTATATATTTGTTTAGGGGCCAGCTGAAGGACGCCTCCGGGTGCGGGAATTTCTCGCTACATTGAAGACCTGTTGGTGACCCTCTGCTGTTGTTTTTTATTTGGTCGGGTTGTTGTCTCTTTGACACATTCTCCATTTCCATTCGCAATTTTATTTTTACATATGGTTTATTAGGGTTATTTCACCTGTAAGAACCGAGAGTTACCACCAGAGACACACAAATATTTCTAATTTAAAGTGCAACGCATAACACACGTTTTATAAGCGAATAAGGAACGAATAAGTAACAGGGTATCAGTCGAGCGCTGAAACGGGTACATATGCGCTAATAGGATTTTTTCACCTCTTAGAACACAAAGGTACCACCAGTGAGAAAACAATTGAAAATCATTTTCTAAAAGGTGCAACGTATACCAAACGTATGAAACGCGAATAAGAAACGAATAAGTAACAGGGTAACAGTCGATCGCTGAAACGGTTACATATGTTATATGAGGGTTATTTCACCTCTAAGAAACGACAGTTACCACCAGAGACACAAAAATATTTCATTTTTAAAGTGCAACGTATAACACACGTTTTATAAGCGAATAAGGAACGAATAAGTAGCAGGGTATCAGTGTAGCGTTGAAACGGGTGCATATTCGCTAATGGGTTTTTTTCACCTTAGAGAACACATAATTACCGCCAGAGACATGAAAGCAATCGATAATCGATTTATTTCAAGGTGCAACGTATACCACGCGTATTAAAAGCGAATAAGGAACGAATAATTAACAGGGTATTCTTCGAGCGCTGAAACGGGTACATATGTTCTATTATGGGTATTTCACGTCTAAGAACCGACAGTTACCACCAGAGACACACAAATACTTCTAATTTCAAGTGCAACGCATAACACACGTTTTATAAGCGAATAAGGAACGAATAAATAACAGGGTATCAGTGTAGCGCTGAAACGGGTACATATGCGCTAATATGTTTTTTTCACCTCAGAGAGCACATCATTATCGCCAGAGACATGAAAACAATCGAGAATAGATTTTTTCAAGGTGCAACATATACCACGGGTATCATTGTAAAAGCGAATAAGGAACGAATAAGTAACAGGGTATCAGTCGAGCGCTGGAACGGTTACATATGTTCTATTAGGGTTATTTCACCTCTAAGAACCGATAGTAACCACCAAAGACACGAAAATATTTCTTTTTAAAATTGGAACGTATAACACACGTTTTATAAGCGAATAAGGAACGAATAAGTAACAGGAAAACAGTGTAGCGCTGAAACGGGTACATAGGCGCTAATAGGATTTTTTTCTTCCTCTTAGAACACAAAGGTACCACCAGTGAGAAAGCAATTGAAAATCATTTTCTAAAAGGTGCAACGTATACCAAACGTATGAGACGCGAATAAGAAACGAATAAGTAACAGGGTAACAGTCGAGCGCTGAAACGGTTACATATGTTCTATTAGGGTTATTTCACCTCTAAGAACCAACAGTTACCACCAGAGACACACAAATATTTCTTTTTTAAAGTGCAACGTATAACACACGTTTTATAAGCGAATAAGGAACGAATAAGTAGCAGGGTATCAGTGTAGCGTTGAAACGGGTGCATATTCGCTAATGGGTTTTTTTCACCTTAGAGAACACATAATTACCGCCAGAGACATGAAAGCAATCGATAATCGATTTATTTCAAGGTGCAACGTATACCACGCGTATTAAAAGCGAATAAGGAACGAATAATTAACAGGGTATTCTTCGAGCGCTGAAACGGGTACATATGTTCTATTATGGGTATTTCACGTCTAAGAACCGACAGTTACCACCAGAGACACACAAATACTTCTAATTTCAAGTGCAACGCATAACACACGTTTTATAAGCGAATAAGGAACGAATAAATAACAGGGTATCAGTGTAGCGCTGAAACGGGTACATATGCGCTAATATGTTTTTTTCACCTCAGAGAGCACATCATTATCGCCAGAGACATGAAAACAATCGAGAATAGATTTTTTCAAGGAGCAACATATACCACGGGTATCATTGTAAAAGCGAATAAGGAACGAATAAGTAACAGGGTATCAGTCGAGCGCTGGAACGGTTACATATGTTCTATTAGGGTTATTTCACCTCTAAGAACCGATAGTAACCACCAGAGACACGAAAATATTTCTTTTTAAAATTGGAACGTATAACACACGTTTTATAAGCGAATAAGGAACGAATAAGTAACAGGATAACAGTGTAGCGCTGAAACGGGAACATAGGCGCTAATAGGATTTTTTTTCCCCCTCTTAGAACACAAAGGTACCACCAGTGAGAAAGCAATTGAAAATCATTTTCTAAAAGGTGCAACGTATACCAAACGTATGAGACGCGAATAAGAAACGAATAAGTAACAGGGTAACAGTCGAGCGCTGAAACGGTTACATATGTTCTATTAGGGTTATTTCACCTCTAAGAACCGACAGTTACCACCAGAGACACAAAATATTTCTTTTTTAAAGTGCAACGTATAACACACGTTTTATAAGCGAATAAGGAACGAATAAGTAGCAGGGTATCAGTGTAGCGTTGAAACGGGTGCATATTCGCTAATGGGTTTTTTTCACCTTAGAGAACACATAATTACCGCCAGAGACATGAAAGCAATCGATAATCGATTTATTTCAAGGTGCAACGTATACCACGCGTATTAAAAGCGAATAAGGAACGAATAATTAACAGGGTATTCTTCGAGCGCTGAAACGGGTACATATGTTCTATTATGGGTATTTCACGTCTAAGAACCGACAGTTACCACCAGAGACACACAAATACTTCTAATTTCAAGTGCAACGCATAACACACGTTTTATAAGCGAATAAGGAACGAATAAATAACAGGGTATCAGTGTAGCGCTGAAACGGGTACATATGCGCTAATATGTTTTTTTCACCTCAGAGAGCACATCATTATCGCCAGAGACATGAAAACAATCGAGAATAGATTTTTTCAAGGTGCAACATATACCACGGGTATCATTGTAAAAGCGAATAAGGAACGAATAAGTAACAGGGTATCAGTCGAGCGCTGGAACGGTTACATATGTTCTATTAGGGTTATTTCACCTCTAAGAACCGATAGTAACCACCAGAGACACGAAAATATTTCTTTTTAAAATTGGAACGTATAACACACGTTTTATAAGCGAATAAGGAACGAATAAGTAACAGGAAAACAGTGTAGCGCTGAAACGGGTACATAGGCGCTAATAGGATTTTTTTCTTCCTCTTAGAACACAAAGGTACCACCAGTGAGAAAGCAATTGAAAATCATTTTCTAAAAGGTGCAACGTATACCAAACGTATGAGACGCGAATAAGAAACGAATAAGTAACAGGGTAACAGTCGAGCGCTGAAACGGTTACATATGTTCTATTAGGGTTATTTCACCTCTAAGAACCAACAGTTACCACCAGAGACACACAAATATTTCTTTTTTAAAGTGCAACGTATAACACACGTTTTATAAGCGAATAAGGAACGAATAAGAAGCAGGGTATCAGTGTGTAGCGTTGAAACGGGTACATATTCGCTAATGGGGTTTTTTTTCACCTGAGAGAACACATAATTACCGCCAGAGACATGAAAGCAATCGATAATCGATTTATTTCAAGGTGCAACGTATACCACGCGTATTAAAAGCGAATAAGGAACGAATAATTAACAGGGTATTCTTCGAGCGCTGAAACGGGTACATATGTTCTATTATGGGTATTTCACGTCTAAGAACCGACAGTTACCACCAGAGACACACAAATACTTCTAATTTCAAGTGCAACGCATAACACACATTTTATAAGCGAATAAGGAACGAATAAATAACAGGGTATCAGTGTAGCGCTGAAACGGGTACATATGCGGTAATATGTTTTTTTCACCTCAGAGAGCACATCATTACCGCCAGAGACATGAAAACAATCGAGAATAGATTTTTTCAAGGTGCAACATATACCACGGGTATCATTGTAAAAGCGAATAAGGAACGAATAAATAACAGGGTATCAGTCGAGCGCTGGAACGGTTACATATGTTCTATTAGGGTTATTTCACCTCTAAGAACCGATAGTCACCATCAGAGACACGAAAATATTTCTTTTTAAAATTGGAACGTATAACACACGTTTTATAAGCGAATAAGGAACGAATAAGTAACAGGATAACAGTGTAGCGCTGAAACGGGTACATAGGCGCTAATAGGATTTTCCCCCCTCTTAGAACACAAAGGTACCACCAGTGAGAAAGCAATTGAAAATCATTTTCTAAAAGGTGCAACGTATACCAAACGTATGAGACGCGAATAAGAAACGAATAAGTAACAGGGTAACAGTCGAGCGCTGAAACGGTTACATATGTTCCATTAGGGTTATTTCACCTCTAAGAACCGACAGTTACCACCAAAGACACAAAAATATTTCTTTTTTAAAGTGCAACGTATAACACACGTTTTATAAGCGAATAAGGAACGAATAAGAAGCAGGGTATCAGTGTGTAGCGTTGAAACGGGTACATATGCGCTGATGGTTTTTTTTTTCACCTCAGAGAACACATAATTACCGCCAGAGACATGAAAGCAATCGATAATCGATTTATTTCAAGGTGCAACGTATACCACGCGTATTAAAAGCGAATAAGGAACGAATAAGTAACAGGGTGTTCGTCGAGCGCTGAAACGGGTACATATGCGTTTACTTTACTACATTGGTTAGAGGTATAGGGGGAGGGTTGAGATCTCACAAACATGTTTAACCCCGCCGCATGTACCAAGTCAGGAGCCTCTGGCCTTTGTTAGTCTTGTAGTATTTTAATTTTAGTTTCTTGTGTACAATTTGGAAATTAGTATGGCGTTCATTATCACTGGACTAGTATATATTTGTTTAGGGGCCAGCTGAAGGACGCCTCCGGGTGCGGGAATTTCTCGCTACATTGAAGACCTGTTGGTGACCCTCTGCTGTTGTTTTTTATTTGGTCGGGTTGTTGTCTCTTTGACACATTCTCCATTTCCATTCGCAATTTTATTTTTACATATGGTTTATTAGGGTTATTTCACCTGTAAGAACCGAGAGTTACCACCAGAGACACACAAATATTTCTAATTTAAAGTGCAACGCATAACACACGTTTTATAAGCGAATAAGGAACGAATAAGTAACAGGGTATCAGTCGAGCGCTGAAACGGGTACATATGCGCTAATAGGATTTTTTCACCTCTTAGAACACAAAGGTACCACCAGTGAGAAAACAATTGAAAATCATTTTCTAAAAGGTGCAACGTATACCAAACGTATGAAACGCGAATAAGAAACGAATAAGTAACAGGGTAACAGTCGATCGCTGAAACGGTTACATATGTTATATGAGGGTTATTTCACCTCTAAGAAACGACAGTTACCACCAGAGACACAAAAATATTTCATTTTTAAAGTGCAACGTATAACACACGTTTTATAAGCGAAAAAGGAACGAATAAGAAGCAGGGTATCAGTGTGTAGCGTTGAAACAGGTACATATGCGCTAATGTTTTTTTTTTTCACCTCAGAGAACACATAATTACCGCCAGAGACATAAAAACAATCGATAATAGATTTTTTTCAAAGTGCAACGTATACCACGCGTATTAAAAGCGAACAAGGAACGAATAAGTAACAGGGTATCCGTCGAGCGCTGAAATGGGTACATATGTTCTATTAGGGTTATTTCACCTCTAAGAACGAATAGGTAACGAATAAGGAATAAGGAATAAGGAATATGTAACGAATAGGGAATAATGAATAAGTAACGAATAGGGAATAAGGAATAAGTAACGAATAGGTAACGAATAGGGAATAGGGAATAAGTAACGAATAGGTAACGAATAGGGAATAGGGAATAAGTAACGAATAGGTAACGAATAGGGAATAGGGAATAAGTAACGAATAGGTAACGAATAGGGAAGAGGGAATAAGTAACGAATAAGGAATAAGTAACCAACTTGACGTCCATTGTCAAGCTAGTTATATTACTTCCTCGTGTATCATAGTAACCGTTGATCTACCATGATGCTGAACAATCGATCCGCCAAGAAATCTGATGATGGCCTGCTGGTTCTCATTGGCTCAAAGAAACTTCTTCAGTCAGGAATTGACGACCTTCTATATATGACCTGAAACACTTTTACAGACGATCAAGAACTTGATTCAGCTTTAAAATAACTGCAGTTGTGTCTGCTAGTGTAAGATTTATGGCAAAAAAGATGGTGCAATATACTAAAATATACATGATCTTTCCGTGCTTTTTTCCTCGCATATTAATAAGCAATTCAGGAGGAGAACCCTGACACATTTATAATATACTTTCATTCCTACTTCGTTCATGGCTTGATGGGCATAGTTTAACAGGACTGTGAATGTGTGCCATATTCCGGATATGAACGTGACCGAAGGATTTGATTTGTACATAACAATTATAACAAAACTATCAATTAAAAAAACCAGTTAAAGTTCTAAAAACCAACAAAAAAATGTTTCCTAAAACAAAACAACGATATTCAAAACATACAAATCGACCAAATACAGTTCACAGTTTAAATTACGATACTTATTTGTCCTTTAATATGTCAAAGATATATATAAGCTTATATGCATGATTTAATTGATTTTATATCGCCTAGTAGTGCACAAAAACAGCATGAGCAGACAAGAAGCTGAAAACTCGTTATGTTTTACCCTTAAGTAACATTGTTTAGTGAATGTAAAGATTTTTTACTATAATACATGCCAGAGTACATGCCCTGTAAATAATATTCAAAACTTTTTTAAAACTTTATTACTATAACTTTTAAATTGTTGTCCAGTTTTAAAATACATAGACGTTATTATTATTATTGTTGCGGGTATTTAACTGTACATAATGTTTTTTTAAATAGTTAGATATATAATAAGGATTAATAACCAACCTTAATTCAGTAAGGTTGAGGATTCAGTAAGGTTGGTGTACTCCAACTATTGGAGGAAGATATAGAGGAAAGAAGAAGTTGCTTTCCCTCCCCTTACTAATATCCCCCTTTCGAATAAGTATGGCTGCCTGTGTACAAAAAGACGACTTATTATCAGACGAAGAATGGCTAGTTTCTAGAGCAAGATTGTGTATAAAATCTGATCCTTGTGGTGCCAAATCATGGATGATAACTGCAAGATCTTTATTTCCGCAACACTTTACAATTCAAGTATGAATATGATTTTTAAACAGTTAAACAGGTTGGAAACAACCCGCCAAAATAGACTTCAGTCAAGGTTCATCATAACAAACCGACAAATATGGCTGTATTTACATGCCAAAAACTACTAGTACAGACTTACCTGTGAAGTTGGAAAAGTTTTAATGCCTTGCATACACTAGATGCATTTTTGTGTTTCAGAAAGATGAAATCTTTTTTGGATTTTGATGGGCATTTTTTTTCCTTCAACTTCAAGCAATAAAGGAGTAGGTGCTATAAGGCCCTTATTTGGCCGAAAAATTACTGCAAATTTAAAAGTTATCATACATATTCTTAAGTAACTGAAAACTTGACTAAGGTATAAGGTACTAAGAAATTCAAAACAAATTTGACATCGAACAAGTTACCATGGCAACAAATCATGACTAAATTTGCATATTATGTTAAATTTCGTGATTTTCCTTGTTTTTTCATCAAAGTTAAAGTATATTTTAAATTGAAAAAGTATGTGCGCACCCAAGAAACAACTTTATATTTGGTGAGATTATGCCAATAGTTATAATAATGCTTCTGTTGAATTATTTTGTTGTTTCTTGGCTACGCAGGATGTTTCCACAACGGAAATAAAGATAGAAAACTGCATAAATTGTGTATTTTTCATTGTTTTTGTGAAACAGTACATATTATGACGTAATTGTGAAGTCATCAGATAAAAATCTTAATGTTTTTCATTTATATTTCTTGACCCAATGCATTTCTAAACATTATGTGTCAATTTGAAATGGTTTATCAAACATTTTATTTTCTTGGGCAAAAACTAGGCCTTAATGACCCTACTCCTTTGTTGCCCAACTTCATTAGAAATTTGAATTGAGATTATTTTTGAAATAAGGGATTGGGAGAGTTGAGGGGTAAAATTTTTCGAATTCAAATTTCAGACATTGAAAAGAATTTTTCTTCAAATAATTTTGTTTTAGGGGATTTATATTCAATAACATATAGTGTATTGCTCAAAAGCAAAAACAAATAATTTAAAGTTCATTAGACCACATTCATCCTGTTTCAGAAACCTTTGCTGTGTCAACTATTTAACAATGTTTAATCACAATCCAAATTCAGAGCTGTATCAAGCTTGAATGTTGCAGGGGTGTGGAAATGCTATGCCCGACTCGCCCGACTCGTACATTTGAACACTCGGACAAGTAATTATTTGTTTCTGGGTTGCCCGTGGACAAGTAAAAAATTATAAAAGACAAAGTTCAAATCCAAGAAAAATATAGAATAAATTCAAAATGTATAAAGATGTTTAATTTGTGTAAAAGAAATCAATGGTCAGCGATTAACAAAATAGATAAAAATAAGTATGCAAACCAGAGTCGCCGTAACATTGCATTGGTTTTCTCCATTAACCCGGGATCGTTGATTAGGTTTTATCAATCATGAGTGGAAGTGTCATTTTATATGACTTTGTATCGAGATTCAGATTGATACTTAAAACAGCGGACAAAAAGAGTAATGAGTAGAGTAAAAAATGAAAAAAGCAAACGCAAATGGAGGATAATGAATTATAAAAAAAGATATGAAAGTGAGAGTTTCAGACATCGTGACTATCAGATTGCACCTGGCAATCTAGGATGGAAATTTAGAAAATAAAATTATTTTTTTGTCTTTATATTTATAGATCAAAGGTCAACAATATTTGTTGTCAGAGTGGAAAATAGAAGGGATGCTTTAATTGCCCATTAAGACAATTATAAAAAAAACAAGTGTACACTTACAATGTCAGTTGAGAGAAACACAAAAAAAACCAATAGTTTATCCATTATTTAATTTTCATTTCTGCACTCACTTTCCTCTAAATTAGTACATCATTATATGTACCTGGCTACAATTCTTATTCAAAAACTGCTGCAAAAATGACCTTTACATGTCATTTTATTGGTTGGTTTGCCGAAAGGTTTCTGTCCCATAGATGTTAATTATATCTAAACCTACTTTCCTAAATACATTTAAACAAATGGATTTCATTTGCTTGTGATGCAAAACAGTGGTAAGAATTATAAATTAGCTAGCAATGAAATACCTCAATATTTATTGGGATTATCAGGGCAAGTAATTTTTTTTCCGGACAAGTGAAATTTACAGTTTTACTTGCCCGGGGACAAGTGCCCACAGCAAATATTTCCACACCCCTGTGTTGTGTCCAATACTTGCCCCAACTGTTCAGAGTTCGACCTCTGCGGTTGTATAAAGCTGCGCCCTGCGGAGCATTTGTTTTTTACTGTTTCATCATTGGCTTGTATTGAGTTGTTTTTTAAATGATTGTTGATAAACTTGATGATTTCTAAGAGTGTACATATACATGTATTGAGAATTAATAAAATAAGAAAATTACAATTATTTTCTCATATGAATAAAGCTTCATTCCTGTGCACGCAATATGGACAATTCCGATTTTATTTCGTGAGATGACTATCTTTATCATGTTAATAGTAACTACTTGGATAAACTCTACTCTATTTTTTTGTTACATGTATTGCTATTTGTATCCATCTGAGAGTTAAGCCTTTTTCAACAGATTTTTATAGTTCATTCTTGTTTGTTAGGCCGTTAGTTTACTTGTATGAATTATTTTACATTTGTCATTTTGGGCAAAATATAGTGGACTATGTGGTATGGGCTTTTCTCATTGCTGAAGGCGGTATGGTGACGGATAGTTGTTAATTTCTTGGTCATTTGGTCTCTTGTGGAGAGTTGTCTCATTGGCAATCTAACCACATTTTCGTTTTCATATCCTTGTCATGCTTGTTGTATAAACTTAAATAAGGAACTCTTTGTGGAAAGCAATAGTGAAGAAGACATTAGTGCAAGAGACCAACTAACAAAAACTAATAATAATCTATTTAAGTGGGAGCCAAGGTCATACATCACAGCAACATTGAAGCTAGACACCATTTAAAAAAAACCACCCTATTTTATAACCTTATATCCACGTGACAATCATTTGTAGTGGTTTTTGTCTTTTTTCTGGGGTAAGGAGAAGGCAGTTTAAAAGTAAGATTGTTTATGTGTATACATATACAAATCCTTGGTGTAAATAAACAGAGAATATCATATGGCTTTTTCAATATCGCATTCCTATCAACCTGAGACACCAATATAATCCCAAGAGCTCTGCTTGAGGGATTATATTGGTTGAGGGTTGATACGGTGTGTGATATTGAAAAAGCCGTATCATGTACACTTTATTATATATACATATATCTCAAGTAGATGTTTTTTATGTGACATGACGTCATACAGATAAGGAAGATTGAAATGACGTCATACAGATTATAGGTTTGACATGACGTCATACAGATTAGGGTTTTGATAAAGCCTTTGCAACAGTGACTGCAATCGATGACGTGACGTCATACAGATTAAAGGTGTGATAAAGCTTTTGCAACCGTGCTGATATCAATATCATCATGGGTGGCTGATACAGCAAGCTTGCCATTGATTATATTACACATAAAATTTATCTGTATTTTCTACTAAGTACATAATAAAATCTTTTATTATCACATATATATCTTTTGCAGTCACCTAGAAATGTCCTCATTACGATTTAAATTAAGATATGAATTTGTTTCATATTTTGAATGAGAAGCATAGTCTGAAACGACAACAGATGCATAATATTACGACCAGCTGTAGAGGGTTTCTTTTTCAAGAAAAATTTTACTCCTTTTGTAAATTAACTACCTTCGTTCATCTTTGGAACCTAAAAAAGAAAAAAGAACAACAAATGACGTCAGAATAGGAGAAAATAAACAACTTTGCCATAAACAGAATGAAAAATGAATAATTTGCATAACAAAATGCAGGCTTACATTTCATAGTGCACACAAATGAATGACTGGTTTAAGGAAATTTGTTCATGAACAATTTCATAATCAGAAAATAAAATAATTTTTTTTTTATACTTGTTCGCATTAGTTCACATTACGATTTGAAATAAACAATACAAATTTTACACCCATGACATGTGTCGATAGATCTTTTAAATGATAAAAGTAGGGTATCAGCATAGCTGAATTTTGGTATAGACATGATGGATATGAAAATAATAGTCATCTTTGTCGACATTTTTAGAACAACTACTAGTATATGATTGAAGATTACGAGATTGGTATTTTTTCACGGCATAGCATTTAATTGGGGAGTAACATATCCCCATAATAGGCCATATTTGTTTGTAAATTTCCAATTTTGACGAAACAGATTGATAGAACTACAGAGCATACATGTTGCTTTGTGTATCAAAAACAAATTGATATTTTTAGAAATAACTATTGGATAAATTTTATGAAACTGGTCTTTAATTTTCATGACATAACACCTGAGAGTAATATAGACCCAAACATCTATATATTTATTCGCATATTTCAAAGTTTTAAGAGATAAATTGATAGTCCCAGCACAGGTGGCTTGGGTATCAATAATAAAATAATTACCACACTTGTGGATAATTTTGAAAAAAGAAAACTATTGGATCAAATTTTACGACAATAGTCTTATTTTCACGAAACAACATTTGCGAGTATTATTGTCCCATAAAATTCTATATTTATTAGCATATTTCCAAGTTTTAAGAAACAAATTTGGAGATCATATGGTTTCTACGGCATTAGGAGGTGAAGTAAAATGGGAGGAGTTTAAACAAATTATCAAAATAGTTTTTTTGTAACTTTTAAATATACTTGCATGCTTAAGCAGTGAAAAGTATCGGCATTATCCATAAGAAAAATCATTAGACGTAGAAACTTTTTCACAACAATTGATGAATTTTTACCTATAAATCTATCGTCATAATCGGTGGCCAATTCATTTCATTTGATGTTATATAGACTCTACTAGAGTTTCCAATCTCTTGTATTATATGTCTCTGGGTACCGTAGCCGTAGGTAGGTAAAACATTTTATTTGTGATAACATTATATTTTTTCCTATATTTGATGACATCAGTAAAAGTTTCTTAATCAAATCGTTTGATGTGCCTGCTTCTATGATATCTAGAATGGCACTTGAATCTATTTAAATCTTTTTTTTTAATTTCTGCTTTAGTTCTGTTTCAGAAATATGAAAAAAAAACTAATGACATTTCATGCATTTCTTAGATCGTAATAGGAATATTTTCTTGCTTTTAATTATTTTAAACCAAAACTGGCAGTGAAAAAGCCAGTGTGGTATGTCATTATGTTGGGACTTTTGAAACTTACTGTAAATACCAACAGGGTATGTAAATGTAAAGTCATGGTACCCAAATTGCACAGAGTACCAAAATTGCACCTAGGCTATTTTGTTAAAGTAGCAGTGGAAATCTTACATGTTTTCTTAGAGACGAAACAATTTGTATTTGTATTATTTGACATTATGCATGTCTTTTAACATAAGCAAATATATTTAAATATGCACAACATCTTCACAGTATACATTTTACATCAACAGTCCACTCCTGAAGGATAATTTTTGTCAGTTTTGGATTTTTGGCCAAAATCATGAGCAGTAAAGAGTAAAATAAGTCAACATGGACAAGATCTACAAATAAGTTAAAACTATGAACATTTGTACTTAAATTTTTTTTATTTTTTTTTAGTTTGTACTCTAAAGATTATACATGTTGTACATAAACATGCATGTCTGAAATTGTTTTAATTGATTTTTTATATTTTCAGTTTGAAGCATATTCTTTGGAAAAAATTGGTAGAAATGTTAAGGAAGCAGCAAAACTTCTGGAAGAAATGTAAGTTGATTAAACAAGACTGATTTTATCTGATCAGATGTACTACCTAACAAAACTTCTGGAAGAATTTTATTTAGAATATGGACCATAATTTGGTATTCAGCCTTTGGTTTCTTTTTGTATCCTTTTTAGCTCACCTGGCCTAAAAGGCCAAGTGAGCTTTTCTCATCACTTGGCGTCCGGCGTCCGTCGTCATCCGTCGTCCGTCGTCGTCGTTAACTTTTACAAAAATCTTCTCCTCTGAAACTACTGGGCCAAATTAAACCAAACTTGGCCACAATCATCATTGGGGTATCTAGTTTAAAAAATGTGTCCGGTGACCCGGCCAACCATCCAAGATGGCCGCCATGGCTAAAAATAGAACATAGGGGTAAAATGCAGTTTTTGGCTTATAACTCAAAAACCAAAGCATTTAGAGCAAATCTGACAGGGGTAGAATTGTTAAACAGGTGAAGATCTATCTGCCCTGAAATTTTCAGATAAATCGGATAACCCGTTGTTGGGTTGCTGCCCCTGAATTGGTAATTTTAAGGAAATTTTGCTGTTTTTGGTTATTATCTTGAATATTATTAGCTCACCTGGCCCGAAGGGCCAAGTGAGCTTTTCCCATCACTTGGCGTCCGTCGTCCGTCGTCCGTCGTCGTCGTCGTCGTCGTCCGTCGTCGTTAACTTTTACAAAAATCTTCTCCTCTGAAACTACTGGGCCAAATTAAACCAAACTTGGCCACAATCATCATTGGGGTATCTAATTTAAAAAATGTGTGGCGTGACCCCGCCAACCAAACAAGATGGCCGCCATGGCTAAAAATAGAACATAGGGGTAAAATGCAGTTTTTGGCTTATAACTCAAAAACCAAAGCATTTAGAGCAAATCTGACATGGGGTAAAATTGTCTATCAGGTCAAGATCTATCTGCCCTCAAATTTTCAGATGAATCCGACAATCCGTTGTTGGGTTGCTGCCCCTGAATTGGTAATTTTAGGGAATTTTTGCTGTTTTTGGTTATTATCTTGAATATTATTATAGATAGAGATAAACTGTAAACAGCAATAATGTTCAGCAAAGTAAGATTTACAAATAAGTCAACATGACCGAAATGGTCAGTTGACCCCTTTAGGAGTTATTGCCCTTTATAGTCAATTTTTAACCATTTTTCGTAAATCTTAGTAATCTTTTACAAAAATCTTCTCCTCTGAAACTACTGGGCCAAATTAAACCAAACTTGGCCACAATCATCATTGGGATATCTAGTTTAAAAAATGTGTGGCGTGACCCGGCCAACCAACCAAGATGGCCGCCATGGCTAAAAATAGAACATAGGGGTAAAATGCAGTTTTCGGCTTATAACTCAAAAACCAAAGCATTTAGAGCAAATCTGACATGGGGTAAAATTGTCTATCAGGTCAAGATCTATCTGCCCTCAAATTTTCAGATGAATCCGACAACCCGTTGTTGGGTTGCTGCCCCTGAATTGGTAATTTTAGGGAATTTTTGCTGTTTTTGGTTATTATCTTGAATATTATTATAGATAGAGATAAACTGTAAACAGCAATAATGTTCAGCAAAGTAAGATTTACAAATAAGTCAACATGACCGAAATGGTCAGTTGACCCCTTTAGGAGTTATTGCCCTTTATAGTCAATTTTTAACCATTTTTCGTAAATCTTAGTAATCTTTTACAAAAATCTTCTCCTCTGAAACTACTGGGCCAAATTAAACCAAACTTGGCCACAATCATCATTGGGATATCTAGTTTAAAAAATGTGTGGCGTGACCCGGCCAACCAACCAAGATGGCCGCCATGGCTAAAAATAGAACATAGGGGTAAAATGCAGTTTTTGGCTTATAACTCAAAAACCAAAGCATTTAGAGCAAATCTGACATGGGGTAAAATTGTCTATCAGGTCAAGATCTATCTGCCCTCAAATTTTCAGATGAATCCGACAACCTGTTGTTGGGTTGCTGCCCCTGAATTGGTAATTTTAGGGAATTTTTGCTGTTTTTAGCTCACCTGGCCCGAAGGGCCAAGTGAGCTTTTCCCATCACTTTGCGTCCGGCGTCCGGCGTCCGGCGTCGTCGTCGTCCGTCGTCCGTTGTCGTCCGTCGTCGTTAACTTTTACAAAAATCTTCTCCTCTGAAACTACTGGGCCAAATTGAACCAAACTTGGCCACAATCATCATTGGGGTATCTAGTTTAAAAAATGTGTGGCGTGACCCGGTCAACCAACCAAGATGGCCGCCACGGCTAAAAATAGAACATAGGGGTAAAATGCAGTTTTTGGCTTATAACTCAAAAACCAAAGCATTTAGAGGAAATCTGACATGGGGGTAAATATGTTTATCAGGTCAAGATCTATCTGCCCTGAAATTTTCAGATGAATCGGTCAACCCGTTGTTGGGTTCCTGCCCCTGAATTGGTCATTTTGAGGAAATTTTGCTGTTTTTGGTTATTATCTTGAATATTATTATAGATAGAGATAAACTGTAAACAGCAATAATGTTCGGCAAAGTTAGATTTACAAATAAGTCAACATGACCGAAATGGTCAGTTGACCCCTTTAGGAGTTATTGCCCTTTATAGTCAATTTTTAACCATTTTTCATAAATCTAAGTAATCTTTTACAAAAATCTTCTCCTCTGAAACTACTGGGCCAAATTAATCCAAACTTAGCCACAATCATCTTTGGGGTATCTAGTTTAAAAAATGTGTGGCGTGACCCGGTCAACCAACCAAGATGGCCGCCACGGCTAAAAATAGAACATAGGGGTAAAATGCAGTTTTTGGCTTATAACTCAAAAACCAAAGCATTTAGAGGAAATCTGATGTGGGGTAAAAATGTTTATCAGGTCAAGATCTATCTGCCCTGAAATTTTCAGATGAATCGGTCAACCTGTTGTTGGGTTGCTGCCCCTGAATTGGTAATTTTGAGGAAATTTTGCCGTTTTTGGTTATTATCTTGAATATTATTATAGATAGAGATAAACTGTAAACAGCAATAATGTTCAGCAAAGTTAGATTTACAAATAAGTCAACATGACCGAAATGGTCAGTTGACCCCTTTAGGAGTTATTGCCCTTTATAGTCAATTTTTAACCATTTTTCGTAAATCTTAGTTATCTTTTACAAAAATCTTCTCCTCTGAAACTACTAGGCCAAATTAATTCAAACTTAACCACAATTATCTTTGAGGTACCTTGTTTGAAAAATGTGTCCGATGACCTGGCCATCCAACCAAGATGGCCACCACGGCTAAAAATAGAACAGGGGTAAAATGTAGTTTTTTGCTTATAACTCTGAAACCAAATCATTTAGAGGAAATCTGACAAGGAGTTAAATTGTTAATCAAGTCAATATATATCTGCCCTGAAATATTCAAATGAATTGGACAACCGGTTGTTGGGTTGCTGCCCTCCAATTGGTAATTTTTAAAGAAATTTTGCTGTTTTTGGTTATTATCTTGAATACTCTTATAGATAGCGATAAACTGTAAACAGCGATAATGTTCATCAAAGTAAGATCTACAAATAAGTCCACATGACCTAAATGGTCAATTGACCCCTTAAGGAGTTATTGCCCTTTATAGTCAATTTTTAACAATTTTCATTAATTTGGTAAATTTATGTAAATTTTTACCAAATATTTTTCTCTGTTACTAATGGGCAAAGTTCATTATAGATATAATTGTAAGAAGCAAGAATGTTCAGTAAAGTAAGAACTTCAAACACATCACCATCACCAAAATACAATTTTGTCATGAATCCATTTGTGACTCCTTTGTTTAATATGCACATAGACCAAGGTGAGCGACACAGGCTCTTTAGAGCCTCTAGTTTCTTTTCTTCCTTTTTAATATTATGTGTTTAGTTTTTATTCTGTTGTATTTAACAGAATGGCATCAAGTTTTATCCTTGTACGTCCGTACGTCTGTCCGTGATACGTCCGAAAATTGGTGTCCGTTCTCCAACGTTTGTCTGTCGTTTCGCTAGATTGATTTCCAGGTAAAAGTAGGGGGCAACTTTGACAAATTTATCTGTCACAGAAAGCTTGACATAGAGATAGTGATATAGCGATTTATAGCCTTTAACCCTCTTAATGCCAAAGCGACATATGTGTCGTTTCAATGTTGATGTCAAAGTGACATATAAGTCGTTTGGGGTTTGATGCCAAGGCGACATATATGTCCTTTCAACAATATCAAAACTTTACAACATATACTACACTAAATAATTAAAGCTTTATAACATAGTTGACCAACGGTCACCTAAGTGTATTTAGGGCAATGACGTAATATCTATGACATCATTGTGACATTATAATTATGGCAAAAGTAAATTGAATTTTCTCTGAAAAATAAAACTTGTTGCAGCGGCAAACAACAACGGTGGTTGGTATATTTGCAAGCATGCACATGCCACTGGTGCAGAAGATTTAAAGATTGAAACACAAGATAAATTGAACAAGACCGGGTCGCCTTTTTTTTGGCATCGTAACTTATCAGACTAACATAATATAAAACACATTATTGACTGCATTTCCGACATATTCGTCCGACTGTAATTTGAAAAATGTTTTAAAATTTTTTGCATATTACGTATGTTCGAATATAAATGTTTATGTGTTAACCCTCTCAGTCCGAAACGGGAAATCAATCCATCCATGACAGAATCATGGCCCAAGAGGACTCTGTAAATATTAAAAGAATATTGAGATTTGGAGTTTAGAAAAACATTATTTTTAAGCATTGAACTCAACAGAAATCCCCTGCAATTGTCGATAAAATACACACTGCCAATGCCCACATTTTCTTATCTAAATTGAGTTCCTTTTATCCAAATAGTGTTTGATTGATAAGCGACAAACACAATTTTATATTTATAAGTTTATACCAATTGGAATTTAACCATGTTTTATACTCTTTTTGCTGTTTTAAAGTGTTCTTTATTACTAGCTGAGTCCCTGCCATGTAAGAGGAAAGGCTGGTTAACATCCATTTTTTTAAAACATATTTCATAAACTAAAGACTGCATGTTTTTGATTTATGTGAATTCCGTAGGAAAAATGTTTTATAAACATTTTAGCCTGCCAGTTGATATCTTATATACATGTAGTGGGTCTTTCTATTTTGTGATGTTATACTATTGTTTCAGAAAAGGTAGAAGGTTTGGTACCATTACAACGTTTGATCCCACTGCAAATGTGTGCACCTGTACAGTCCTAAGTCAGGAATCTGATTTACAGTAGTTGTCGTCTGTTTATGTAGTTCATACGTGTTTCTCGTTTCTTGTTTTTATAAAGATTAGGTTTGTTTTTTAGTTTGAATGGTTTTATACTAGTAATTTTTGGGGCCCTTTATAGCTTGCTGTTTGGTGTGAGCCAACGCTCTGTGTTGAAGGCCGTACCTTGACCTATATAAATTTACTTTTATAAATTGTTACTTGGATGGAGAGTTGTCTCATTGGCACTCATACCACATCTTCCTATATATCTATAGGATGAAATCGTGTCATTAAACATTACATGGTGCATTATTGACGGACACTTTCAGTCGGCTTACGTATTTGATTAATTGCATGGCATTTAGTTCAGCGACAAATATTTGGTATAACTGCCAATCAAAGTTGAAATGAAGTGGATGTAATCAATATCGCAGGCAACCACATGGTCTTCAACAATGAGAAAAGAACAATACCACTAGTGGCCTATAGAAGGCCACAAATGAAAAATGTAAAACAATTCAATTGAGAAAATTCATAATACTATATTTGGCTTATTCATACTCGTGTACTAATATACCAAATAAGTTCCAATATGATTTCAAGGAGATGGTATTGCTTCATTATGAAGTTAGAACAGGGATAATGGCAGGATTATTCATCAATATTTAGTATCAGCTTGATTGAATTCCATATAGACCCTTTACAAATCTTTTTTTTAACTTACTGGTTCATGACATTATTTGGTATTTTTATCCATGCATGCACCATATGTATCCAGCTTGAAATTTTGAAGGGACCAGCGTTTTGTGTTTGAAGTCTGACTTTTTCGGATTTAACAGAATCTAGAGATTTAAATTTTACTAAACGGATGCCACAGACCTGGTCATGAAATATCCATAACCAAATTATAGAGAATAAACTGCCAAACCATATGTTCTCTGAGTGTTTGACATTCATTTTTAGCTCACCTGGCCCAAAGGGCCAAGTGAGCTTTTCCCATCACTTGGCGTCCGGCGTCGTCGTTGTCTGTCGTCCGTCGTCGTCGTCCGTCGTCATTAACTTTTACAAAAATCTTCTTCTCTGAAACTACAGGGCCAAGTAAAACCAAACATGGCCACAATCATCATTAGGGTATCTTGTTTTAAAAATGTGTGGCGAGACCCCGCCAACCAACCAAGATGGCCACCATGGCTAAAAATAGACCATAGGGTTAAAATGCAGTTTTTGGCTTATAACTCAAAAACCAAAGCATTTAGAGCAAATCTGACATGGGGTAAAATTGTTCATCAGGTCAACATCTATATCTGCCCTGAAATTTTCAGATGAATCGGACAATCCGTTGTTGGGTTGCTGCCCCTGAATTGGTAATTTTAAGGAAATTTTGCTGTTTTTGGTTATTATTTTGAATATTATTATAGATGGAGATAAACTGTAAACACCATAATAATGTTCAGCAAAGTAAGATTTACAAATAATTCAACATGATGGAAATGGTCAATTGACCCCTAAGGAGTTATTGTCCTTTATCATGTTTATAGTCAATTTTTAACAATTTTCATAAAATTTGTAAATTTTAACTAACATTTTCCACTGAAACTACTGGGCCAAGTTAATTATAGATAGAGATAATTGTAAGCAGCAAAAATGTTCAGTAAAGTAAGATGTACAAACACATCACCATCACCAAAACACAATTTTGTCATGAATCCATCTGCGTCCTTTGTTTAATATTCACATAGACCAAGGTGAGCGACACAGGCTCTTTAGAGCCTCTAGTTATAGATAGAGATGAACAGTAAACAGCAATAATGTTCAGCAAAGTAAGATTTACAAATAAGTCAACATGACTGAAATGATCAGTTGACCCCTTTAGGAGTTATTGCCCTTTATAGTCAATTTTTAACCATTTTTCGTAAATCTTAGTAATATTTTACAAAAATCTTCTCCTCTGAAACTACTGGGCCAAATTAATCCAAAACTTGGCCACAATCATCTTTTGGGTTAGTTGTTTGAAAAATGTGTCCGGTGACCTGGCAATCAAACCAAGATGGCCGCCATGGCTAAAAATAGAACATGGGGTAAAATGCAGATTTTGTCTTATAACTCAAAACCCAAAGCATTTAGAGCAAATCTGACATGGGGTAAAATTGTTTATCAGTTCAAGATCTATCTGCCCTGAAATTTTCAGATGAATCGGACAACCCGTTAATGGGTTGCTGGCCCTGAATTAGTAATTTTAAGGAAATTTTGCTCTTTTTGGTTATTATCTTGAATATTAATATAGATAGAGATAAACTATAAACAGCAATAATGTTCAGCAAAGTAAGATTTACAAATAAGTCAACATGACTGAAATGGTCAGTTGACCCCTTTAGGAGTTATTGCCCTTTATAGTCAATTTTTAACCATTTTTCGTAAATCTTAGTAATCTTTTACAAAAATCTTCTCCTCTGAAACTACTTGGCCAAATTAATCCAAACTTGGCCACAATCATGTTTTGGGTTCGTAGTTTGAAAAATGTGTCCGGTGACCCGGCCATCCAACCAAGATGGCTGCCATGGCTAAAAATAGAACATGGGTAAAATGCAGTTTTTGGCTTATAACTCAAAAACCAAAGCATTTAGAGCAAATCTGACAGGGGTAAAATTGTTTATCAGGTCAACATTTATCTGCTCTGAAATTTTTAGATGAATCGGACAACCCGTTGTTGGGTTGCTGACCCTGAATTGTTAGTTTTAAGGAAATTTTGCTGTTTTTGGTCATTATCTTGAATATTATTATTGATAGAGATAAACTGTAAACAACAATAATGTTCAGCAAAGTAAGATTTACAAATAAGTCAACATGACCGAAATGGTCAATTGACCCCTTTAGGAGTTATTGACCTTTATAGTCAATTTTTAACCATTTTTCCTAAATCTTAGTAATCTTTTACAAAAATCTTCTCCTCTGAAACTACTGGGCCAAATTAATCCAAACTTGGCCACAATCATATTTGGGATATCTAGTTTAAAAAATGTGTGGCGTGACCCGGTCAACCAACCAAGATGGCCGCCATGGCTAAAAATAGAACATAGAGGTAAAATGCAGTTTTTGGCTTATAACTCAAAAACACAAGCATTTAGAGCAAATCTGACAGCGGTAAAAGTGTTAATCAGGTCAAGATCTATCTGTCCAGAAATTTTCAGATTAATCGGACAACCCGTTATTGGGTTGCTGCCCCTGAACTGGTAATTTTAGGTAATTTTTGCTGTTTTTGGCTATTATCTTGAATATTATTATAGATAGAGATAAACTGTAAACTGCAATAATGTTCAGCAAAGTAAGATTTACAAATAAGTCAACATGACCAAAATGGTCAGTTGACCCCTTTAGGAGTTATTGACCTTTATAGTCAATTTTTAACCATTTTTCCTAAATCTTAGTAATCTTTTACAAAAATCTTCTCCTCTGAAACTACTGGGCCAAATTAATCCAAACTTGGCCACAATCATATTTGGGATATCTAGTTTAAAAAATGTGTGGCGTGACCCGGTCAACCAACCAAGATGGCTGCCATGGCTAAAAATAGAACATAGGGGTAAAATGCAGTTTTTGGCTTATAACTCAAAAACCAAAGCATTTAGAGCAAATCTGACATTCGGTAAAAGTGTTTATCAGGTCAACATCTATCTGTCCTGAAATTTTCAGATAAATCGGACAACCTGTTGTTGGGTTGCTGCCCCTGAATTGGTAATTTTAAGGAAATTTTTCTGTTTTTGGCTATTATCTTGAATATTATTATAGATAGAGATAAACTGTAAACTGCAATAATGTTCAGCAAAGTAAGATTTACAAATAAGTCAACATGACCAAAATGGTCAGTTGACCCCTTTAGGAGTTATTGACCTTTAGGCCAATTAAAATTAATTGCTAGATTTTCATCCCCGCCCGCTCCTCTGAAATCGTCCCGCCCCGATTTTTTTTATTTAACAAAAATATGATTTCCGGATTTTATCATGTCCGTTACCGGGAACCATCGATGATTTCGTTTCATTCAACACTTCCTGTTTCAAATTTCGTTTTTGTATTTCTCCGAGTAATCTAATAACGATATAATTGAGTCGACATATTCTGCTGCTCTATTATGACAACATCTACCGAGAATAGAGATTGATAACGAGAAGGGCATGACATATTCGAGTAACGAGTAAAACGCCTTGCCATTTAACACAAATTGCGGTAGTCACAAGTGAATCGAAAACCGTGTTTTTAGCTCACCTGGCCGAAAGGCCAAGTGAGCTTTTCTCATCACTTGGCGTCCGGCGTCCGTCGTCGTCCGTCGTCGTCGTCGTCGTCGTCGTCCGTCGTCGTCGTCCTGCGTTAACTTTTACAAAAATCTTCTCCTCTGAAACTACTGGGCCAAATTTAACCAAACTTGGCCACAATCATCATTGGGGTATCTAGTTTAAAAAATGTGTCCGGTGACCCGGCCAACCAACCAAGATGGCCGCCATGGCTAAAAATAGAACATAGGGGTAAAATGCAGTTTTTGGCTTATAACTCAAAAACCAAAGCATTTAGAGCAAATCTGACATGGGGTAATATTGTTCATCAGGTCAAGATCTATCTGCCCTGAAATTTTCAGATGAATCGGACATTTCGTTGTTGGGTTGCTGCCCCTGAAATGGTAATTGTAAGGAAATTTTGCTGTTTTTGGTTATTATCTTGAATATTATTATAGATAGAGATAAACTGTAAACAGCAATAATGTTCAGCAAAGTAAGATCTACAAATAAGTCAAACATGACCAAAATGGTCAATTGACCACTTTAGGAGTTATTGCCCTTTATAGTCAATTTTTAACCATTTTTCGTAAATCTTAGTAATCTTTTAGAAAAATCTTCTCCTCTGAAACTACTGGGCCAAATTTAACCAAACTTGGCCATAATCATCATTGGGGTATCTAGTTTAAAAAATGTGTCTGGTGACCCGCCCAACCAACCAAGATGGCCGCCATGGCTAAAAATAGAACATAGGGGTAAAATGCAGTTTTTGGCTTATAACTCAAAAACCAAAGCATTTAGAGCAAATCTGACATCGGGTAAAATTGTTGATCAGGTCAAGATCTAGCTGCCCTGAAATTTTCAGATGAATCGGACATTCTGTTGTTGGGTTGCTGCCCCTGAAATGGTAATTTTAAGGAAATTTTGCTGTTTTTGGTTATTATCTTGAATATTATTATAGATAGAGATAAACTGTAAACAGCAATAATGTTCAGCAAAGTAAGATCTACAAATAAGTTAACATGACCAAAATGGTCAGTTGACCACTTTAGGAGTTATTGCCCTTTATAGTCAATTTTTAACCATTTTTCGTAAATCTTAGTAATCTTTTAGAAAAATCTTCTCCTCTGAAACTACTGGGCCAAATTTAACCAAACTTGGCCATAATCATCATTGGGGTATGTAGTTTAAAAAATGTGTCCGGTGACCCGCCCAATCAACCAAGATGGCCGCCATGGCTAAAAATAGAACATGGGGGTAAAATGCAGTTTTTGGCTTATAACTCAAAAACCAAAGCATTTAGAGCAAATCTGACATGGGGTAAAATTGTTCATCAGGTCAAGATCTATCTGCCCTGGAATTTTCAGATGAATCAGATAATCGGTTGTTAGGTTGCTGCCCCTGAATTGGTAATTTTGAGGAAATTTTGCTGTTTTTTTGTTATCTTGAATATTATTATAGATAGAGATAAACTGTAAACAGCAATAATGTACAGCAAAGTAAGAACTAAAAATAAGTCACTATGACCAATATAGTCAATTGACCCCCTAAGGAGTTATTGCCCTTCATAGTCAATTTTTAACAATTTTCTTAAAATTTGAAGATTTTCAGTAACATTTTCCACAGAAAGTACTGTTATAGATAGAGATAATTGTAAGCAGCAAGAATGTTTAGTAAAGTAAGATCTACAAACACATCACCATCACCAAAACACAATTTTGTCATGAATCCATCTGTGTCCATTGTTTAATATTCACATAGACCAAGGTGAGCGACACAGGCTCTTTAGAGCCTCTAGTTTCTTTATTTATACGATGACTTTGTGTCAGGAAATTTGGACTGTAAATGATATCCAAAGCGCAAGAATCGTAGAACAAATTGGTACAAAAAACATGACTGGATAAAAGAAATTGACACAAGCACGAATTTGTTTGATTTATGACCGTATATTGAGAAAAAAAAAGTTGACAAACACGCATTTTAATTCCCTTATATTTACCCATGGCTGTTGTTTTTGTTGACAAACAGCAAACACCCTCTGTAACTGTCCCAATACCCTCAATTTAGTCATTAAAAAACTACTTTTTGGTTGTTAAGTTCATGTTTTACATCACATAATTACTTTCCACACTGAGTTTACATTTTATTTTGTACTCATAATACTTGTGTTGCATACAATTGTACCAATACATTTTATTGATTTTATGTGGACCACAAACCATTGCTTAGAAAGCAAAATACATTTGGTGTAGGTCTAGTCCAACTGAAGAGAGCATTTCTCTTCCCTTTGATGTATACTATAAATAGGTTTCTAAAGCGGCAATTACATGTATAACAGTGGTTGCCAATCAGGGATTTTTATTTAAGAGTTTAAAAAATAGTGTCAGATTCCTTATACAACATGTATATACATTATACAAGCTTGTTTTCCACTAGCATATACCCCGCGGTATGAAGAACTTGTGACAAGGGTTTCATATGAAATAAAATTTAAAAAATAAAATCCTCCCACCCGCCCCATGTTTTTCAAAAATTTGGATGAAAATCTACTAATTAATTTTAGTTGGCCTTATAGTCAATTTTTAACCATTTTTCCTAAATCTTAGTAATCTTTTACAAAAATCTTCTCCTCTGAAACTACTGGGCCAAATTAATCCAAACTTGGCCACAATCATATTTGGGATATCTAGTTTAAAAAATGTGTGGCGTGACCCGGTCAACCAACCAAGATGGCCGCCATGGCTAAAAATAGAACATAGGGGTAAAATGCAGTTTTTGGCTTATAACTCAAAAACCAAAGCATTTAGAGCAAATCTGACATCGGTAAAAGTGTTTATCAGGTCAAGATCTATCTGTCTAGAAATTTTCAGATGAATCGGACAACCTGTTGTTGGGTTGCTGCCCCTGAATTGGTAATTTTAAGGAAATTTTGCTGTTTTTGGTTATTATCTTGAATATTATTATAGATATAGATAAACTGTAAACAGCACTAATGTTCAGCAAAGTAAGATTTACAAATAAGTCAGCATGACCAAAATGGTCAGTTGACCCCTGAAGGAGTTATTGCCCTTTATAGTCAATTTTTAACCATTTTTTCGTAAATCTTAGTAATCTTTTACAAAAATCTTCTTCTCTGAAACTACTGGGCCAAATTAAACTAAACTTGACCACAGTCATCATTGGGGTAACTTGTTTAAAAAATGTGTGACGTGACCCGGCCAATCAACTAAAATGGCTGCCACGGCTAATAATAGAACATAGGGGTAAAATGCAGTTTTTGGCTTATAACTCAAAAACCGAAGCATTAAGAGAAAATCTGACAGGGTTTAATTGTTTATCAGGTCAAGATCTATCTGCCCTGATGTTTTCACATGGATCGGATAACTCGTTGTTAGGTTACTGTCCTGAATTGGTAATTTTAAGGAAATTTTGCCGTTTTTTGTTATCTTGAATATTATTATAGAGATAAACTGTATACAGCAAAACGTTCAGCAAAATAAGATCTACAAATAAGTTTACATGACAAAAATAGTCAATTGACCCCTTAAGGAGTTATTGCCCTAATTATAGTTAATTTTTAACATTTTTCATAAATTTTTGTTAATTTTTAGAAAATATTTTCCACTGTAATTACTGGGCCAAGTTCATTATAGATAGAGATAATTGTAGCAACAAGAATGTTCAGTAAAGTAAGATCTACAAACACATTACTATCACCAAAACACAATTATGTCATGAATTTATCCGTGTCCATTGTTTAATATGCACAAGACCAAGGTGAGCAACACAGGCTCTTTAGAGCCTCTAGTTTTAGTTTTATTTTATTGCAAAATCTGCTTAAAATAATCTGAACAGTATACTTTTTTCTTAAAATCCATCTTAAATGTAACAGTATTATAAAACTCCTAAATATGTGCTTGTTTTGAAAACAATTACTAAAGTAGTACAATTTATTCAGAAATTTCCATATTTTCTTTATTGATACAGGATACCATAATTGTTGTATCTTGATGTTTTAGCCAAAAAAATGTATTTATATTTGGTTTTGAAATTCCAGTTATATACAATTTATTCCAAATCATTGGCAATGTAAAATTCTTTAAATCCAGTAAAGAAAAAAACTTTTAACTTGGAATTAAAATCTTTAAAATAGGCACCATGTGTTATTTGTGACCTGTACACCATCTACATGATTTCCACATTTTAACCTACTTTAGTGGGCTAAAATCAATAAAGTACTTCCTTTCAAGTCATGCATGGTAAAAGTTGACTTCTAATTTGACAAGTTTATTGCATTTCTGAAAAGTGTTTGCAGAACATGATTAAAAAAAATTAATTATAAATTGTGACAAAGATACCAACTTCGTACATTCCAAGTGTAACGGTATATTAACATGTATTTTTTATTAAATTATCTTTATTCACATAAAATATCCAGTAATATTTACTGCTGAAGCAAAATCAATTCAACGAGCATCGGCACAATGATAAGAAACGTAATGTCGATTGAATTTTCCAAGGACCCTTTTTCATCGTTATCCGGAAACAAAGTGTGTTATAACGTCCGTCAAATCTGAAATCGATTCTGTCAAGTCATTGGGCATTTATTTTTACTCAAAATCGTATGTTACATTATGCACATAGGATCTCTTTGAAAATTGTATTTTCCTTTTTAAACAATATGAAACAAGTCTACAGAATATGCTTGCTAACATCCCGTTGGAAACAAAACCAATGTTTAGACCTAGTATTTCATATATCCGGCCGTAAGCACATGATCACATGTTAGTCACATGTTTCACGTATGACCGGAAATGATTAGAACTTAACGACAAAAACAATTTTAATAAAAAAAGGAAATATCTGGACTTCTGTTTCTTGTGAAATGTAACCCATAACGATTACATCATTTTCTAACTTAATTATTACTAATTAGATCAAAACTAGAATGTAAATCATCTCTGATTTACCTGTTTGAACATCTCGCAAGAGTTCATATTTGCATATTGTTGTAAAGAATTCTTTTACAACAAAGCAGATTACACCATCTAAAATTTGCGTTACGAAATCGGAAACAAATGTAACGCTAGTGTTCTTACACCTGCTACAGAAATACTTATAGTTCTCGGCATTTTCTTCTGACTATTCTTATTGGTCGATGTTCTTTATTATTTGAAAGCAAAAGTTATGATTTTGCAGACGACGATTGTCTTTAAATTTACCAGAGTTACACACTTCGGAAGCGAAAATAACGCTCAGAAACGACACAGAAGAGCGGCAGGATAAACTGAAACATTTGTTTATTTCAAATTCTCTCTAGGGGAGAGTAGAAAGCACCTTTATTTTAATAGAAATAATAGCATTTGATGGTGGAGCAACAACTTCTCTCACCAAAATACAATATTTTATCACTTTTCTATCGTTATCGGAAACGGTCCCAATACCAAATTATGGTCCATATACATTGCTTATTTTGTCTCATCAGATGTTATTCCTTAAAAAAAACATCTTTAAGAAGTGTTAGTTGAATTTTGGAAATTTGGAGATGTTGTGATTCGGCTAAGAATGGTAAAAATGCTTTATGAGGAAAATCTGCATACATAAACAAGTATCATGTGACAGTCACAATTTTGCATACATAAAAAAATATAAGAATTTACAGCAGATATAAATCATGACTGATTTTAACTGATAGAATTCACAGTAAACATGACTGATTATAAATTATAACTGATCAGGGTTTCTCCTGGGTTAATTATTTTTTTCACCACCTCTTTCGCCAAAACAATATATTTTTTGCCACTTCGTTATTTTTTTCGCCTAGTAACATAAAAAACAATGTTTGTTGGAATTTTCCTTCTTTTCGAATACCCCCCATTGTTGTCTATGATTATTCTCTCAAGCTTATCTTTTAGTCTACATTGTAATGAATAAACAATAAACATTTACTTAATAAAACTTTGCTTTTTATACGACAGCAAAAATTAAAAAAATTTTGGTCGTATATTGGTATCACATCTGCGTCGTCTATGTCCAAAGACAGATAATTTCCAGATAATAACTTTAGTTTCAGTAAAAAGAAAATCAATAAAATTTAAACAGAAGTTTTATAACCACTGAAGGAAGGTTGGGATTGATTTTTGGGGTTATGGTCCCAACTGTAAAGGAATTATGGGCCAAAAAAGGGGCCCAAATAAGCATTTTTATAGTTTCCAGACAATGACTTGTGTTAAAGTGTATGAATCTCTCTGAAATTATACCACAAATTTCCATTCTATAAAGGGATGCAGTGTTCTAGCCAGGATATGAAAAGGGCAAGGTGCTAGTCAGAAAAAGGGCAATTTTACACGTAAATGTCATTGAAAAAATGGCAATTTTATGCGATAATGTCATTGAAAGAAGGGCAATTACTTAAGCCTCATAATTAATTAAAATATAACTTAGGCACTATGATATACTCAAGTTTCAATTAAAATGGAGTAAATATAGTTCTCTACTTTTGGCACAATTTTTATACAACCGCAAAAATTGAAAATATTTTGGTCTTATATTGGTATGACGTTGGCGTCGTCGTCCAAAAACATTTGGTTTTCGCACTATAACTTTAGTATAAGTAAATAGATATCTATGAAATTTAAACACAAGGTTTATGACCACAAAAGGAAGGTTGGGATTGATTTTGGGAGTTTTGGTTCCAACAGTTTAGGAATTAGGGGCCAAAAAAGGGCCCAAATAAGCATTATTCTTGGTTTTCGCACAATAACTTTAGTATAAGTTAATAGAAATCATTGAAATTTAAACACAAGGTTTATGACCACAAAAGGAAGGTTGGGATTGATTTGGGGAGTTTTGGTTCTAACAGTTTAGGAAAAAGGGGCCAAAAAGGGGCCCAAATAAGCATTATTCTTGGTTTTCGCACCATAACTTTAGTTTAAGTAAATTGAAATCTATGAAATTTAAACACAAGGTTTATGACCATAAAGGAAGGTTGGGTTTGATTTTGGGAGTTTTGGTCCCAACGGTTTAGGAATAAGGGGCCCAAAGGGTCCAAAATTGAACTTTGTGTGCTTTCATCAAAAATTGAAAATGGGCTTCTTTGATATGCCAAATCTAACTGTGTATCTAGATTCTTAATTTTTGGTCCTGTTTTCAAATTGGTCTACATTAAGGTCCAAAGGGTCCAAAATTAAACTTAGTTTGATTTTAACAAAAATTGAATCCTTAGGGTTCTTTGATATGCTGAATCTAAATATGTACTTAGATTTTTGATTATTGCCCCAGTTTTCAAGTTGGTTCAAATCAGGATCCAAAATTATTATATTAAGTATTGTGCAATAGCAAGAAATTTTCAATTGCACAGTATTCAGCAACAGCAAGAAATCTTCAATTGCACAGTATTGTGCAATAGCAAGAAATTTTCAATTGCACAGTATTGCGCAATAGCAAGAAATCTTCATTTGCACAGTATTGTGCAATAACAAATATTTTCAATTGCACAGTAATGCGCAATAGCAAGAAATATCTAATTGCACAATATTGTGCAATAGCAAGAAATTTTCAATTGGAGCTAGTTATCTTTCTCTGTCCAGAATAGTAGTTGAATCAACTTTAATCATTGTTTTATACAATATACAATGTATATTCACTTTTACTACCAACTGATAAATTGAAACAATCTTTACCATTCAGTGATAACAAGCACTTTATTTTACATTTTAATATTTTATGATGTATTTAAATGAGTAGTTATTGTTGCAAACTCCATTAGAAATTTGAATTGAGATCAGAAAAAGGGAAAGGGGGATGTGAAAAAAAGAGGGGGGGGGGGGGGTTAAATTTTTCTCATTTCAGATTTCATAAATAAAAAGAAAATTTCTTCAAACATTTTTTTGAGAGGACTTATATTCAACAGCATAGTGAATTGCTCAAAGGCAAAAAAAATATTTTAAGTTCATTAGAACACATTCATTCTGTGTCAGAAACCTATACTGTGTCAACTATTTAATCACAATCCAAATTTAGAGCTGAATCCAGCTTGAATGTTGTGTCCATACTTGCCCCAACTGTTCAGGGTTCAACCTCTGCGGTCGTATAAAGCTGCGCCCTTCGGAGCATCTGGTTCCGATTATAACCCTTTGCCAAATCCTAATTTCTACTAACCGGATGCCTTATGCTAATTGCACAAACCTATCGAAATATAAATTTATGAACTCAGTTTGCTTTGTAATCTGGAATTCTGGATGCATTTATTTTATCTATCATATCTTTATACTTTGTTTCCTTCATGAATGGGTTTATATTCTCAACTTTGTAGCTGTCTTTACTTACATGTATGGTAGATGTTGTATGCGATAAAACCTGTGGCATGCAATTGATTGGGACCTCTTATGAAGAGAATTATTTTGGTCTCATAAAACATCTCAAAATTTAAGGATTTCCTGACTTTATTTAAATCAATTCAAACATTCTACAAGAAGAATTTCTTAATTCAGAAGTTTATGAATACCTGTACACACTTTCAAAATTACCAATTTATATAAAAAGGTATGTAGATATAAAAAGATACCAGAATTAAAATGATGTACGTCAGACACGAGTTAAGTCTACAAAAAAAGCATTAGTGACGCTCTAATGAAAAAAGTTAAAAGGCTAAATACATTACAAAGTTAAGGAATCTATTCCTTAGGTAGACAATCCTTAGCTTTTCGAAAAGGTCAAAGTTTATGATAGGACAGTGACTCAAAAAAGAAACAAAAGAGAAACAAGTCGAGGTCAGAATACCGTTAGTAATGATGACGGTGGCGCTTGAAAGTCACATGTAAAGCTCTTTCTGCCATGTCTTGAATTTAGATAACAAAAATGAAATAGTAAATAGAAAGCATCTCACTGATACTCAGGTAAAGAATACGCATTTGCGTCATCACATATCTTAATCTAAATTATAGTTGAATTCGAATTTCAAACAGCCTACATTTAATGTTTTGACTCCAGATTCATTGACATTTTATCCGGAATTTTTGAGAATGCAAACCGAAAGTGTGCTTTTGAAATGTGATCTATAATGTGAATGAATCAAGAAGTGTAGGATATTTGGTCAACACAATGAATACATGGGTAATTTCATTGTTCGTACCCCAAAATGAAAATAACGCCACATCATATTGGTTAAATTTCCATTGTTTATGACATTTATAACCAATCAGGACGTTTTGGTGTACACTTTTGAAAATATTACCAAGGATGCATTAGATTCTGAAACGGCGAATAAACTATACACACTTAAAATTTCATTTGGTCTATTTGATGTTTTCCCAATTTCATTGAAAATGGCCAAAGAAAATCTTTGAAATGTATTTTATATTGAACCAAGGATTTGAATAGTAAGAAGGATTGGAATCTCGCGGTTTATCGTAATCTCTTCCACGGCGAGATCATTTTCATAAGGTTGGGACAAGTACTGTTAAAGAGGGGGCCCAGTGGTAGACCCTATCAAACGTCCTCTGCATGTTACTCTAGCCGGTTTCAATCATCATAACCATGAAAAAGGCATTAAAAAAACATTTGCCAGTGTGTACTGCAAGCATTTTTTTTTTAATATTAAATAAATAACATTACATTTTTAAATGCACTTTTCTTTCTTGTCAGAGCACTTAAATCAATTTGTTTATGAATTAAATAGGGCAACCTTAATATAGTGTCAGATCTCTGTCATAACGGCCACTCAATTAGTCAATCATGGAATTATTCCTGATTATGTATTATACATGTAATATAATACAGAAATTTACTTGAAAAGAGCGACTTGTCATATATCAAAGAAGACTTCTTTCATCTTTTTCTGACTGTACATAGGAGGTAAGTAACTGTTACAGCAGTTTACATCAAGAATTAAAACAAAAGTCTTACTTTTCTGTTTGTAACTTTAATACTTGCTAGGTCTAAACTGTGGCATCTAGATGTTTATCAATAAATCTCTTTGTAAACATAACTAAAATGTTTAATGTCTAACAGTAGATACTTTTTGTACAATTTTGCCTTGTATTGACTTTATAGCGCACAATTACAAATATAATATACATGTAAAACACTGACTTTTGTCTATCAAGATAAGAAATAAATAATTGCTTACCGGGACATTAACATCATTTGAACTTTGGTGATTACTGAGCTGTCTCATTCGATTGACAATCATACCACACATCTTTACTTTTATGTCTTGACTCCAAATTTGGTATAAAAACTATTTTTTTACATGTTTTATGTATGGACTGTTGGTTTCATGTGATAATATTTATCGATCTGCTAAGCCGCATGGGTTTTAATGATTGTGGATGACATACATTCATCGATTGTGCATGTAGACTACTAGTTTTTAAAATCTTCATTTGATATGGGATGGATAGTTGTCTCATTACAATCATATCCCATGTCTCCTTGCTTATCTTACTACACATCCTCATAGACATTAATCACACAGATTTATATGAAAAACTGGATAAATAAAGTCAGAGACAAGAAAGAGAATAGTCAATATACCCTCAACACCAAGCAGATTAGGCAAATGTTAAATGAATCTGGCATATAAAGGAATTTAAAAAGAGATATTCTATGATTTATTTTTACGTTAAAATATAGATATAATCCAATTCAGCTGGTATCACATGATTATCTATCAAGTCACTATCAAATTTCCCTACACACAAAGTGTAGCTCTCCAAGTTTTAATATAAGAGATTGAATGTTAATAATCTAATGAAATACTGTTGGTATATCTTTCCATAAATGATATTCAGAGGAACGTTCTGGTCAATAGTCTTATTTAGTTGTACCAATCAGGGGTTAAAAAATCCACTAGCCCGATGTCCGGGACTACAGCATTTAGGCCTTGGGCAACCAAAACTTGTAACCCAATATGCCAGACGGACTAGTAACAAAAAATTCTTGGCGTTTCCAAAATAGAAAGTGGAAAATCCCCTCATCACTATTCTATCTTAGCCAGTCAGAATCGACTACGTCCTCCGGGATTCCCAGAATTTGAACTGATTTTGTAAAAGTTTTAAAACAGAACTATTGTACATTGCTTATGCAACCAGAGAAATATAATGTAACCTGATTGTACAGTGACCTCCTTCTGAATAATTTATTGCAATATAAATGTGAATCCCTTTTGGCAGCAGAAACCTGACTTTTGTCAGATATAAATATGTAACATGTGCACATGTTATGGATGCCATTTTGTTTTTGTTTACATACTGTGAAGCCTCCAGAACCAAGACCTAAACATTAACAGTCTTCAGAAAACTTTAACTTGATGCAATAATATTTCATCAATCATATTTATCTTCATTTATATTCAAATTAATTTGATTTTTGAAGAAATAAAATTTATAACAAATACAATTTCAGTTATTACACCAGAACCATTTTAAACTGCTTATTTCAAGCATAAAATTTGATATGGATTGTAATACTTACATATCCGGTGTCAGTTTGTTTAGGTGATGCAAATGTCCGCCATTAATCAAGGCACATTGAGCATTTTCCAGATGCATCACGGGTAATCACACAAAATCTCGTGTGCATAAGACAGTATACTACAGTCTATGCAAAAGTCCACGAGATTCCAATCCTTCTTACTATACAAATCCTTGATTGAACATTGCATTTTTGACGTTCTAACGTATTATGTTTGTTGTTTTGCCTACACATTGTTGTCAATATGATTCTATGTGACTGTCATACAGCCGTTCAACATAGGCATGAATGGTCTTGGAAGTGACTACACCTACAAGCCCGACCTCCCCATAAGTCGTCATTTGAGGTCACCTGGGCACGCCCAAGCTGATCTCAAAAACCTTACCACCACAATCATAGACCACACCGAGGGTTATTGGCCGAAAGACTTGCTCAAGAAAGATTTTGGATTAGAAAACTAAGGACAGTTCACCCAGAGGGCATAAAGGACAAATTTGACATATTATACCAGCTTAGATCCATTAGTGCTGTTTATTGGGAATGTAATTCCTTGCAGTTGTTGTAACATCTTATCTGTCGTCATTTTGGAATTTTAGAGTTGTGTCAGGCCATATACTATTTACGTTGTATCCTTTCTAGAATATACATGTAGATACTAGATAGGATACAAAGTAAAAACAATAATTACACATTAAATCAGACTTTGCAATGTTGACAATATCCACAAAACATGGTGCACTGGACATATTATTTTCAATATTCTACATTAGGAAATACCTGTACCAAATAAGGAATATAAAACCCACTTACCAGAAAGGCTATATTATTCTTCAAATATCTAAAAATCAATTTTATTGTACAAAAACTTTCATATTTAAAAAATTCACCATGGCCATAATGCAAAATTAAACTTCTAACTGTGTATTGCTACCTTAAGGAAACATATATCAAAAACTGAAGTTGATTAAAGAATCATTTCAAAAAAGTATGACAAAAATACCCTAATCCAAAGAAAATTAAGGAAGGTCCATAAAGACTTGTGGGTGGAGGTTTTATCTTTGTGACTTAACACTTATTTTAAGCTATGTTTTGATTTCAGGTTTTTGACTTTTCCTAATGAGACAAGACTGTGGACAGAAGTTCAGAGTATATTAGAAGCTTTACAGTCAGAGTCTTCTAATAGTTTCCTCACAGGTAATTTTCTCTTCATATAAAAAAAAATATGCAAATTATAATTTGTACAATATTCGACTAAAATAAAATTAATTTACTTATACATTTCTGTAACTTATACAATAATTTGTAGTATTGATCTTGTTATAAAAAAGCATTGATACACACTATAGAATTTGTTTTCAATGACCACACAATAAACCTTATTTATAAAATACAAAAATAGTTCTGCATCATTTGTTTGGGCATGGCATTGAATTATGGCATTGGGAATTGCACAACATCTTTTGCTTTTTACAATTACATGGAAAAGGACTGCTCCCTCCTTTGCATTAACATAAAAGAAAACCCTAATCATAATAAAGCAGTTAAAAATTTATGACATGTACATGTTTAAGACTTTTTTAAATTCAAATACAAAATTACAAAATAAAAGATAAATGTTGGTATGTTTTTTAGGGATTTTATAACAGCTCTATTTTCAAACAATTACAGACTTTCCATAGATATTTTTTTTTAAACCAAAATTCATTTGCATAAGGTCAATTTCTAAATATATGTATTTTTTGAAAGGTTGGAACTTGTTCTAAATCTTAACTATGGCACTGGCCTCCCTATCAACAAGCAGCACAGGTTAGCTGCTAAATCTACACACGGAAATATAGTTCCCTATAAATTTCATGTCTGTGTACATATGCACTGTTTTTCGTTGTGGGTCAAGAATCTGTGTTGAAGGACGTACCTTGACCTATAATGGTTTACTTTTATAAATTGTTATTTGGATGGAGAGTTGTCTCATTGGCACTCATACCAAACCTTCCTATATCTATCTATTAGCAACCCATTGTTAGGTTGCTGCCACTAAGTTGGTAATTTTAAGGAAATTTTGCAGTTTTTGGTTGTTATTATTATGAGTATAATTAATGATAAAGATAAACTGTAACAGCAAAAATGTTCAGCAATGTAAGATCTACAAATAAGTTCATTTGACCAAAATTGTCAATTGACCCCTTAAGGAGTTATTGCACCTTAAGGACAATTTTACACATTTTTTCATCATGTTTTCTAGCTTTAAAAAAATCTTCTTTGTAACTACTGAACAATTTTATGATACCTATCAATTCATATAAATGTACATTTTATTAGGAACTTTTATATGTTTTTTTTTCATATTCATATTCCATGTACCTTCTGTTATGTGCTTTTGTTTTTTTTTAGTTTTTCTCTCTACATATAAATAATTCACAGTCAATCAACTTCATCCCTGTTTCATATAATTACTCGCCAAAATATAATACTAAACATAAATTTAAGACTGAAAGTATATATACATAATATGTATGTTCAGGGCTCACGCTCACAGTCGACTTGGGCAAAGAAGTTGCTTTCCCGACCATCACTTTGCTCTCCCTGACCCCCAATAGCGAAAACAAGTCGCCCTGTTGTTTACGATACTCACTTTCAGTGGATTCCGTCAAGGACATTTTCAATTTTTACCAAGTTGATGAAACATCAATTTTTTATTGATAATTAAAGAAATTCAGACATAAACGATTCATTTTCTTAAGAAAAGAGGTTGAAGCATTGTCTTTGCATTGTGTAGCAGGTTATTTAATAAAAATACAACTTTTCTCACTTTGTGCACTTCCGTAAGTTCCGGTGCTTTTTACTCGAAAATGTACATCAACCTAACTTAGGGCTGCAAAATAAGTTTGTTACTTCATTTAAACATGATAAAAGTTGCCTCCAGTAAATGTTTAATCCATTTATTGCATTAAAAACGTCATGTTCCTTTCCAAATAACTTGAAAACATAGTTTATTTTTATACGACCGCAAAAATTTTAATTTTTCGTCGTATATTGCTATCACGTTGGCATCGTCGTCGTCGTCCGAATACTTTTAGTTTTCACACTCTAACTTTAGTAAAAGTGAATAGAAATCTATTAAATTTTAACACAAGGTTTATGACCACAAAAGGAAGGTTGGGATTGATTTTGGGTGTTTTGGTTCCAACAGTTTAAGAATTAGGGGCCAAAAAAGGGTCCAAATAAGCATTATTCTTGGTTTTCGCACAATAACTTTAGTATAAGTAAATAGAAATCAATGAAAATAAAACACAAGGTTTATGAACACAAAAGGAAGGTTGGGATTGATTTTGGGAGTTGAGGTCCCAACATTTTAGGAATAGGGGTCAAAAAGGGGCCCAAATAAGCATTATTCTTGGTTTTCGCACAATAACTTTAGTATAAGTAAATAGAAATCAATGAAAATAAAACACAAGGTTTATGACCACAAAAGGAAGGTTGGGATTGATTTTTGGAGTTGAGGTCCCAACAGTTTAGGAATAAAGGGCCAAAAAGGGGCCCAAATAAGCATTATTCTTGGTTTTCGCACCATAACTTTAGTATAAGTAAATAGAAATCTATGAAATTTTAAACACAAGGTTTGTGACCATAAAAGGAAGGTTGGGTTTGATTTTTGGGAGTTTTGGTCCCAACAGTTTAGGAATAGGGGCCCAAAGGGTCCAAAATTGAACTTTGTTTGATTTCATCAAAAATTGAATAATTGGGGTTCTTTGATTTGCCGAATCTAACTGTGTATGTAGATTCTTAATTTTTGGTCCCGTTTTCAAATTGGTCTACATTAAGGTCCAAAGGGTCCAAAATTAAACTTAGTTTGATTTTAACAAAAATTGAATCCTTGGGGTTCTTTGATATACTGAATCTAAAAATGTAATTAGATTTTTGATTATTGGCCCAGTTTTCAAGTTGGTCCAAATCGGGGTCCAAAATTAAACTTTGTTTGATTTCATCAAAAATTGAATAATTGGGGTTCTTTGATATGCCAAATCTTACTGTGTATGTAGATTTTTAATTTTTGGTCCCGTTTTCAAATTGGTCTACATTAAAGTCCAAAGGGTCCAAAATTAAACTAAGTTTGATTTTAACAAAAATTGAATTCTTGGGCTTTTTTGATATGCTGAATCTACCATGTACTTAGATTTTTGATTATGGGCCCAGTTTTCAAGTTGGTTCAAATCAGGATCCAAAATTATTATATTAAGTATTGTGCAATAGCAAGAAATTTTCAATTGCACAGTATTCAGCAATAGCAAGAAATCTTCAATTGCACAGTATTGTGCAATAGCAAGAAATTTTCAATTGGAGTTTTCTTTCTTTGTCCAGAATAGTAGTTGAATCAACTTAAATCATTGTTTTATACAATATACAATGTATATTCACTTTTACTACCAACTGATAAATTAAAACAATCTTTACCATTCAGTGATAACAAGCACTTTATTTTACATTTTAATATTTTATGATGTATTTAAATGAGTAGTTATTGTTGCAAACTCCATTAGAAATTTGAATTGAGATCAGTTTTGGAAAAAGGGAAAGGGGGATGTGAAAAAAAAAAATGGGGGTGGGGGGTTAAACTTTTCTCATTTTAGATTTCATAAATAGAAAGAAAATTTCTTCAAACATTTTTTTGAGAGGATTAACATTTTTTTGAGAGGATTAATATTCAACAGCATAGTGAATTGCTCAAAGGCCAAAAAAATATTTTAAGTTCATTAGACCACATTCATTCTGTGTCAGAAACCTATGCTGTGTCAACTATTTCATCACAATCCAAATTTAGAGCTGAATCCAGCTTGAATGTTGTGTCCATACTTGCCCCAACCATTCAGGGTTCATCCTCTGCAGTCGTATAAAGCTGCGCCCTGCGGAGCATCTGGTTGTAAATTTTCTTGCATTTTTCCGCCATTGATTTTTGATGGGATTCCAAATGGGATCCCACCTAATTCCATCAGGATAAAATTTCGGGAATCCCGCCCAAAATCCGGGAATTCTGATGTAAATCCCGGTTGAAATATACTGGGATCCCACTGGGATATTGTGGGATTTCAATTGGGATCCCACTGGGATAAAATTTCGAGATTCCCGCAAAAGAAGCGGGATCCCGATGTAAATGTACTGGGATAAAATTTCGGGATTCCCGTAAAAGAAGCGGAATCCCGATGTATCTCCCAGTGGAAATATACTGGGATTTTGATTGAAATATACTGGGATTCCCGAAAAAAAAAAGCGGGATCCCAAAAATAAATCCCAGCAGGATATATACATGCACCAATTCAAATTGCACTGCCACTGTGATTATTCATGCAAAAGGATACATGTCATGTTCTCCTTTCTGTGAATTAATTTGCTATCTCTGTACTTCCAACTAGTATTCCTGAGTAAATTATGGTAACTGGAATATCTGCATGCAATCTGTTCCGTTGGCAGCTCCATTTAAAAATATCATTAAATCCCCTAAAAGTATCAAAAAAATCCACCAAAAATCAATTGTTCAATACGTTTTGAAGCAACAAATTCAATAGAAATGTTATTGCATGTTTATACAGTAGATTGGAAGCTAGTCCAAATAATTATGACGTCTTGGAAGGCTATTTTAAATTTTTTGGTAAATTAATTACCCTCCCCCTTTTTTATCCCCTGAAGATAAATAACTAGCGACTTATTATTTTCACCAAATAAATATACACACAACTGAATTAAATTTTTACATACCTACCAGTTATGCCTGTTATGTGACAACAAGTTTATTCATTGTATATGTTAAAAATAAATATATTTTCAGCTTATGCTTTCAGACTTTCTGATGTTGATTAGCTTAACAAAAACCATAAAAATCATAGTTCCTCAATAAATTATTGTTATAATCATTATATACACATATACACATGTTAAATTAAATTATTAATGTACTTAAAATATCTGAAAAAATCTGCATCGGATCTTGGGTCTGTCCTCCATAAATCAGCGTAATCAGATTTTGATGACGTTTTTACCTGTACACTAACGTCGAAGTGACAATCTCGCCCCAAATTATATCGGCCAGAAGTTGATCTGTCTCTGTAACGGTATTATAAATAAATTAAGTGTATCGCATAAAAGAAATTAATTACTGGCCAGTTTTTACTAAATATAAGAAAAGAATACTTTATTAATCGGCACAGGCCGGGTGCATGCGGATAAGTTAGTGGCCGCATTATTTAGGACAGTATTTTCTAGGGTCGAACTGTTCAGTACAATTGAAAACAAAGCACGCGGCCATGATTTTTTTTACATTTTACCAGGGGTTAAAATTTTTTGTTACAGCTAACTAGCCCAGGACTTATTGGCAGCAGGATTTTACTAGCCCTGTTGGAAGAACTGCTAGTCCATCAAAACTGACCTGCTAGCCCTAGTATGCCTTAAAAATCAAGAGTTTGCTGCAAAATACAAAGTGGGTGTCCTTTGTTTTGAAGGAGACATTATACACTGTATTTAATCATTTTTGTTGATCTGTTGTGACTATTCTTTTGGTGTTTAACCTAACTTAGTTGTTCCCATATTCAAAGCAGACTTTTTTTTTGCGTGATTGGGGCAACTAACAGCAATATTCACAGAGCATTGTCTGTTTTTTTTCAACAGCAACAGCCAACCTTGCCAGGGGAATCATTGTGTCCCAGTTCTGCCAACTTTTCAGGAAGTGAATGCGTGATTTTTTGGCCAAATTGTAAAGATGAAAGAGAAAAAACAATAGTTCAAAGGAAAATGCCGCCAAATAAGCATGAACATGTTTGAGTCTCGCGCTAAAGACTTGGCAGCCCTTCTGTCCTGGACACCATTAATTTTTTTCCGCTGCTTTTCCCTGTCGTATTTAGCATTTTTGTGGGATGAATTTTCAGCCTCGTTAGTCCTTTCATCTACCGTTTTTCGGTTTGAAACTGACGAAGTTCCTGGGGTTCCCGGACTAAAATATTAAGAAATATAGTGTTGCATGGTTTCGTGCTCAAGAGCTGTGCAACAAGACAGGTCAATTCCAATCAATACATCATACCCCCAAATACCGTTAATTGAAAATCTCGGCACGATAAGCAATGTACAATACCCAGAGCCATGGTATGAGAAATCGATATTTTAAGTACGAGAATTGCGATCAACACATGATACCAGGCCACCCAGACATGCCAGAGTTACATGTATTTGTTCTATTTTTAAAATATGTACAACAGGACCAGTACAAACCAGTTCAAATTCTTGGAATCCCAGATGATTTAATTTAATCGAATTGGCTAACATAGAATAGTTATGAAGGGATTTTTCACTTTCTATTTTGGAAACGTCAAGAATTTTTTTTACTAGTCCGTCGGGCATATCAGATTACACATTTTAATTGCCCGAGGCGTAAATGATCTAGTCTCGGGCGTCGGGCTAGTGGATTTTTTAACCCCTGATTTTACATAACTTGAGAAACCAACGTTTTACGATGTTGATCATTATCTTATCATTGATGCCGGACGACAACTAATAGAACCACACTATGTGAACTTGGGGAACATCAGAAACGCCCAAGCTTGTCTGGCAAAACACCCATTGATATTTCTCGGAGCTCGCCATTTTAATCGCGAAAATCTCGGCATTTTTCTGACTTATATCTGTCAAACTGAATATTAAGTGACACTTAAAAGATCTTAAAAGTGATTGGCTTCACCTGACAGCTTTGGTGTCCTACACATTGTTAATTAACACCAATAACCTGTACTTGATGTCATCAGAGACATATGCATACACAAACCAAACACTGACATATTTATGGTTCATACAATTTTCCGTTTTAACTAGACTGGGATCCCAGGTTCAAACAGTTATCCCGATTGGGATCACGACTTTAAACAGTTCCGATTGGGATCCCAGCTTCAAACAGTTACCCCGATTGGGATCCCAGTGTCCGATATTTATCCCGTTTCATCTAGACTGGAATCCCGGCTTCAGACAGTTATCCAGAAGGGGATCCCAGTTTCAGATATTTATCCCGAATGGGATCCCGACTCCAGATGCTTATCCCGGCTTATCCCGACAATTTCACTGGGATTGCATTGGGATCCCGATGGATCCCGTTTTCATTTTCTCTTGGGTGGTGTATAAAATTTCCTATAATTTATATGGATTGTTTCAAAATATTGATTAAAGTTGCTTAACTCTGAGACTATTCTACCAATACCAATATATTATGGCCCAGCTTAACTTTGTATTATTATATCTTTTGATGAGAAACACTGAATTTCATACACAAGATAGTTTTTAATTAAATTGTAACTGATATATTATAATTTCTTTACCTTTTTTGAATTAAAAAAATATTTTTTTTAGTGCTAGATATTTTATAGTTGGTAGTTTCTCACAAGAACCTTATTAAAACTTAAACAACTTTTAAGTTGAAATGCTACTTATATTGTATACTCAGATATGAATTGAACAATATAAAAAGAACATTATTTACATATGACCCTTTATACTAACTATTAATAATAACTATAGTAAAATACAAACATTGTAGCGCACCGCGCGATGAGCACTTCTCTTTCAAATCTCACCACTTCTCCCTATCAGTTTCAAAAAGTGAAGTCACTTCTCCCTATAATTTTTAAGTAGTGTGAGCCCTGATGTTATATGAATTTAAGGCAAAATTAATACATAAGTAAGTTGCCTATCAAAACCAATAACAACAACAATGACAGATTAAAAAGTCAATTGTTCATGAACAATTGAATGGTCTTTCCTTTTTTCTTTTATTAATTGCCTTCTTAGTTAAAAAATATATGGTTTCTAAGGACTTTTATGTTCATAAGTGGTTGCTTAGGGCAAAAATCATTCCTAAGGATAAATATATTAAAATAAGTTATTAAAAATGTCATATGTACTATTCATAGTTTTTAAAGTTAAAAAAATAAGTGATTGCTAAGGACTTGTATGTCGTTGCTATGGACAAAAATGTCATTTCCAGTAATAAAAATGTCATATTTATATTATTCATAGCCTTCTAAGTTCAAAACTATATGGTTGCTATGGTGTTTTATGTCGTTGCTAGGGACTTGACCTAACTTTGTAGATCTTATTATGCTGATCATTTTTGCAATTCAAAGTTTCTTTCTATCTGTAACCACTTTTGAGTTATAAGCAAACAATCATCATATCGGACCCCAAAAACAGTTATGGTGCCCTAGTTCCATAACATTTGGTCCAATGATTTTCAACCCAACATAACAAATGTAGATCTCGACAAGACACATATTTTCTTCGTTACATTTTATCAGCCATCTTTTAGTAAATCTGATAACAAGCTATTGTCAAAATCTAGGTCATGACCTTCATCTTTGACCTTAGGTCAATTTTCATGTTCATGTGAATTGATGATCATTGGTTATGATCCTAGGTGGCTACAACTTACAGTTTTTGAGTTTTAGTGGCAAACCGACATTTGTTAATTTTCAAAGGGGCATAACCCTACCAATAAGTCGTTGAATCTTTTCGATTCAAATGTAACGAAGCACCAAGGTCTGTTCCTGGACAAATTCCATCCTTTGTTTTTTTTCTACCTATTATGGTTATGGAGTTAGAATGATAACAAGTTTTTCGGTGTTAGGGGAGATAACCCCTATAAAGGAAATGTTACGGGGGTCGTGCCCTCACCACAAAATAGCTTTTGGTCAACCGATACTAGATACCTAATATCATTTCAACATGTCGCATACTTTTTTTGGGAAATTTCGTTAAAGTTTGGCAGAAAGAATAATAATAATAATAATAATAATCAGAAGAAATACAGTAAGGTCTTTCCTTATAGAAAAAGGAAAGACCTTAAAAATGAAGTTGTAGTCTAACATTTCATAGAAAGTAGAGCAGCCGGTATAAGAGAATAATATTGAACGATGTCTTTATCAATAGATAAGTTACATTAACTTTTATACGGCGTATATATATGATTATTGGCTTACTTGTTTGTCTAGGAGTAGAGCTATATTGCAAACACTTTGTTTGATCTTTTGTCCGATCGTCTAACAATATGTTTGTTACTTTTCTCAGAAACAACCTTACTGAATGACTTCATATTTGCTCATCAGCTTGACAGCAACAAGTTTTAACATGTGTACACTTTCTGATCTGTCATTCTGCAATTAGTGTACATTTGCTGATACTTTAATTTTTATCTCTCAATATTTTGAAGTGCATTAAGGATATGCCTATACAAATAAGAAGAATTGGTATGATTACCAATAAGGCAAATCTCAACCAGAGACTAAATAACATAGAAGTTAACGACTATAGGACATCGTACAGCCTTCAACAATGAGAAAAACCCATACTGCAAAGTGGGCTATGAATCGCCCCTATATCACAAATTCAAAACAACTCAAAACGGCAAACTTACGGCCTGATTTAAGTACAAAACAATGAACGAAATACAAATATGATGTACAATAACAAACGATAACCATTGAATCACAAGCTCTTTTAACAGCATGTGAACAGGTGTTTTCTTGTTTTGGTCTATTTCATCCAGTTTGATATACACAAAAAAAATACAACCAACTAAAAAAAACTAACCTGTGACAATTTTGCATCATTTGGTACTAATTTGCTTAAAATCAAACCAAAAATGACACCTATATATTTTTTTGAAATCTTTTTTAACGAACTTTTGTTGACAGTTTTTCTACATACACTTAATATTACATATTTTTAAAATATCAATTGTACCAATTTCAAGTTCAGAATAGGATGAAACACTCTCTTTATTTATCATTTATTTACGAATAGGGGTGTTATATGACCTTATCTACCTATGTGGATCTCACACATACAGTCCGTTTTTGTTATTTTGTTGATAGTCAGTTAAATTTGGCCGTACAATGACAACACTCCATATAAATTGGAGTATGTCCGATGCTATACAAGAAATATAAAAAGTCGAGACACAAAATAATTTGATTCTGATTTTTTCAATTCAAGATTGTATTATTGACTTCTTTATCAATGAATGAAAATGACTGTTCCCGTCATGAAAAATATTGCACAAATTTGTTGAGGATAGTTGGAGGTACATTTATGCGTTTTTCAGTGAAGACCTGCTGTACATCACGGTAGTTATGATGTTTGTGTATAGATTTTAAATCTTCCAACACCAATCTAATTAAAATATTCCAACACCAGAACGGATTCAGTCACCTTACACGCCATAGATTCTGTTAAAAATTTCTCATTAATCACGGGTTCATACGTTTTCTCATTTCTTTTTGTTTCTGTGTCAAATTTCTGTTGCTCCATTAAGAATTCAATACTGAAAGAATTTAAAAGGAGTTCTTTCCTACCAATGTCCAATTTTTATACAACTATATTGGTATCACGTCGTCGTTTGCGTCGTCAGCGTCGTCAGAAGACAGTGTTTTCCGGATAATAACTTTAGTATAAGTAAATAGAAATCAATAAAATTTTAACACAATTTGTATAACCACAAAAGGAAGCTTGGGATTGATTTTTTTTTGGGGGGGGGGTTTGGTCCCTAAGGTTTAGGAATTAGGGGCCCAAAGGGGCCAAAACAAGCATTTATCTAGTGACAGTACAACAAGTTGTGTATAAGTATTTCAATTGTTCTGAAATTGTACCACAATGTTTACTACCATAAGTAGAAGGTTAGGATATATTTTGTGGGTTATGGGGCAAACAGTCTAGGAATAAAGGGCCAAAAAGGGGCCAAAACAAGCATTTTTGTAGTTTCAAGACTATAAATTGGAGTTATCTTTCTTTGTCCAGAATGGTTGTTGAATCACCTAAAACCAATGCTTTATGGAATCTGCTTTGAAAATTGGAGTTATCTTTCTTTGTCCAGAATAGTAGTTGAATCAACTTAAATCAATCATGCTATATGCAATATACAATGCAATATTCACATTACTACCAACTTATAAATTAAAGCAGTCTTTACCATTCAATGATTACAAGCACTTTGATTACCATTCTAGGGTTATGCCCTTTACAAATGGAGTTTTTGTTCTCTTAACTTAAGTTTGTTTTAACTAAATTTAATTAAATGTGTATATAATGCTTATTACCTCTTAACTCAGTTTAAGTTCAATTTTTGGCAGCTTCACTTTTACAGTTCTTGAGTTATGTCCTTTTATAACACTATATGCTAGCAGGGACATCATCTGTGTCCCTTTGGACACATTCTCCATTTATTTTTTTAGAAGTTACTATTAATTAATATTAATTTTAACCATGACTGTACATACATGTGATGGACTGTGAAACTCAGATCAGGAGATTTGGAAATTTTGGTCAGGAGATTAGGACTCGGATCAGGAGGTTTTTTTATCAACATAATTTTTGTCGTTAATGTAACCTTAATTTTTGTCGTTAATGTAACCGTATGATGTAGAAATTGTGTTTTTTTTTCAAATTTTCATCAAATTGTAATATGTTTATACAATGTAATACCCTTATTGCCTTTCTATTTGAATGAAAATAGAATATTCATCTGTTTCTTGTTTTGTTTTGTTTTTGATAATTGATTGTTCACTGCTTGCAAATAAATCATTATATGTATTTATCTTATCTGTACAGGTTTGTATTCATGTCTCCATCTCCTTATCATTGGTAACTGTATAGACAAATAAGAAAGAAATATGCTATGCATGTATATTTGCAACATGATAAATTAATTAAAAAATAACATACACTTACAATAGTAATGCATGGCTTTTAAGCATTATGAAAGTCTTATTTCTAGAAAACTTTTAAAAAGACTCAAACAGTGTAAAATTTTGCTATCTTTAGCTAAAACAATAAATTCTCATCCCCAATTAGGAATAAAACAGACTGGGATTTATATAAACTTTAATTTAATCCTTGAAAAGAAGTCTAGATTGCTGAAATAATTTATATATTATTATATATGATTTATAAATAATTTTTTTATTTGTCCCAAAACATTTAATTACCATCCTTATATGATTATTTGATTAAAATATTTTTTTGGAATTTTGGAAACGTTCACCATTACCATGGAAACATAAAGAATTTCAAAAATTTCAAATTTAAACTTTACAAAAATGTTAATTGATATGTCTACATGCGCTCTTTGACTTTTGCATTTTCAAAATGGCTGCTGCTCACCTGGCAATGGGGGAAGGGTGCCATCCGCTATTGCTTGCAATGGCAAATCTAGTTTTTCTTCTTCTTCTTCTTCTTCTTTTTCTTCTTTTTCTTCCGCCACTTTAGGTTGCATTTCTGTAAATATTGACAATGCAATTTCCCATAGGAACTCCTTTTACGGCTAAAACTGTACCACTTTTACTATGAAGTTTTGAAAAAAATCTTATCCTAGAATTGAAAGTTCATATGCACCACAATTTTTTTCAAAGGTCAAAATATAGGGCTGTGCGGCATATTTTCAACGTTTATATGCCCTGAACTTCTCAGAGTTTAAACTTACACTAATTTGCTTAACTACCCCTACCTCAAATGAAAGGTTACCACAGATTTCAATGTAAGGCCAACCTTAAAAATATGTTTGTTTGCAGTTTTCCGACTGTACCTTCAGACTGAAGGGTCGGTAGGTAGGAAAAATATTTTATTTTATCAGCCAAAATACAGTTTAAACAAGCAGTTACACTAAACCAAGTTTCTTGTGAAGAAAAAAAAAACATTTTAAAACAACAAACACTGGACATGCTGAAAACCAACATCAAATGAACAGGCATTTTCAGATAAAAAACTTTTTAATCAAAACTGAAACTTTAACATAGTGTCATTATCCAATTTATGACATAAAATATGGTATAATTATTAAATACTGGAACACTTATAAACAAGGAATGTCATTATGACTAGAACTGTTTTAATGAAATATATTCAGACATGTATGCTTCTTGACTAGAATGTTTTCATGAGTAGAGTATTTTCATCAGAAAAATGTAGATATTAAAGATTTATAAGGCAATGTATTAAAGAGTGTATTTTGTAAAACTTGGTTGGTTGATAATATATTATAACTCCAGCTCCTGTGGAGAGAAGAGTAAACATTACATAATATACAGATATAACACATTCCCGCGTCTTTCTTTAAACTAAAAGTTAATTGTCTGTTGGCAAAACTTGAAATGTTAATGGTCTATTCCATGCGAGAATTTAAAATATTTAAGAAAACAAAACAAATGTCTAAATTTTTAACATTGTCAATTTGAATGTTCGGTTTCAATTTCATGGTCCTTTCCCAGTACTGAGAACTTTGATCAAGGGATGGAAATCAGCTCCTGCTTTAGTTAAACAATCCGATATCTGGCTGCTGGTTTTAATCCATGTGACTGTGATGTCACCAAGACTAACACTTCCTTTGATGCTAAATCTAAACACAACCGTTTCTCAGAAATAAGTTTTGTTGAGTGAATGTTTTGACACAGAGATTTGTTGTCTGTGAAACACTTGATTGGAATAGATTCTCCTGCATTTAATTTTATCATTTCTTGAAGAATGCTCCTTACAAAATAGCAAGCATCTAGTCCATCAACAAGTGATAAAGCTTCCGCAGCTAGAGTACTTTTAACAACTCGTCTGATTTTCTTTGAAGACCAAGAAATTGGGCAATTTTTTCCATTTTGCCCGCGTAGAAATATCACATATCCACCGGCACTTGAAACACGATCAGATAAATTGGCATATGAGGCAACGGTATAGAGTATTAACTCAATGTTCTTTAGACTTTCTAAGTTTGGATATTTAATTCTTTATGAATTGTTTTTAGCTTTTCTGATTACTTTATTCAACTTTGATTGAGTCTTAGCTTCACTTAGCTGTACAGAAGTAGAAAGATCCAAAACATCAAAGCACAAATCAGGTCTACTCTGTGTGGCAATCCAGTGTAACTGACCAACGATTTCTGGATATATACCATTCTTAATGTCAGCTCTATCAACTTGCTTCAGTTCATCTGTATAATCATGTTGTTGTAAGTATATATCATTGCCTTCATGTTGAATATTTAGACCTATATATCTGAAACTACTGTCTAGTTCTTTCCCACAATCAAATTTGTCCCTTAGTTGACATATAACCTGCTTTTTGAAATGTTCACTTCCTGCCCATAGAAAATCATCTACATGCATTAGGAAAAGTCCTTCAAGATTGTTGTTTTTGTGCCAATAAAATATGGCAGGATCAAGCTTAGACTGAATACACTCTAGTTGTAGAAGTTCTCTTTTAACACTAAGAAACCAGTTCCTAGAGGCATCAATAAGCCCATAAACACACTTGTTTAGTTTCCATGCTACTGGTTTATCAGAAGAAAGCTCTTTTGGAGGTTTTACAAAAATAATTCTGTCTATTTCTTTACCTTGTAAAAATGCTGCCTTTATATCTATTGAATGAATGTCAAACTCAGAAGTAGAAGCTGTAGCTAAAAATAATCTAAGACTTTCTTTGTGTACGGTTGGTGAATCTGATTTTACTTCATTTTCTTCCTCAAACCCTCTCACTACCAACCTAGCTTTCACTTTTCTTTCTCCATTCATTTCTTTTTCTGTAATAACCCATCTTGTTGACATTAATTTTTGGCCTGAATATGGAATTTCATCATAAACTTTAAATGATTTCCAATTGTCCATTTCTAGCTGTTTAGCATGTTTCACTTGGTTCTCATTATGCCTAGATTGAGGAACAACAACTGCATTAACTTCATCTACATCTTGTTCTGTACGCCACTCTTGAACATCTTTAGCAAAATCTATGCCAACCTGAGCATCTTCATTCTCATCCTGAAGGTTCAAATAAGCCCAATTTTTTCCAGTTGATTTACCACCTTTACTCACAACCTTAGCTTTGACCCATGTGTCATTTTCTTTCATTTTGTATACTATATTTTCTCCAACATGTGGAATGTCTTTGGTTTTATTATCTTTTGGCCTTACAGGCTGTTCAAGGTTATCAAATGCTGCTCCAGGTGCAATATTTTGATCTACTTGTTCATTGTCATCATTTTGCATTTGAGGAAATTGTATATTTTGCTGATGATCATTTTCATTTTGTACAGGTTCTTGTTCCTCTATATTCTGTTCCACATTTCTATTGTTGTTTTCCTCCTCATCATCACTATCATAAATTGCAGTTTGATTAATTTTCTCTCTAACTGGTTGTACATTGTTTTTGTTTACATTTAGTTGCTTAGATGGGATATCATTAAACTCTGTTCCACATCTGATAAGCCTACATGGATGAACCCTGACATATATACTTCCATGCCTTACAAACACTACTTTGCCATCTTGACCAAGGACGGTTCCAGGTCCTTTCCACTTATTATCATCATCTCTTTTGTAATAAACTTTATCTCCATGCTGAAAACATTCACCAGAGGCTCTAATTTTATGACGTAGAGCCCTTCTTATTCTTTCTGATGACTCTGCTTGTATGAAAGCACGTCTACCAGAGTGCAATGCATTTAGATGATTGGCAAATGTCTGACTGACTGTATTGTGCTCCAAAGCAGGAGGTTTATCATTAAGCACATTTGGCAAGTTTGGGTTTGTTCCAAAAACAAGTTGATACGGGCTCCATCCATATACCATCGAGAGACTGTTTTTTGCATTCAAGGCCCATACTAAAGCTACTTCTAGATTTAGTTTTGGTTGATCTTCCAATATTTTTGCAACACAGTCATCAACTACAGCATGATTACGTTCACAAATACCATTCTGCCAAGGACTATAAGCAGCAGTATTCATTACATCAATGTTTAGGTTAGCACACATATCACGGAAAATTTCATTTGCAAATTCACCACCATTGTCAGCTAGGAAACGCTTTGGAGGTCCCATTCCACTCCCTATCCACAGAGACATTATCTTGTCCGCTATGACATCTGGTGTTTTCCTTTTGATAACTGTAGCCAGACTAAATCTTGTTGCAATATCAATTAAATGCAAAAAGTATGTGTTAGGTTTCCATTCTTTCAAATCAACAGCAACCACTTCATTGAACTCTGTGGCCAACGGAAGTGAGACCACTGGTCGAGCTGGAGTTTTCTTATATTTCTTGCAGACATCACAACCTTCTGTTATTTCATCTACACAATCTAAGTGTTCTTTGGTATAACCACCTGCATCTTTCAACAAAGTTTTCAGTCTTTTAGCTGATGGATGAGCAAACTGCTTATGTAGTTTTTCTATGATTTTGGTTTTGTCTTTGGTCATTTGTGTTGCTACAAGTGCAGCGGCTGTTACTTTAATATCAATTTTCAATTGATCTATTGGTACACAATAATGCCCTGAAGATGTGCACTGCAGTTGAACATCTTTTCCGAATATATTTGCACTATCATTTTCAAGATCTAGCTTCATTTTTGCTTTCTTCATGGAGTCCTTACTCAACAACAATGGTATATCGCTTGTTACAACATCTGCCTGAATTTCACATTCAACACCTGCAATAGCGCATGGAAAAGTTACCTTCTTTGTTGATTGCAGAACTGTACCTCCACCAAATTTGAAAAGAGATTCACTTGGGTTTTCCACTACTTTTTCCCTTATAGAAGAGTCTAGGGAGTCTAAATAACACTTCATCCATGTTTCCCCTGCCACAGTGGAAGTACAAGCACTATCTAATATTGCTGAATTGGCAGATTCGGTCAAAAGAACAAGAGTTTCCTGTGACTTATTTCCAGTAAACAACACAGCTTTTTCAACACCTTGATTTGCCTTGGCCATATTTTCATAAGAGTGTGGGCATTGCTTTACTAAATGTCTAATTGAATCACAACTGAGACAACGTAGTGGCAAACCATCAGGTCCATTTGAATTGACAGATTTGTTGAATTTTACTTTGTAATTAGAGTTGTTTTGTGGCCTATAATCACCTGCTCTATTTGAACTTTGATTCCCTCTGTATCCTCTACCTCGTCCAAAACGATTCCTTGAATAATTTACCTCTTCATTGGCTATACATGCTGATTCCACTTTAATTCTGTCTCCCATATCTTTGCTAGCTTGCTGTCCAAAAAACTTTTTAAGAGAAGTTGCCATCTACTTGAAGAGTGATTCTACTTGCTCGTAATTGACACCGGTTAACACTAATTGTCGATCTTTCATTTCTAATTCTGAGTATTCTAACAATTTAAAGGCTAAAACAGGCTGTGGCAGTTCCATTTTAAACTTTTTGGTTTTGTTATACAATTTCTCAAATTCTGTTACATACTCCTCCATTGAACTAACCTTACTACGCCTAAATCTATCAAATTCAGAATATGCTTCATAAGCCTCGCTTAGCTCATCTTTCTTGAAAATTTTGTCCATAAATTCAATGAGCTTATCTACTCCATCATCTGCATTTAAGGCTTCTAAACTTAAGTCACTAAACACTTTATCTCGGATGGAATTTAGTCCTTCTTCAGGAAGTGACAACGCTATCGCTATACCCATCTTCTTTTTGTCTAGATCAGTCAAGGCCTTCCAAGCTTTAATTTCATCAATCCATCTGCTATAAGGCTTCTGTTCAGTAAATACAGGTGGTACTTTATAGTTGACTGATGCTGCCATTTTAACTCTACAGTACAATTCGCTAATCTACAATTCACTACGCTAATCTTCAACTCACTTCGCTAATCTTCAATACACTTCGCTAATCTACAAAACACTTCGCTAATCTACAATACTGAATATTTAGTCTCTACGCTACAACAATGTTATTTCACTACAAAGTCAATTTCTAATCTGTTTTCTTCACAATTGGGTGGATCTCACACTCTGCTGCCATGTAAAACTTGGTTGGTTGATAATATATTATAACTCCAGCTCCTGTGGAGAGAAGAGTAAACATTACATAATATACAGATATAACATATTTTTAATAAAAAAAAACAACCATTGAATCTTCCAAAATTGAAAAAAAAGGCAACTTGAAAAAAAAGTATTAAGACATTCGACTGTTTTCATATTTCTAACAATATTTAATTATATGTGATAAGGTTATATTTTTGCCAGGCTTTAATGAAAACCAAAGAAATCTAAAGTTTGGGGTGAAATGCCATAGCACCTCATTAAAAGTAAATGGTCTGTACTGAAATGTTTTTAATGCATAAAAAAAATTGGCAGCATAGCTCCTAAGGACATGTTTTAATTGAATTCACACAGGCCACACAGTTTGGATATATTTAATATTGTAAGAAAGAGAATTGCAATGAGTGGGGCAGCCCCCTTTATCCTAAAGGAGCATACTCATTGCAATCGAAGATAGATTTAATATAGAGAGAGTATATTTATTTTTCAAGCTAACCATTCATTTTCTCTACATCTTTGTGTAGTTAGGGTTGCTTCTTATTGATTTGGCATGATCTATATCCCTTAGGCAGCAACCATTTGATTTTCTGGGGGGGGGGGCTATGGTTTTGTTTGGAAAAAAAAGTTTGTTTCCAGTTTTTGGAGAAAAAAATAATTTGTTTTTGATTCTGAGAAAAAAAAAATGTTTGTTTCACCCTCAGCTGCCACTATATGCAAGGGGGGTCCCAATAACAGCAAATTGATTTGGCTTATAACAGATAACAAGGAATTAAAATTGACAAAAACAGATAACAGTAAATCAAATAATAATTATGTACATGTATCTAGAATGTGTTTACTACTCAATATATTTTTATACGCTCGTTTACAGGACGTATTATGGAATAATTTGTCCGTCTCTCGTCAACATGTCGAACAACTCCAACACTCTTAAACCAAAATTTGGGAAATTGTTTATATCTATTGACGTGAGCTCCCCTTTGTTTTTTCATAAATTTCAGATTTTAAGTTTCTGCATGAGTAATGGGGTTTTAATCAATAAAAATGGTGGGTTTTTTTCAGTTTTCTGATAATATCTCAAAAATCCTTTCACAAATTTGTAAGGAATTTTGGTGAATTGTTTATATCTATTGACATTAGCTCCCTTTCAATTTTAATAAATTTTAGATTTTACGGGGTTTTATTAATTAAAAAGGGGGGATTTTCCAGTTTTCGGACTTAAACACAAAAAAATTTTCAGCAGTTCTCATGAAACTTTGGTGTATTGTTTATATGAATTGACTGAATTTCCCTTTCAATTTTTATAAATATCTGATATGACATAAAGAAGTTATCGAATATTTCAAAAAGGGCGACGGGCGTATCATGCGCTCATGGCGTAGCTGTTTATTTGTTATAGAATACTTTTTTCAGCATTTATTTTTTATACAGTTATAGAAACTCACACATGCTTGTAATTTAAATAGTGTGTAATAAAATTTAGAATGGAAATGAGGAATATGCCAGAGACAAAAATGATATCTAGTAAAAATTCAAGGGCAGTAATGTATCAAAGCAGGTCCAGTTGACATACTTCTTGTGTTTGTTGCTACTAAAAAATGACCTATAAGAGTTTGAATATATATATTCGCATTCTGACTTTTTTAAATGCCCATTTAATGAGGTGTGCGAATTTTTCTTAATAAGACTATGAGGCAAAGTGGTGTTTAAGGTAGAAAAATCAAAAGCACCAATTATAAGCATGCAATTTATCAAGTACCTCGAGCCAAATTTGACACTCCAAAAGTAATTTATTCCACTATTTTCAAAGGCTCAATTTGAACATTTTTTTAGCAGGCTTTTGATTGTACCAAGTGTACTAGTAAGTAGAATACATAGTTTAGTAGGGGAACAATGGCATGAAGACAAAATAAATCTTTGTAATGAGCTGTGTGCAGCTTTGGAACCCAGTACATGGTTGGAACTTTCATTGTACAGTGTGTTTGGTTCTGCTTTGAAAAGAAGCACAGAGCTGAGTCAATGTACCATATTATCTAAAAGGTTAACTGGTTGCAAGGACCTAGTCCTTACTTGAGATTCTTGTCAGATATTCCTGGCCATATGTTTTCCTTTTTGTCATATTAAGAATTGTTCTGATTTAATATGTTGGTACGGGAAACAAGGAGTTAACATTATCCTCATACAAAAAAATCAGATAGTTCTAAATGCATGTTCCAAAAAAAAATGGAATTTAGTACAAAGGATAATCATAAGATATACTGGAATTGTCCTGGACCTCACTTCTGTGATGGGTATATGTTAATGGAATCCTTCTCCGAATACGGGACCAACATATTAGTAGTGGTAGACCCCAATGTCTAATGATCTTCAATTTCTACCGAAAATTTGCTGTCAAAAAAATGCTAACATTCACATTTTCAATAACAGTTAACAGCAAATACATTATCACAATAACAGATAACAATAAAAACTAAAAGCCCAATAACAGCTAACAAAGAATAAGACAATAACAGCTAACAGCAAATATATTTTCAGAATAAAAGATAACAAAGAATTAAATAGCCCCATAACAGCATAACAGTGAAACCCCTTGCCCCCCCTCTGTAATGCTAAAATTGAAAGAAAAAAATTGTTTTCGACTTGTCGCAAAAAAAATAGATTGTTTTTTCGCTGCAGGCGAAAAAAAAAAAACCATAGGCCCCCCCCCCCCCCCCCCCCCCCCCCCCCCCCCAGAAAATCAAATGGTTGCTGCCTTAACATTTCAAATGAGCCCTTCCTCCGTACAGGCGTGTTTACAAATATCCATGAAGATTTAAGTCACGGAGGAGTGGTTTCATCTTTGTTGTCTTCACAACGATTTGTAGAAAATATGCCATACTTCAAGCTGCTGTCGAATTATTTAACCAATGAAATTGGTTCCATAAAGTCAGGCTCCACAGATTCTGTACCCGATCTGTTTGAGACAGAATGGTTATTGTGTCAGTTATGACTATCCGCTGCATCATCGTCAATGATATCATCACACATCATTACATGTGCCTGAATCTGTATTATAAACAGTTTACTAATAAACTTTTTTGTTTGTTATTTGTCTTAAAATTGACACAAGACGACAGCGTAAAGTACTCCTCCGTGACTTCATAAACAATTTCCACGTGCTTTATCATTAAATGGTCACATGAACGCTTGACGGGAAGCTAAGAAAAACCAAACTTGAAATGCGTAATTGACCCAGACATTTCCGGAAAGGACCCAAAGTTCCGGATCGCGTCAATAGAAGTATTAAAAAAAAATTCATCAAATTTAAAGCAATAAAATTTTCGCAGTCGGGAGGATTTTCAAGGGTCGGTCGGTAAACTGCAAACAAACAATATTTTAATTTAAGCCTAAACAATATGCACGTGTTTATTTACTGGTAACATTCCCAAGTTCTGTCTCTGCGATATTGAACACAGAGAGCATAACTGGGAACCAGTATGTAAACAAAATTAATGTTCTATGAATATTCAATTACTCCCCAAAAGAGGCGTGTTTTGAGAAACAGCTGTATTTACAAAGTGCAACCTATAAAGATGAACTTGTCCGCAGCGATTCTCTAAAACCACTTGTCAGATTTACTTAGGATTTCATCAAATGTTAGACTAATATGTCTAGGGGAGCCATCAGTCTTTCGTTTGTGCATTGGGATCTATTATGGGGTATTTTGAGAGGCATAAAGAAGGGAGGGGTTTAATAAAGAACCCTATGGGATTTTATTTTTTTTAAATTTTCAAATGACTAACTTGAAAACTGTAAGTGATAGACACACCCAGTCTTCAGAAATGATCACAGGACAATAAAACAAATCATATGAAATATATGGTGAGTCCCTGGGGGGTCACTCCTACCCCCTTCTATTTGAGAATATACTATTATCTTGTAAATGGTCGAGATCCCCACCCCTAAACCAGATATATTCTTGTATAAGACAATAAAACAAATTAAATGAAATAAGAAAGAAGTCCCTGGGGGTCACCCCCTCCTGTTCAAATTGAGAATATACTTATATCTTGTAAACAGTCGAGATCCCCACCCCCTAAACAGATATATTCTTGTATGGGACAATAAAACAAATCAAATGAAATAAAAGGGAAGCCCCTAGGGGTCATCCCCACCCCTTTTGTTTAAAAACTTGTAAACGGTCAAGATCCCCACCCCTAAACCATACATATTCTTGTATTGAACAATAGAACACATCAAATGAAATATAGGGAGAGTCCATGGGGGTCACCCCACCCCTTCGTGTTTGAAAAACTTTTAAATGGTTGGGATCCCTACCTCTTAACCATATATGTTTTTGTATGGGACAATAAAACAAATCAAATGAAGTAAAAGGGAATTCCCGGGGGGTCACCCCCACCCCCTCATGTTTGATAAAATGTAAATGGTCAAAATACCCACCCCTAAACCATATATATTCTTGAATGGGGCAACAAAACAAATCAAATGAAATATAGGTGAAGTCCATGGGGGTCAACCCCACCCCCTCACGTTTGATAAATGTTAAACATCCCCACCTCTAAACCAAATATATTCTTGTATGGGACAATAAAACAAATCAAATGAATATGGGACCATGGGAATGGCGAATTATGGGAGCTGTTTTTGGGAGACTTCGTAACAACATCTTGTTACAATTACTTCTTGTTTATTATTTACAATATAAAACTTCTAGGCATCTTTTCAGAATAAGATTACAGCTAGGTTTTGCACATAATCTCATAATTTGGTTTGGAAAAAAAATTTTTTTTACAGTCTGTAAAACAAATAAGAAATGAGGTGTCATATAATCAATAAGCAATTCTTAGAGAAGAGAAATAAGTAAACCTATGTTTCAACTTACGAAATGCCCCAAAACCACCTTTTTCAGGTTCAAGTCTAGCTGTCAGTCATACTTTATTAGAAGAATCTTTGTTTTTTAATTTCATTTTTTTCTAAAGATAAAATGTAAAAGGTGAAACATGTAACAGGGAACATAATATTTAGTTACACAAAATGTACGATGTAAAATTGAGAATGGAACTTGGGAATGTGACAAAGAGACAACTTTCCGACCATAAACTGTAATTTAAATGAAAATTGTTGTGAATTAAGCTCAGGGATCCCCTATCATTCAATTTGATTCACATTTAGCTTATTTTATCTATTAAAAAAGTGCTTATCCTTCTAACATGTCTAAAGCATGTAAAAACCTGCAGTTAATGCAATTGTCAGCAATAGTTTGTGATTAGGTCTAGTTTAATGGTGAACCACTTGTGGTAGTTCAATGATATTTGGTATGCAGTTGTATTGGCATTGGCACGTTTTATTTCCACAGAGATTATTTGGCCCTGCCCCCTCAGTCATGGTCTATTGAATTATAACTTTTGCTTAGTTTAGACAGTATTTGTTTGATTAAGTCAGTTTATTGGGCACCACTAGTGGTAGGTCAATGATATTTGGTATGCAGATGTATAGGCATAAAATGATTTCTATGGAGATTATTTGGCTCTGCTCCCTCAGTCATGGTCTATTGACTTTGGAACTTTTGGTTAGTTTACATGTTCGAATTTTGGTGGCATCACCTTAACTGTTCTAGATTAATGCCCCTTTACACATGGGAAAATTGCTAATTTTTTTGTTTATGTTCTCTTACTCTAAGTTAGTCTCAACCAAATTTCATGAAAATATACACAATGCTTATTACCACAAAATACAGATTAATTTTGAAATTTGCTGGTGTCACATTTACTGTTCTAGAGTTATACCACTTTACAAATTGAAAAAAAATGCTGAAATTTTCATTTCATTTCTCTTTCTTTAGGTTGCCTCAACCAAATATTATGAAACCTTTATACAATATATATGACCACAAAACTCAGATCAAGTTCAAATTTGAATAGTGTCACTTTAACTGTTCTTCAGTTATGTCCGTTTATAACTTAATGGGCGTTTTTCAATAAAAACGTGATTATTGGCCCAGCCACTTTAAAAAAATGTGTTTGATCTTTACAATTATTTTTTGGTGCAGTCAGTACATTTAATTAGATTTAATATTTTTATGCAAAGAAATATACTATTTTTAGAGGGATTAATAAGATATTGATTCCTGAATGGTTCAAAATAACCAAATGGCATGTCCCTAGACCTCCAATTCAACATTCATACTCTAAAATATTGTAAATAAAGATAGAAATAAATGTTATTTTTACTAAATATATGTTCTTTAATTATTCAAAAGTATGTTTAGAGCCAACATATTTTAATAAACAGTTTTTCATGCCTTATATCATATGTATGTATACAAGCAGGGACATCATCTGTGTCCCATGGACACATTCCCCATTTATTTATGGTACTCATCTGTTCTGTTTCTATTTTTATGCCCCATTTGTGGGCCTTATGTTTTCTGGTCTGTGCATCTGTTCATCCATCTGTCTGTTCGTTCTTCTGTTCGTCCGTCCATCCGTCCGTCCGTCCGTCCGTCGTACCGTCCCTCCATCCGTCCAACTTCAGGTTAAAGTTTTTGGTCAAGGTAGTTTTTGATGAAGTTGAAGTCCAATCAACTTGAAACTTAGTACACATGTTCCTTATGATATGATCTTTCTAATTTTCATGCCAAATTAGAGATTTTACCCAATTTTCACAGTCCACTGAACATAAGAAAATGATAGTGCGGATGGGGCATCCGTGTACTTAGGACACATTCTTGTTTATCATTTACTTGTTGGTTATGTACATGTGTTGGACCATTTAACAAAAGGACTTCTACCAATGTATAGTTAGATTTAAACTAGGAATGTTTTTAATTTTAATAAGAAAAAATCTTCCCAAAAGATTGATTAATGTCTTGTACAAATATTTTACCTGACACTGGTGATTACAGGTAAATTACTTGTTTGACACTGAAAGGGAAAATTAGCGATTTTTGTCGAGCCTGCAACTTTTGTTGCAGAAAGCTCGACATAGGGATAGTGATCCGGCGGCGGCGGCGGCTACGGCGGCTACAGCGGCGGCGTTAGCTAACTTTTTAAAAGCTTTATATTTTAGAGGGTGGAAGACCTGGATGCTTCATACTTTGTATATAGATTCCTCATGTTACGAAGTTTCCGTCAGTCACATGTCAAATGTCCTTGACCTCATTTTCATGGTTCAGTGACCACTTGAAAAAAAAGTTCAGATTTTTTGTAATGTTGAATTCTCTCTTATTATTAGTAATAGGATAATTATATTTGGTATGTGCGTACCTTGCAAGGTCCTCATGCCCGTCAGACAGTTTTCACTTGACCTCGACCTCATTTCATGGATCAGTGAACAATGTTAAGTTTTGGTAGTCAAGTCCATATCCCAGATACTATAAGCAATAGGTCTAGTATATTCGGTGTATGGAAGGACTGTAAGGTGTACATGTCCAACTGGCAGGTGTCATCTGACCTTGACCTCATTTTCATGGTTCAGTGGTTATAGTTAAGTTTTTGTGTTTTGGTCTGTTTTTCTCATACTTTATGCAATAGATCTACTATATTTGTTGTATGGAATGATTGTAAGATGTACATGTCTAGCGGGCAGATGTCATCTGACCTTGACCTCATTTTCATGGTTGAGTCGTCAAAGTTAAGTTTTTGAGTTTTGGTCTTTTTATCTAATACTATATGCCATAGGTCAACTATATTTGGTGTATGGAAATATTTTATGATCTATATGTCAGTCCCGCAGGTTTTATTTGACCTCGACCTCATTTTCACGGTTCATTGATCAGTGTTAAGTTTTTGTGTTTTGGTCTATTTTTCTTAAACTATAAGTAATAGGTCAACTATATTTGTTGTATGGAATCATTGTTAGCTGTACATGTCTGCCTGGCATGGTTCATCTGACCTTGACCTCATTTTCATGGTTCATTGGTCTTTGTTTAGTTATCTTGGTTAATGCTAAGTTTATGTGAGTTTTTAATAAAGCTTTATACTTGGGACTATCAACATAATATCAATAATTAGTAAAGAAGGCGAGACATTTCAGCGTGTGCACTCTTGTTTACTTATGGTTTAAATATGTTCATTATGACATAATATATATATTCACAAAGTTTTATCGCTATATGTGCAGTAATAAAGGAGAAATTCAATAATTAATGGAAAATTATTAACTACTTCCTGTAGGTCGTGACGTTTTCTCCTGGTTTTTGCATGCCAGGATTTAAAATACAATCATTTAAAGTCTTGGTTTTTATGCCCCACCTACGATAGTAGAGGGGCATTATGTTTTCTGGTCTGTGCGTCCGTTCGTCCGTCTGTCCCGCTTCAAGTTAAAGTTTTTGGTCAAGGTAGTTTTTGATGAAGTTGAAGTCCAATCGACTTCAAACTTAGTACACATGTTCCCTATGATATGATCTTTTAAATTTTAATGCCAAATTAGAGGGTTTTCCCCAATTTCACGGTCCACTGAACATAGAAAATGATAGTGCGAGTGGGGCATTCGTGTACTGGGGACACATTTTTTTTAATCATATTTTATCGTAATCGTAAGCGCGCTGATGACTTATGCTTTATCTAATAACCATCTGATAATAAGAAGATAAAACGCACAGACGTGCAATTGTACACTTTCATGAGATAAATTTTCTATGTAAAACGTATATATTCGAATTATTTTTGTAGACAACACAAAAAGTTATAAATTTATTTTTAATTAATGCATTCCCAAGAGAAAATAAATCTGGAATTCCACTGGAATCCCGGCTGGAATTTTGATGGGATTTCAATTGGGATCCCACTGGGATAAAATTTTGGGATTCCCGCAAAAGAAGCGGGATCCCGATGTAAATGTACTGGGATAAAATTTCGGGATTCCCGTAAAAGAAGCGGGATCCCGATGTAAATCCCAGTGGAAATATACTGGGATTCCCGGAAAAAAAAGCGGGATCCCAGAAATAAATCCCAGCAGGATATACATGCACCAATTCAAATTGAACTGCCACTGGGATTCCTGGGTTATTTATAATAATGCAAAAGGATACATGTCATGTTCTCCCTTCTGTTAATTAATTTGCTGTCTGTACTTCCAACTAGTATTGCTGAGTAAATTATGGTAACTGGAATATCTGCATGCAATCTGTTCCGTTGGCAGCTCCATTTAAAAATATCATTAAATCCCCTAAAAGTATCAAAAAAATCCACAAAGAATCATTTGTTCAATACGTTTTGAAGCAACAAATTCAATAGAAATATTATTGCATGTTTATACAGTAGCAAATAATTATGAAGTCTTTGAAGGCTATATTTGATTTTTTTTGGCAAATTAATTACCCTCCCCCTATTTTATCCACTGAAGATTAATAACTAGCGACTTATTATTTTCACCAAATAAACATATACACAACTGAATTAAATTTTTACATACCTACTAGTTATGCCTGTTATGTGACAACAAGTTTATTCATTGTATATATGTTAAAAATAAATATATTTTCAGTTCATGCTTTCAGACTTTCTGATGTTGATTTGCTCAAATAAAAACCATAAAAAATCATAGATCCTCAATAAATTATTTTTATAATCATTATATGCACATATACAGATGTTAAATTAAATTATTAATGCACTTATCTGAAAACATCTGCATCATCTTGTTCCTCCGTAAATCATGATCAGCGTAATCAGATTTTGATGACGTTTTTACCAGTACACTAACGTCGAATCTCGCCCCAAATTATATCGGCCAGAAGTTGATCTGTCTCCGTAACGGTATTATAAATAAATTAAAGGTATCGCATAAAAGTATTAATTACTGGCCAGTTTTTACTGAATATAAGAAAATTATACTTTATTAATCGGCACATGGTGCATGCGGATCCCGGATAAGATAGTGGCCGCATTATTTAGGACAGTATTTTCTAGGGTCGAACTGGTCAGTACAGTTGAAAACAAAGCACGTGGTTATGATTTTTTTTACAGTTTACATAAGTTGAGAAATCAAAGTTTTACGATGTCGATCATTATCTTATCATTGATGCCGGACGACAACTAATAGAAACGCACTTATGGGAACTTGGGGAACATCAGAAACGCCCAAGCTTGTCTGGCAAAACACTCGTTGACATTTCTCGGACGCCCTGCCATTTTTATCGCGAAAATCTCGGCCTTTTTCTGACTTATAAATATCTGTCAAACTGAATATTAAGTGACACTTAAATGTGATTGGCTTCACCTGACAGCTTTGGTGTCATACACATTGTTAATTAACACCAATAACCTGTACTTGATGTTATCAGAGACATATATAAAAATAAAATTGAAAATGGAAATGGGGAATGTGTCAAAGAGACAACAACCCGACCACAGAAACCAAACACTTACATATTTTCAACAACATAATTATGGTTCATACAATTTCCCGTTTTAACTAGACTGGGATCCCAGCTTCAGACAGTCATCCCGATTGGGATCCCAGCTTTTAAACAGTTCCGATTGGGATTCCAGCTTCAGACAGTTACCCCGATTGGGATCCCAGTGTCCCATATTTATCCCGTTTCATCTTGACTGGAATCCCGGCTTCAGACAGTTATCCCGAATGGGATCCCAGTTTCAAATATTTATCCCGAATGGGATCCCGCCTCCAGATGCTTATACCGGTTTATCCCGACAATTTCACCGGGATTGCATTGGGATCCCGATGGATCCCGTTTTCGTTTTCTCTTGGGTTTTCGGACAAATAAGGTGAACAAATTAAAGTACAATAATCTGTAAAGACAATATGTTGGTGTACTCTTATTGACCTTTTACTATCTCTGCTATGACTAGGTTTATACGATGTGTGTATTCACGGTTCTGTGGCAATACTGGTAGATGGCGTGTTGAAAGGTAAATTGTTATTTGCACTTCACTATTTAACCACGCCTTTAGGGCACACCTTGCCTGGTGTGACTGTCTATTCGGATCGGTGGATTATAAAACAAGGGAGCATTTAATACACACATTTAAAATACATATTTAAGTTGGTGACAAATAAAAATAGATCGCCGTGGAATTATTTAATTATATTTGGTGCTATTATTTATTTGAATTCAAATAAGATAATTTACTAAGAAATAAACAATTTTCGGTTAAAGACGGGAAACTTAATTCATGTGTCAGAATGAAATGATATACACCGCTTGTCCTTGATTTATGTCTCATAAAAAGGGGAACTTAGAAATTAGAAATAGCTTAACCAAAGCATTTTGATTGTCTTTATTAGGCAAAAAAGTGTACGAGTTAGACTTTTGAAAGCCATGTATTAATTAATATCTGAAACTATCTGAAGACAACTCTACGGTACCGAAGCGGAATATAATATGTACGAATACTTTTGTTTTCAAATCTTTGCACATTTATGATTAATTATTGTTATCTATTGTTCATTTTATTACTTAATTAGTACCTATAATATGTCTACGGCTTGGCATTAAATCTCTGTGTGGTAGGAAGGGATTATTACATATAGATTATATTATTTGGATGAGGATTTGAGCTAGCCTATAAAAACACATTAATTAGTTAACATACATTCGAGACCAAAGGATATTAACTTTGATGATTCAATTAACTTTTACTTAAAAACGAAAGACAACAAATTTAATGTCATCTTTCCCTATTTTTGAATGTAATTATAAGTCTGTTCAACTGAATAATGGGCAAGAATACCCCTAAAGCGGACAAGCAGTTTATTCTTTAAATTTCTGTCATTGAATATCAAGAAAGATAATAAATCCCGAAATTGATTTGAAACTATAATACTCAATAGTTTTGCTAGAAAATATTCACATCCCTTGGGGATTATTAGTGTACCTCCAGTTGCATATATATATTACATAAATGTCGGAACAATTGTGATGATGACGAATTTCTTCCTTTATTCGAGAACAATCTAATTGATATATAAATCTGTGATTTTACTATGTTCATAACTTCGATGAACCAAAGCAAGTTATGTATCGACCTGTATTTAAATCAAATTGGTTCTCTTCTTCTTCTTCTTCTTTTGGTATACAAAGGCCTATCGAATTCGTTGATTACATACCGTTGGCATACATGGACTAGTCTATTTACAAAACTGAGTTAAGTATTGACTAGTATATTATATCACTTTTGGACACACAAAACAGAGATGTATATTATACACCTGATAGTTCAAAATGGAAAGTTATAAGTTATCGGCCGTGTACACTGACCAATACCTACAGAAGTGAAACGATGCATGAACTTGCAAGCCCGACAGGAAATCGCTTGAATACCTGGTCGTGTCACCTCACACCCCTCACAATACCTTTTGGAGTAATACCTTTAGCCATGCTGGTGATCAGATGAGGGAAGATCCGAATTTATTTGAATAAAGTTTATTACTTTAAAGAATTATGAACGAATAAGGTTTTCGAAAACAATTTTCACGGAACACTTATTTATGATTTGAACCTTGACTTTTTAACTAATTCCAATAATAACAGTTTAAAAATAACAGACTATGGTTATTTAAAAAAAAGTAAGAACATTGTCCGTATCAAGTTAGTTTGTACTATAATAGTCAGATAAAATAGCCGTACGATTGACAAGATATCGACACGCAATTACGACTACATCGGTTACTGTAGTTTTGGTCCTTTGTGGTTTATAGACATATCAGGATTTTTAATCGGAGAAGATGACAAAATGGCGGAATGCAGAGAATTGATACTCAAAATTTAAAATCGATGGTGATCTCTTATCTAACGGAATAAAACTTTAATATCTATAAATTTGAGCATTTTTATACAGAATGGACATAATATCAATTTTTGATTTTTTTGCGAAGTTTCCTTTTAATGATGCATTTAAAATTTATATATCTAGTTCCTGCCATCCCTTAAAACTGTTGCAGGTGTATAGGTTAGTCTGTGCTCAGAGTAAAATTTGGGGTGTAAATACGGCCATTTTAGCCAAAAGGTTATGATGAACCTTAAGTGACACTTAAATGTGATTGGCTTCACCTGACAGCTTTGGTGTCATACACATTGTTAATTAACACCAATAACCTGTACTTGATGTTATCAGAGACATATATAAAAATAAAATTGAAAATGGAAATGGGGAATGTGTCAAAGAGACAACAACCCGACCACAGAAACCAAACACTTACATATTTTCAACAACATAATTATGGTTCATACAATTTCCCGTTTTAACTAGACTGGGATCCCAGCTTCAGACAGTCATCCTGATTGGGATCCTGGCTTTAAACAGTTCCGATTGGGATCCCAGCTTCAGACAGTTACCCCGATTGGGATCCCAGTGTCCGATATTTATTCCGTTTCATCTTGACTGGAATCCCGGCTTCAGACAGTTATCCCGAATGGGATCCCAGTTTCAAATATTTATCCCGAATGGGATCCCGCCTCCAGATGCTTATCCCGGTTTATCCCGACAATTTCACCGGGATTGCATTGGGATCCCGATGGATCCCGTTTTCGTTTTCTCTTGGGCATTGATTGAAATGTTTCAAATAAAAAAATCAAAATTAAAAAAAACCAACATTGATTGTAATGAGAGTGGCGTTTTACGTTTCTGCAATTTGGCGCTACGTTTCCGCATTTTTTGATGGCCTCGCAACAAAGTTGTTGGTGCCATATAGTTGTACCCTTGTCCAAAATTCCGTCATTCCGTCATTCCGCAACAAACCATTATACAGAGTTTTTTTCTAAACACCTTCAGATATTGGGCTGATTTTTGGTATGTGAGTTAACCGTGATGAGTTACAGATCAAGTTTTAGTTTTACTGTGCTCCACTAATTTTTGCCGAAATTACGGGCTTTGGACTTTGAGAAATTTTTGAAAATCACAGTTATACAGACTTTTTTTTCTGAACGCCTTCAGATATTGGGCTGATTTATAGTATGTGAGTTAACCATGATGAGTTACAGGTCAAGTATAAGCTTCGTTCTGCTCCTCTAATTTTTGACAAAATAACGGACTTTGGACTTTGAGAAATTGTTGAAAATCACAGTTATACAGACTTTTTTCTAATAAACGCCTTCAGATATTGGGCTGATTTTTGGTATGATGAGTTACAGGTCAAGTTTAAGTTTGTTCTGCTCCACTAATTTTTGACGAAATTACGGGCTTTATTCTTAACCTATGCCTCTTCCGTTTACCAGGTAAACCTGGGGCGTTTTTTTTTGTTCTTCGGTAGTGTTTGGTGTTTAACGCTACTTAAGATACTATTAGGTTATTCTGGCATTAATATTCGACTTAATAAATGTCTATAAAGCCTATTTAGTCGTTTCTAATTGTAAATTGATTGATTGTTTGTTTGTTGCTATTTTTTTAATGCCCAGTGACAAATATTTCACTTAAATCAGTGTGAAGTGGATTTAGGCAACATTTAGGCCTTCAACACTGACAAAACCCATACTGCAATGTCGTCTTGAAAAGGCCCGACATGCAAAGTGTGAAACAATTCAAACGAAAATTATACATAAAAAACATTTTACAAAATATCAAATATGAGTAGAGACATTAACTATGAACAACCACTAAACTACTAGAGACCAAATCACACAGAAATTAACAGCTATGGGGCACCGTTCGGCCTTCACAAATAAGCAAAACCCATACCACATAGTCAGCTATAAAAGACACAAAAATCACAAATGTAAACATGGTAAAACAATATTATAAAATACAAATCAAGAAAAAATACTATAATAAAATTAAAAACCATTGTTCAGAGAACAATTGAAAGTCTTTCCACATCAAAGAAATTTTGATAAGATAGTTTCTTCATACTGATGCGATAAATAATGGTTTAATTATAGTAATGAGTGATATAAGGGAGATAATATGCTACTTCCGGTGAAATAAATATCACTTCCGGTCTCATATGATAGCTTCTTTCACACTGATTCTAAAAATATATAGTTTCTTTATACTTTTGTATGTAGAATGGGAGATAATTGGCCACTTCCAGTTTGTTGGAAGTCATTTTTAGTCTTCAGTTATCAGTTTATGTCTCTATATGACAAAATATATGGATTCTGAGTACTTTTCTATGAAAAAATTGCAAAATGGCTACTTCAGGTTTTCTCAAGGTCACTTTCGGTAGTCATTTTTCAAGATCATTTGTCACCTTACCTTTTGTACAAGGTCAAATGCCTTTATAATGAACTTAGTTAAAGTTATAATCAAATAACCTCATATCAAGACATTTCAGGGGCACCAACTCCTATAAGATGCCAGTAAATTGTATCAGACTAAACGTAGCATTTATTTATTACAACAAAGCAGACATTTTGCACTTGTTCTTTTTAGCTCACCTGGCCTAAAAGGCCATGTGAGCTTTTCTCATCACTTGGCGTCCGTCGTCGTCGTCGTCGTTAACAATTTTTCAAACATCTTCTCCTCTGAAACTACTGAATGGATTTGAATGAAACTTAGCATGATTGTTCCTTAGAGTATCCTGCACAAAGTGTGTGCTTCGATTTTTGATCCGTCAAAAAACATGGCCGCCGTTACTTAAAATAGAACATAGGGGTCAAATGCAGTTTTTGGCTTATATCTCAAAAACGAAAGCATTTAGAGCAAATCTGACATGGGGTAAAAATGTTCATTAGGTCATGATCTATCAGCCCTGAAATTTTCAGATGAATCAAACAAACCATTGTTGGGTTGCTGCCACTTAATTGGTAATTTTAAGGAAATTTTGCAGTTTTTGGTCATTATCTTGAATATTATTATAGATAAAGATAAACTGTAAACAGCAAAAATGATCAGCAAAGTAAGATCTACAAATAAGTCAATATGACCAAAATTGTCAATTGACCCCTTAAGGGGTTATTGTCCTTTAATGACAATTTTTCACAATTTGTTCATCATATTTGCTAACTTTAAAAAATCTTCTCCTCTGAAACTGCTGAATGGATTTGGATGAAACTTAGCATGATTGTTCCTTAGATTATCCTGCACAAAGTGTGTGCTTCGATTTTTGATCCGTCAAAAAACATGGCCGCCGTTACTTAAAATAGAACATAGGGGTCAAATGCAGTTTTTGGCTTATATCTCAAAAACGAAAGCATTTAGAGCAAATCTGACATGGGGTAAAAATGTTCATTAGGTCAAGATCTATCAGCCCTGAAATTTTCAGATGAATCAAACAAACCATTGTTGGGTTGCTGCCACTTAATTGGTAATTTTAAGGAAATTTTGCAGTTTTTGGTCATTATCTTGAATATTATTATAGATACAGATAAACTGTTAATAGCAAAAATGTTAAGCAAAGTAAGATCTACAAATAAGTCAATTTGACCAAAATTGTCAATTGACCTCTTAAGGAGTTATTGCCCTTTAAAGACTTTTTTCACAATTTGTTCATCATGTTGACTTACTTTAAAAAATCTTCTCCTTTGAAACTGCTGTATCAATTTCAGCCAAACTTAGGCTAAATGAGTTTAAGAGTTTCAGAGTATCTAGTATAAATTTTATATTTCATTTCCTTGTATGTCAAGAAACATAGCTCCTATGGCTAAAATAGAACATAGGAGAAAATGATTTTTTTTTTGCTTTTGAAGAAAATAGGACGATTCAAAGAACATTTAAATAAATTGAAAAGCCAAAATAATCATTGATGAGAGATTAAACCAAAAAAATTCAAGTGAGCGATTCAGGCTCTTGAGAGCCTCTTGTTTATGTATCTTTCAAAGTGTTAGAGAAAATGCAAAAACAAGCAAAAGTCACAATTGAGAACTTGACCTTGACCTTTGACCTTGACATCATTTTCTAAGTTAGGATCTAGGGGCCTCAAATAAAAACATTCCAGGGTTATACGGTTAACTGTTTATGAGTTAAAAAAACATACCTACAAAAATTATTTTGTAAAGGTAGATAACTCCTAAAAAATTTCATCAAATCGCTTCGATCCAAATTAGCCAAAAATTCCTGAGGATGTAACGAACAGTTTGTAAAAGGAATTTTGTCACTATCTTTTTTATTACGAAGGAGATGCACACAGATGATAAACAGTGAATAGGGAGATCACTCTTACAAAGAAAATGGTTCGCCTTAGCAGGGTGAAATTTAAAAGTGCATAAACTATACGATCCCATATGAGGAATATTTAAGCGACATATTGCGAAACAAACATTTATCGCAAGAACAAAATTTGGCGGAAAAAAAAAATAATAATTAAAAACCAATTGTTCAGTGGTTGAACCATTGATGGTCTTTCCACCAGTAAGGATCTTTTTTATTTGAAAATATTAAAATTCTGTTTTAAATGTCAATTTAAGTGTCAAATGACAGCTTATTGAACGCTGATTCCAAAAATATATGGTTTCTATACAAAAAGATATAAATAAGGGAGATCATTTTTTACTTCCGGTTTTAAAGATGTTACTTCTGGTATTTTTTGATAGTTTACTTGACTCCGATTCCAAAAATAGATGGTTCTGTATACTTTTACATAAAATTAGTACAAAAAATGTCTACTTCCGGTTACAAAAGGTCACTTCCGGTTGGCTTTTTCAATGTCACATTGCTTGCAACCTTTTGCAAAAAGTCCCATAGCTTTATCATGGATACATAAGAGGAAAGAGCAAAGGTCAAAATCTAGAACGTTACATTTACCTATGACCTTGAGCTCAATTTCAAGGTAATCTACTAAGGACCGCAAATCAAAAGACTCTAGGCCTCTACTTTATATTGTTGATGAATTATATTACCATACAACTAATATTAGATATCAAAGGGGGGAAAACTTGCATTAAATGTTACATACCTTTTTAAGTAAAATTTACGTGTTATGACATGTCGCAACTAACAATTGTCTGAAAATATTTTGTCGATATCTTGTATGATTTCTGAAAATATTTAAAGAGATAACAAGCCAAATTAAATTTGAACATGACCTTGACCTTTGACCTTGACCTCATTTTCATTTGTTTGGACCAAGGACCTCAAATTAAAAGACCCTAGGCCTCTATCACTTATGGTTTTCCAGTTACAAATTTATTTCATTTATTTCAATACAAAAGGGGAAATAACTCTCATATGGAGTCTTCCTAAAACTTCGGTCAAAATAAAACTTAACATCCTGAGGATATAAAGAGCAATTTGGAAAAATAAATTTGTCGCTTTCTTTTAAGGTTGTGGAGGAGATTTGATAACAAGATAAACAGTGTTTGGGGAGATAACTCTTACAAAGAAAAGTGTTCGGTTAAACAGGGTCAGTTTCAAAAGCGTATAGACTGTATGATATCATATACAAAAAAACTAAGCGACATCTACTGAAACATTTTTACACCGCAAGAAAAAAATTAGGCGAAAAAAAAAAAAAAAAAAAATAATCAGAAGAAATCCTATAGGTCTTTCCACGGAAAGGTGGAAAGACCTAATAATCAGAAGAAAAACAATAAGTCTTTCCACAGAAAAGTGGAAAGACTTAATAATTAAAAACCAATTGTTCAGAGAACAATTGAAAGTCTTTCCACATGAAAGAAATTTTGATAAGAAGATACTTTCTTCATACTGATGCGATAAATAATGGTTAAATTATATTTTTGAGTGATATAAGGGAGATAATATAATGCTTCTAGTGAAATTAATGTCACTTCTGGTCTCATATGATAGCTTCTTTCACACTGATTCCAAAAATATATAGTTTCTATATACTTTTGTATGTGGAATGGGAGATAATTCGCCACTTCCTGTTTGTTGGAAAACATTTTTAGTCTTCAGTTATCAGTTTATGTATCTATATGACAAAATATATGGATTCTGAGTACTTTTATATGAAAAAATAGCAAAATGGCTACTTCCGGTTTTCTCAAGGTCATATCCGGTAGTCATTTTTCAAGGTCATTTGTCACCTTACCTTTTGTATAAGGTCAAATGCCTTTATAATGAACTTAGTTGAAGTTGTAATCAAATAACCTCATATCAAGACATTTCAGGGGCACCAACTCCTATAAGATGCCATTAAATTGTATAATACTAAATGTAGCATATCTTCATTACAACTAAGCAAACATTTTGCACTTGTTCTATTATATATATCTTTAAAGATATCGGAGAAAAAGCCAAAACAAGGAAAAGTCTACATTGAGAACTTGACCTTGACCTTTGATCTTGACCTCATTTTCTAAGTTAGTACCTGGTCCGAGAACACAATTATTTCGTAGTGCATTTCTTTTAGAACATAAATGAAAATTAAAAAGATCCCACCTGCGCTTTCTCAAAGAAACTTTTACAGTGTGTTGTACTACTTTTGGGACAAATTATATCAAAATTATAGAAAACTTCATCGGCTCTAACTCAAAATATGGACAATTTTATGTTTAGGGCGTCTTGAAATCTTTTGACAGCTTCCGAAGTGCTAATTTTCAACCTTTTTCAGCTGGACCAAATCACTACTTTCCTTTAAAATTCTGGACACAAATTTTTTTACAGTGTAATTTCACCCCCCTACTTGCAATTTGAGGCATTAAACATGGAGAAATAAATTTGGAAGGGGTATAAAAATTAATGGCAAGTAACCCACTGTCAACACTAGGGACTATATTCGTGAACAACGAAAATCAAGGGACGACAATTGTGGTCTCGGACCACCTAGGGGTCTCAAATAAAAACATTCCAGGGTTATACGGTTAATGGTTTATGAGTTAAAAAAACATACCGACAAATTTATTTGGTAAAGGTAGATAACTCCTATAAAATTTCATCGAATCGCTTCGATCCAAATTAGCCAAAAATTCCTGAGGATGTAACGAACAATTTGTGAAAAGAATTTTGTTGATATCTTTTTTTGTTACGAAGGAGATGCACTCTGCAGGGGTTTCATTATCTTTTATGTTGACTGGTACTTTCCACGTTTCTAGGTGGTACTTTTCAATTTATTCCATGAATATCTTATATAAAAATTCCTACATTTAGGCGGTACTTGTCAATAGCATAGGAGGGTAAAAGTACCGGGTACCGCCTCCTAATGAATGGCCTGACTCTGATGATAAACAGTGAATAGGGTATAACTCTTACAAAGAAAATGGTTCGGCTTAACAGGGTGAAATTTAAAAGCGCATAAACTATACAATACAATAGGTGAAATATTTAAGCGACATATTGCGAAACAAACATTTATCGCAAGAACAAAATTTGGCAGAAGAAAAAAAAAAAAAGAAGAAAATAATAATAATCAGAAGAAAAACAATAAGTCTTTCCACAGAAAAGTGGAAAGACTTAATAATAATAATTAAAAAACAATTGTTCAGAGAACAATTGAAGGTGTTTCCACCAAAAAAATGTATTTTGATATGAAAGTTGTGAAATTAAGTTTAAAATGTCATTTCAATCGTCAAATGATAGCTTATTGTACGCTGATTCCCAAAATATATGGTTTCTATACAATATTTTTTAAATAAGGGAGATAATTTGTTACTTCCGGTTTGAAAAATGTTACTTCCAATAATATTTGAATATTTAATTGACACTGATTCCAAAAATATCTGGTTCTATATACTTTTATTAGCTCACCTGGCCTAAAAGGCCATGTGAGCTTTTCTCATCACTTGGCGTCCGTCGTCGTCGACGTCGTCGTCGTCGTCGTCGTCGTCGTCTGTCGTCGTTAACAATTTTTCAAACATCTTCTCCTCTGAAACTACTGAATGGATTTGAATGAAACTTAACATGATTGTTCCTTAGTATATCCTGCTCAAAATGTGCGCTTCGATTTTTGATCCGTCAAAAAACATGGCCGCCGTTACTTAAAATAGAACATAGGGGTCAAATGCAGTTTTTGGCTTATATCTCAAAAACGAAAGCATTTAGAGCAAATCTGACATGGGGTAAAAATGTTCATTAGGTCAAGATCTATCAGCCCTGAAATTTTCAGATGAATCAAACAAACCATTGTTGGGTTGCTGCCACTTAATTGGTAATTTTAAGGAAATTTTGCAGTTTTTGGTCATTATCTTGAATATTATTATAGATAAAGATAAACTGTAAACAGCAAAAAAGATCAGCAAAGTAAGATCTACAAATAAGTTAATATGACCAAAATTGTCAATTGACCCCTTAAGGGGTTATTGTCCTTTAATGACAATTTTTCACAATTTGTTCATCATATTTGCTAACTTTAAAAAATCTTCTCCTCTGAAACTACTGAATGGATTTGGTTAAAACTTAGCATGGTTGTTCCTTAGATTATCCTGCACAAAGTGTGTGCTTTGATTTTTGATCCGTCAAAAAACATGGCCGCCATTACTTAAAATAGAACATAGGGGTCAAATGCAGTTTTTGGCTTATATCTCAAAAACGAAAGCATTAAGAGCAAATCTGACATGGAGTAAAAATGTTCATTAGGTCAATATCTATCAGCCCTGAAATTTTCAGATGAATCAAACATCCAATTGTTGGGTTGCTGCCACTTAATTGGTAATTTTAAGGAAATTTTGCAGTTTTTGGTCATTATCTTGAATATTATTATAGATAAAGATAAACTGTAAACAGCAAAAAAGATCAGCAAAGTAAGATCTACAAATAAGTTAATATGACCAAAATTGTCAATTGACCCCTTAATGGGTTATTGTCCTTTAATGACAATTTTTCACAATTTGTTCATCATATTTGCTAACTTTAAAAAATCTTCTCCTCTGAAACTACTGAATGGATTTGGTTAAAACTTAGCATGGTTGTTCCTTAGATTATCCTGCACAAAGTGTGTGCTTTGATTTTTGATCCGTCAAAAAACATGGCCGCCATTACTTAAAATAGAACATAGGGGTCAAATGCAGTTTTTGGCTTATATCTCAAAAACGAAAGCATTAAGAGCAAATCTGACATGGAGTAAAAATGTTCATTAGGTCAATATCTATCAGCCCGGAAATTTTCAGATGAATCAAACATCCAATTGTTGGGTTGCTGCCACTTAATTGGTAATTTTAAGGAAATTTTGCAGTTTTTGGTCATTATCTTGAATATTATTATAGATAAAGATAAACTGTAAACAGCAAATATGATCAGCAAAGTAAGATCTACAAATAAGTCAATTTGACCAAAATTGTCAATTGACCTCTTTAGGAGTTATTGCCCTTTAAAGACTTTTTTCACAATTTGTTCATCATGTTGACTTACTTTAAAAAATCTTCTCTTATGAAACTGCTGTATCAATTTCAGCCAAACTTAGGCTAAATGAGTTTCAGAGTTTCAGAGTATCTAGTATAAATTTTATATTTCATTTCCTTGTATGTCAAGAAACATAGCTCCTATGGCTAAAATAGAACATAGGAGAAAATGATTTTTTTTTGCTTTTGAAGAAAATAGGACGATTCAAAGAACATTTAAATAAATTGAAAAGCCAAAATAATCATTGATGAGAGATTAAACCAAAAAAATTCAGGTGAGCGATTCAGGCTCTTGAGAGCCTCTTGTATTAATAAAGTACAAAAAATAGCTACTTCCGGTTTACACAAGGTCACTTCCGGTATTTTTTTCCAAGGTTAAAAATGGTTTGATACCTTTTGCTAAAAGCCTCATGGCTTTATCATGTATACAAATGAGGTAAAAGCAAAGGCCAAAATCTAGAACGTCAAATTAAGCTATGACCTTGAGATCAATTTCAAAGTCATAAACCAAGGACCTCAAATCAAAAGACCATTGGTCTTAATTATATTTGGTTAATCAGTTATATCACTGTATGCGTATATTTAAATACAAGAGGGGAGAAAACTCACTTTTACGTTCAATGTAACCTTGCAATCAAAATTTATGTGTTACGACATGTCGCAACTAACAATTTAGAAAAAATATTTGTCGATATCTTATACGGCTTCTTGAAATGAGTGGAAATAAACCAATTTAAAAAATAAGAATATGACCTTGACCTTTGACCTTGACCTAATTTTCATTTTTTTGGACCAAAGACCTGAAATCAAAAGATCCTAGGTCTCTATCACTTATGGTTTACAAGATAGAAATGCATATCACTTATATCAAATGCATAAGGGGAATTAACTCTCATATGGAGCGTTCATATCGCTTCGGTCAAAATAGGACAAATCATGCGAAGGATATAATGAGCAATTTTGTAAAATAAATTTGTCGTAATCTTTTACGGTTGCGAAGGAGTAGTGGACACAAGGAAAACAGTGTTTGGGGAGATAACTCCTACAAAGAAAAGTATTCGGTTACGCAGGGTAAATTTCAAAAGTGCATAAACTGTTCGATATCATATACCAAATATCTAAGCGACATATTGCAAAACAAATATTGAACGCAATGAGGAAAATGAGGAAAAGTAATATCTATTTATTTCGGAAAAGTAATGCATGAAAATGCGGAAACGTAAAACTGGATTTTTGCCAAAATTGCAGAAACGTAAAAGCCCAATGAGAGGGGATTACACACAATATTGTTCATAAAATTGCTGGAAGGAACTGTTCTTTCTTCTCTGTATTGTGTTGCACATTTTTCTTTACTAAATATATATTTATATATGTTAATATTGGTTGCAATTTGATAGTATCAATAAAAACATAAATAACTGTTTGTTTCAACAACATTTATTATCATGGTGAACCAAAGTGAGCATCTATAATACTTAAATTACAAGGTCCAATTTGTCAGCCGTCATCACGTAAAAACAACGAATCAAAGAATTCAACTTTATATATAACTAATATAGTACAAAGGTGTAGATTAAAAATTACACCACTCCAGGCCCTTTTGTTTTCCACGTAATTAATATTGCCAATAATTAAGAAGTTCTGGATCGAGTCCGATACCGATACCAATAGTATATTCACCTGTTACCTATTACCTTATCTGTATGTTCCGCATATGACAGGCGCACCACCAAACGGTGTATTCAGGATTAATATGCTATATACACGGGTCATAATCACAGGGTTGACACTACTAAATTGTCAAATTCTTGCCTATTGTAGTATTTATACCCCCGCTTTAAAAAAGGGGGGGTATACTGTTTTACCTCTGTCTGTCAGTCCGTCCGTCCGTCAGTCCGTCCGTCCGTCCGTCCGTCAGTCAGTCAGTCCCATGAAACTTTCGTCACATTTTTCTCAGGAACTACACATCCACCCTTTCTGTAATTTGGTATCAACATTTATATATGTCAGCCATACCGTGTGATGCGTTTTCAGATTCATCACTTGACAACTTCCTGTTTACCGAACACTTGTCTGATTTTACACATGATAACCAAGTTGAAAATTTTCATCACATTTTTCTCAGGAACTACAATACAAGGATTTCTGAAATTTGGTTTCAGGATTTATATAAGTCAGGTATACCGTGTGATGCGTTTTCAGATTCATCACTCAACAACTTCCTGTTTACCGAACACTTGTATGATTTTACACATGATAGCCAAGTTGAAAATTTTCGTCACATTTTTCTCAGGAACTACAATACAAGGATTTCTGAAATTTGGTTTCAGGATTTATATAAGTCAGGTATACCGTGTGATGCGTTTTCAGATTCATCACTCGACAACTTCCTGTTTACCGAACACTTGTATGATTTTACACATGATAACCAAGTTAAAAATTTTCGTCACATTTTTCTCAGGATCTACAATACAAGGATTTCTGAAATTTGGTTTCAGGATTTTTATAAGTCAGCTATACCGTGTGATGCGTTTTCAGATTCATCACTCGACAACTTCCTGTTTACCGAACACTTCCATATTTTTACACTATTAATATTATCCACTTGCGGCGGGGGTATCATCAGTGAGCAGTAGCTCGCAGTTTCACTTGTTTAATCAGTAAGACTTTCTAAGATAACAATACGAATACTAAAAATCTGTGACTAAAAATAAGGCGTATAGGTACAGTTTTCAATTATTTAGTGGGCATGGCGAAAAACAGCGAATCAAAGAATTCAACTTTATTTATAACTAATAAAGGACAATTCTGTTGATTAAAAAATACTCCATTCCAGGACCTTTTGCTTTCTAAATAATTAATATTACCAATAATTGATAAGTTCCGGTTCGACGGGTTCAAACAGAAAGATTTGATAGCAGAGAAAACTTTGTATCTTATAATCGGCATGACTTTATCAGATGAAAATACTAATACTAAAATAAGGCTTGCGCATAGTTATATACTTTAATTCAGTCACGAACCCGCGATATCATGGGTGTGTTCTAGTATAAATAACTTAAACATAGTTTATAAGTCAGAATAAATTTCTGTTCATGGTTTTAGTAAGTATTATTCAACCAGGTAAGTCATCGCTAAAATGGGCTATAGAAAATACAGGTGAACATATTAATCCTGCGCTAAACTGCACTCTAATGTCTACGCTAAAATGACCCATAGTAGTTTAAAGTGTGGCTGTTTAAGGCCCAAGGTCAAGTCTGATTGGTTATTATAACAACAAAAATACAGTCAGTACTGATTCGAGAGTACTCACAGTTAATGACAGCTAGTTCAAAGCCACTAACAACTAATAAAAAAAATCAAAGACATACATCTAAGACTAAATTATCAATTTATAAGCCTGTTTAATACATTACAACTACTTTGATATTGCCGTATTATAACTATGTAAAGGAGTAAGAATAACTATAATTCTTCAAATTCATCATGTATAGGAAGGAGTTCAATATACCATTGCAGGAGTGTCAAAATACCATGCATAGGTAAAAATTTTCAAACATCTTTATAAGCATGTTTAATACATAACAAGTACTTATTTGAGTATTTCCTCCATGAAAAGGAGTTAAAAGCACTATAGTTATTGAAATTGAATGTGGCAGGGTTGAACATGTTTGTGAGCCTTCAAATAGTATGGATTTTCACATGAAGATTTTGAGGGAATACTTTACTGCAATCAAATATGTATTCTTTTCTGTGTCAGTAGCTAATTTTTTATTAAGATTTTGATAACACAATGTATGCCTATTTTTTTAGAGATTTTTGCAGCACTGACGACACCAACACAATGCCAGATGTTGATCAGTCTCTCTAATAAGATGACAGATATATTAGAACAGTGTAGACTTCTATTGCTGGCCATGAGAAAGTTCAATACCCTGGTCAATGAACATGGGGTAAGTTGGTGGATTTGATTATCTTTTTATTAAGCCTATAGCTAAATAATCTTGCAGAACAGTGACACAATTGTTGGTTTGATGATAAAAGCACCAAATTTGGCAGGGTAAAAGTTCTGGGTGTATCAAAATTTCAAAATGGTGGCTTTTTCCAAGATAGCCACCTTAAAATATCAATTTCAACATATAAGCCATGACATTAAATGGGACATCATAGTTATATTTTAGAATGTGACACAGGTTAAATTTTTTTTTTATTAAAAAATATGATATACGAGAGCATCCAGAAAGATACAACAGAAGATAGTTTGACCATTATAAAATTGATTCTGGATGCCTTCTTTTACCTACCAACATTGTTAACTGTCCTTCTGGTATCTTTCGTCCCTCTTTTGTAACATATGTAACATTTATATATTCATTTAAAAAGGTATACTTTTAAGTAAAGTAAAAGTATGAAATCTTCTTCACTTTGAAGGCAGTGTCAACAATGCTAAGAAACAAAAGTAGAGGTCATTTAAATTGAAACAATTAACCAAATGAAGAAGGGGATTTTTTTTTATTTCTTTGTAGTAGCATCATTGTGAAACAGATATTCAATGACTCATACATGGTTGCTTAGGGGCCAGCTAAAGAACCCCTGGATGCAGGTTTTTCTCGCTGTATTGAAGTCCTATTGTTGGCCTTCTGCTTTTTTTTCTCTTTGGTCATGTTGTTGTCTCTCTGACACATTCCCTTTTTAGCTCACCTGGCCCGAAGGGCCAAGTGAGCTTTTCCCATCACTTGGCGTCCGTCATCCGTCGTCGTTAACTTTTACAAAAATCTTCTCCTCTGAAACTACTGGGCCAAATTAAACCAAACTTGGCCACAATCATCATTGGGGTATCTAGTTTTAAAAATGTGTGGCGTGACCCGGCCAACCAACCAAGATGGCCGTCATGGCTAAAAATAGAACATAGGGGTAAATTGCAGTTTTTGGCTTATAGCTCAAAAACCAAAGCATTTAGAGCAAATCTGACAGGGGTAAAATTGTTTATCAGGTCAAGATCTATCTGCCCTTAAATTTTCAGATGAATCCGACAACCCGTTATTTGGTTGCTGCCCCTGAACTGGTAATTTTAGGTAATTTTTGTCGAGCCTGCAACTTTTGTTGCAGAAAGCTCGACATAGGGATAGTGATCCGGCGGCGGCGGCGGCGGCGTTAGCTCACTTCTTAAAAGCTTTATATTTTAGAAGGTGGAAACCCTGGATGCTTCATACTTTGTATATAGATGCTTCCTGTTATGAAGTTTCCGTCAGTCACATGTCCAATGTCCTTGACCTCATTTTCATGGTTCAGTGACCACTTGAAAAAAAAGTTCAAATTTTTTGTAATGTTGAATTCTCTCTTATTATAAGTAATAGGATAACTATATTTGATATGTGCGTACCTTGCAAGGTCCTCATGTCTGTCAGACAGTTTTCACTTGACCTCGACCTCATTTCATGGATCAGTGAACAAGGTTAAGTTTTGGTGGTCAAGTCCATATCTCAGATACTATAAGCAATAGGGCTAGTATATTTCGTGTATGGAAGGACTGTGAGGTGTACATGTCCAACTGGCAGGTGTCATCTGACCTTGACCTCATTTTCATGGTTCAGTGGTTACAGTTAAATTTTTGTGTTTTGGTCTGTTTTTCTCATACTATATGCAATAGGTCTACTATATTTGTTGTATGGAATGATTGTAAGGTGTACATGTCTAGCGGGCAGATGTCATGTGACCTTGACCTCATTTTCATGGTTCAGTGGTCAATTTTTTTGAGTTTTGGTCTTTTTATCTAATACTATATGCCATAGGTCAACTATATTTGGTGTATGGAAATATTTTATGATCTTTACGTCAGTTGCGAAGGTTTTATTTGACCTTGACGTTATTTTCACAGTTCATTGCACAGTGTTAAGTTTTTGTTTTTTGGTCTATTTTTCTTAAACTATAAGTAATGGGTCAACTATATATATTGTATAGAGGCATTGTTAGCTGTACATGTCTGCCTGGCATGGTTCATCTGACCTTGACCTCATTTTCAAGGTTCATTGGTCTTTGTTTAGTTATCTTGGTTAATGTTAAGTTTATGTGACAGTTGTAATAAAGCTTGTAATAAAGCTTAGCTTTATACTTAGGACTATCAACATAATATCAATGATTAGTATAGAAGGCGAGACATTTCAGCGTGTGCACTCTTGTTGCTGTTTTTGGCTATTATCTTGAATATTATTATAGATAGAGATAAACTGTAAACAGCAATAATGTTCAGCAAAGTAAGATTTACAAATAAGTCAACATGACCAAAATGGTCCGTTGACCCCTTTAGGAGTTATTGACCTTTATAGTCAATTTTTAACCATTTTTTCGTAAATCTTTTTTTTTTAATTTTTATTATTTATAACTTCCAATTTACAACATAATATACACAAATCTAATAGCAATATATAATTTATAAATCTATAGATATTATCTAATCAATACATCTTTCTATTAGGAAGCAAAATTTTTTTTTTTTTTAAATATACAAATATAAGATAACTAGTAAAGCAGTTTGAACACCGGAGAGAGAGAGATAGAAAGAGAAAGAGAGTGAGAGAGAATAGTGTGGTGAGTTTTCAATATAATTCATCTAGAAATTGAATTCTATTTTAGTATAGTAAATACAGCATTTTCATTTATAACATGAATATACATTTTTGTACTTTACTAAGTAATATATCAAAAACATTCCATTCTCTGAGAAACTGATGTTCACATTTGTTTTTCATGGCAATATGTTTGTCCATTGCATACACATATTTTATCTTTTCTTTTACTGAGTTTATTGTCAGTTTTTTTTTAAAACATCTGGAATTATAAATATATTGCTTTATGGTAAGAAAAAGAGTATTTTCTGCATTGCCTTTTGATATTTTTGCAGTGTTACCAAACAAAAAAACTTCTTTTGTAAAAAGTACACTAATTCCATTGGTTAGAAACCAATTTTCAATCTGTTCTAATAATAATTGTGTATGTTCACATTCCCAAAATAAATGTTCTAATGTTTCAATTTCTCTATTACAAAATGTACAATTTGGATTACCATAAATCTTAATTTTATGAAGAAATTTGTTTGTAGCTAAGATTCGATGATTGAATCTATACTGTAGCCACTGTAACTTAGTATTATTTGTGACAACAAATGGCAGTTTATAAATTTTTTTCCAATGATTTTGATCAAAGCCAAAAATTTCAGTCCATCTTAACTGACTAGTGGGAACACTTCCATTTTTATTCAAAACAATATACATATCTTTAGATCCTTTTGAACTTTTAACAAGTCTTTTAATAGCAGATGGAATTAAAGGTAGTTCTAATTTGTGATTTTTTCCCACAAATGATTTTGATGCTTGATGTATAGCAGATATAATACTATTATATCTCATGAAATTCACATTTATCTGATACATTTCTTCTATCTTTTGATTAGAGAAAAAGGTCCCATCTTCATTTACAATATCATTTATAAATCTTATACCATTTTCAAACCAATCTTTATAAAAAATAGGTTTATTTGCTACCTTTACATTATTGTTAAGCCAGATTGGACTAGCAAGAAAGCATTCCCAACTGTCATATTCATCTTTTTCTCTAAGAAGTTGCCATGCTTTCAGAACATCTTGCCAAAATTTATTTTTGATATGTTGCTGTAATTTTTGGATATAAACACTTCCACAACCATAAAATTTTTCAAGTTCTACATGAACATTTGACAAAAAAACATTCTGCCATTTGTTGTCTGTTTTAAATAATCTCCTTATCCATGTACACTTCAGTGCTAAAATAAATGCACTAAGATTTATCATTTTGAGTCCACCATCTTCAATATCATTTTGTAAAACATCTCTCTTAATTCTATCAATTGGTGAACTCCATATAAAATTGTACATAAGTTGAATAACATTTTTTAAAATATCATCACTTGGATTTGGTAAGGATATAAACAAATGATTTAAAATAGGCAATATCAATGTCTTTACTACAGTAATTCTACCAATAACAGTAAGATTTCGTTTTGACCATTGTCTAATTACACATTTAATTTGTACAATTTTTTCATCATAATTAATTTTTACAATTCTATCAAGATTAACATCAAAGCTTATACCTAATACCTTAAAACATGTTTCTCCCCATGTAAGGTTTCTATTTTGGCATAATACCTCATTACTATACTTTTTATTTCCTATCCAAATAACTTGTGTTTTAGAAAAATTAATATTTAAACCAGATATATTTCCAAACCAATCTAATTCATTTAATGCTTCATTCAAAGATTCTTCTTTACCATCTAAAATAAGAGATGTGTCATCAGCAAATTGTGAAAGTTTGTGCTCAACTTGCGTAATTGTAATACCATTTATCTTATCATTATTTCGTATTTTTAATGCTAATATCTCAGCACAGAGAATAAAAATATAAGGCGACAAGGGATCACCTTGTCTACAGCCTCGTTCTATAGAAAAAAATTCTGATAGATGTCCTCCCTGGTTTACAGCTGATTTGATATTGTTATAAAAAACTTTAACCCAATTAATTATTGATTCTCCAAAATTGAACAACTTCAAGACACTGGTTAAAAATTCCCAAGAAATCGAATCAAATGCCTTTTCGAAATCTATGAGCAGCAAAAGTCCTGGAATATCTTTTTCCTCAGTAAATTGCATAATATCATAAATTAAACGAAGATTTTCTCCAATATATCTCCCACTAATAAATCCAGTTTGATCGAAATCTATCAGTTTATCTAAAACTGTTTTAAAGCGTTTTGCTATAACTCCAGAGCCAATTTTATATACTGTATTTAATAAAGATATAGGTCGCCAATTTTTTAAGAAATGTCTAGGCTTATTTCCCTTCGGCAGGCATGTAATGATTCCTTGTTTTTACGTAACAGATAGTTCACCAATCTCAGTACTGTAGTTCAAGGAGTTTACAACAAAAATTTTCAAATCTTTCCAAAAAAATTTAAAGAACTCTGTGGAGAACCCATCAGATCCTGGTGTTTTATTATTTTTCATATTTTTCAATATCAAACCAGCTTCTTCAATCGTTATTTCACCTTCAAGATTTTTTTTCTCATCATCAGTTAGTTTTTTAAATTTTATATCTTTCAATCCTTCTTTAAGCTTACTGAATTTATCTCCCTTTGACTTGTCTTTATTCTTGTACAAATTTTCATAAAAAGATTTTACTTCTTTTAAAATATCTTTTTGTTTTGAAATTACATCTCCATTTTCTTTTTCTACTTTTGGTATTATTTTATTTGTAAAAATTTTTGATTCTAGCCCACAAAAATAGCTAGTAGGTTTTTCACCCTCTTCTACCCATTGTATTCTTGATCGAATTATCTTCCCTTTAATTTTTTCTTTTCTTATATTTTCTAATTCACATTTTTTATTTTCCAAAATTTGTATTGAACCTTCATCTACCTTTTCTTCCAAAATAAGAATTTCATTTCTAAGATCTTTCTCTTGTTTTTCTTTTACCTTTTTCTTATAACTTGAATAAGATATAGTTTTACCCCTAATTTCCATCAACATTGTCTCAAGAAATAAGTGACTGTTAATATTAAAATGGAGATCTTCATTATTCATGTCTTCAATTCTATCTACATCATAAACAGGTGTTACATATTGTTTTTTAACTTCTACTATTTTTTCTTTAACAATCTGTATATATTCTGGATCATACAATAATGAATTATTAAATTTCCACAATCCTCTACCTCGATCAAAAGGATTAAATTCTAGATTTAATACAACCATAGAATGATCAGAGCGATAGCTAGGCTCAATATTACAATTTTTCAAACAGCATAGTAAATCTTCAGCCTTGCTTGTTTAAAGGGGGTTCTTTTTCTCCATGTGAAACGCTTCAAATCTGGGTAAAGTTCACGGAAAGGGTCAATGAGACACCTTTCCTGAATGATTTCTAAAACTTTCTCCTGAGCATTTGGGTTATTTACATGTAAATAATTAAAATAATCTATATCAGGGTTGAGAACAAGATTAAAATCACCACATATCATATAGCTATCATTACCAAAATCATCTATAATTGACATAATTTGATCATAAAAAATAGGAGTATCTATATTTGGTCCATAAATAGTTACAAATGTAAAATGTAAAGTATCAACAACTAAGTCTAATACTAAATAATTACCACCAACATCTTTTTTTTCTTTTCGGACCTTAAACTCAAAGTTGTTATTAAACATAACTGCTACACCTCTTGAATTTGAGCTATAAGATGAAAAATAACTATCATATCCCCACATAGCTCTTATATTATTTTCATTTTCACATAAGAAATGAGTATCTTGTAAACAGTAAATATTGTAATTCTTTGTTCTTAAATAGTTAAAAACATCTCTTCTTTTAACACTATCTCCTAAACCTTGACAATTAACAGTTAATACCTTCAGGGCACACATGATATAATGTCAGTAAATACACTAGCACATAATATGACCTTAAAAAAATCTAAGAGTAATATCTGATTATTCTCAATGTGTGTAAAAAAACTAAAGAAAAACATTTCACCAACATAAAGATGCATAAAAATGATAAACAGGATAACTCACCATAAACTAAACCAAAACAAAATGTAATGGAATGATATTGCAAAAATGCAATAATTGATAAAAAGAATAAAGGACTGGAAAGAAAAAGAAAGAGATAAAAACAAAAATTTAGCATCAAAATGGCAGACATTTTTGATTGAATTAATGTAAAAAAAAAATTCTAGTTTTTTGCAGTATAATTGTTCTTTCAATTTTATATATCCTGTATATGATTTATCAGTTATGACATAGTCAACTATTTTACAAAGTGGAGACAACTTTTATAGTATTAAGATTTGTCCCATGAAAATAAGAATAGCACTTTTAACATGTTTAAAAAATAAATCAAAGTTCATCAAGACATAATGTACATCTTAGTAATCTTTTACAAAAATCTTCTTCTCTGAAACTACTGGGCCAAATTAAACTAAACTTGGCCACAGTCATCATTGGGGTAACTTGTTTAAAAAATGTGTGGCATGACATGGCCAATCAACCAAAATGGCTGCCACGGCTAATAATAGAACATAGGGTAAAGTGCAGTTTTTGGCTTATAACTCAAAAACCGAAGCATTAAGAGAAAATCTGACAGGGTTTAATTGTTTATCAGGTCAAGATCTATCTGCCCTGATGTTTTCGGATGGATCGGATAACCCGTTGTTAGGTTACTGTCCTGAATTGGTAATTTTAAGGAAATTTTGCCGTTTTTATGCCCCACCTACGATAGTAGAGGGGCATTATGTTTTCTGGTCTGTGCGTCCGTCCGTCTGTCCGTTCGTTTGTCCGTCCGTCTGTCCGTTCGTCCGTCCGTCTGTCCCGCTTCAGGTTAAAGTTTTTGGTCAAGGTAGTTTTTGATGAAGTTTAAGTCCAATCGACTTCAAACTTAGTACACATGTCCCTTATGATATGATCTTTCTAATTTTAATGCCAAATTAGAGTTTTTACCCCAATTTCACGGTCCACTGAACATGGAAAATGATAGTGCGAGTGGGGCATTCGTGTACTGAGGACACATTCTTGTTTGTTATTATCTTGAATATTATTATAGATAGAGATAAACTGTATACAGCAATAACGTTCAGCAAAATAAGATCTACAAATAAGTTTACATGACCAAAATAGTCAATTGACCCCTTAAGGAGTTATTGCCCTTTATAGTTAATTTTTAACATTTTTCATAAATTTTTGTTAATTTTTAGAAAATATTTTCCACTGTAATTACTGGGCCAAGTTCATTATAGATAGAGATAATTGTAGCAACAAGAATGTTCAGTAAAGTAAGATCTACAAACACATTACTATCACCAAAACACAATTATGTCATGAATTTATCCGTGTCCATTGTTTAATATGCACAAGACCAAGGTGAGCAACACAGGCTCTTTAGAGCCTCTATAAAGAGCCTCTAGTTTAGTTTCTTTATTAGCTAACCTGACCTGAAAGGTCAAGTGAGCTTTTCTCATCACTTGGCGTCTGTCGTCCTGCGTCCGTCGTACGTCGTCCGTAAACTTTTACAAAAATCTTCTCCTCTGAAACTACTGGGCCAAATTTAACCAAACTTGGCCACATTCATCCTTGGGGTATCTAGTTTAAAAAATGTGTCCGATGACCAGGCCATCAAACCAAGATGGCCGCCATGGCTAAAAATAGAACACGGGGGTAAAATGTATATTTTGGCTTATATCTTTAAAACCAAAGCATTTAGAGCAAATCTGACATGGGTAACATTGTTGATCAGGTCAAGATCTATCTGCCTTGAAATTTTCAGACGAATCGGAGAACCTATTGTTGGGTTGCCAGGGGTGTGGAAATGCTATGCCCGACTCGCCCGACTCGTACATTTGAACAACCGGACAAGTAATTATTTTTGTCTGGGTTGCCCGTGGACAAGTAAAATAATATAAAAGACAAAGTTCAATTCCAACAGAAATATAGAACTAATTTCAACATGTTCAAAATATATAAAGATGTTCAATTTATGTAAAAGAAACCAATGGTTCATGACGATAAATATTACATAATACCGAAAATAGATAGATTAACAAAATAAATAAGAATAAGTATGCGAACCCGAGTTGTGTAACATTGCATTGGTTTTGTCCATTGACACGGGATGGTCGATTAGGTTTTATCCATCATGTACCGGAAGTGTCATTTTATATGATTTTGTATCGAGATTCAGATTGATAAATACTTTATAAAACAACGGGCAAGACAAAAAGAGTAATGAGTCGAGTAAAAACCCTAAAACGCAAATGGAGGATAAGGAGTATTAAAAAAAAATACGGAAGCGAGAATTTCAGACATCGTGAATATCAGATTGCACCTGGCTATCTAGGATGGAAATTCGGAAAATAAATATTTTTTTGTCTTTATATTTATAGATCAAAGGTCAACATTATTTGTTGTCAAGAGTGGTAAATGGAAGGGACGGTTTAATTTCCCATCAATACAATTATAAAAAAAAAACAAAATAAAAAAACAAGTGTGTTGATCAGTTGAGAGAAACAACAAAAAAGTCAATATAGTTTATCCATTATTTAATTTCCATTTCTTCACTCACTGTCCTCTAAACTTGTATATCATTATATGTACCTACTGGCTACAATTTTTATTCCAAAACTGCTTCAAAAATTACCTTTACATGTTATGGGGGTGGGGGCTATGGTTTTTTTGGAGATATTGCCTTTATAGTCAATTTTAACAACTTTTTCATCATTTTTTGTAACTTGTACAAAAATCTTCTTCTCTGAAACTACTGGGCCAAATTTAAACTTACTTGGCCACAATCATAATTGTGGTATATTATTTAAAAAATGTGTCCGATGACCCCGCCTACTAAACAAAATGGCCAACATGGCTTAAATTAGAACATAGTGGTAAAATGCAGTTTTTGCTTTACATCTTTAAAACTAAGACATTTAGGGCAAATATTTCAAGATTTAAATGTCCATCAGAATAAGATCTATCCCTATCAAATTTTCAGATGTATCCTACAACCCGTTGTTGGGTTGCTGCCCTAAAATTGGTAATTTTAAGGAAATTTTGCAGTTTTTGGTTATTATCTTGAATACTATTATAGATAGAGATGAAGTGTAAACAGCAATAATGTTCAGCAAAGTAAGATCTGCAAATAAGTCACATGACCAAAATTGTCGGAAAACCCCTCAAGGAGTTATTGTCCTTTATAGTCAATATTGAACAACTTTTCGTCATTTTTGTAACTTGTACAAAAATCTTCTTTTCTAAAAGTATGGGCCAAATTTAACACAACTTGGCCACAATTATTACTAGGGTATCTATTTTAAAAAAGTGTCTAATGACCCCACCTACCAACCAAGATGGCCGACATCAGTAAATACAGTAACAGGTGAGCGACACAGGCTCTTGAGAGCCTCTAGTTCAATTTATGTAACCAATATTTTGGCAATTGATTAATTAATTGTTTAAAAATCCTCCAAAAATATTGCCATAAAGTGACAATTTATCTTTTACAAATATAATGGAAATTATATTTGTAACACAGGTTTAATAAAATTATGAAGGGAAAAGGAAAAAAAGTTTTTTTTCCCAACATTGTTGTGACATCGTTGTGACATCAGGTATAACACATTTGACTCTTTACAACATATGTGATTTGACAAATTGAACTTTGTTTGATTTCATCAAAAATTGAATAATTGGGGTTCTTTGATATGCCGAATCTAACTGTGTATGTAGATTCTTAATTTTTGGTCCCGTTTTCAAATTGGTCTACATTAAAGTCCCAAGGGCCCAAAATTAAACTTAGTTTGATTTTAACAAAAATTGAATCATTGGGGTTCTTTGATATGCTGAATCTAAAAATGTACTTAGATTGTGATTATTGGCCCAGTTTTCAAGTTGGTCCAAATCGGGTCCAAAATTAAACTTTGTTTGATTTCATCAAAAATTGAATAATTGGGGTTCTTTGATATGCCAAATCTAACTGTGTATGTAGATTTTTAATTTTTGGTCCCGTTTTCAAATTGGTCTACATTAAAGTCCAAAGGGTCCAAAATTAAACTAAGTTTGATTTTAACAAAAATTGAATTCTTGGGCTTTTTTGATATGCTGAATCTAAACATATACTTAGATTTTTGATTATGGGCCCTGTTTTCAAGTTGGTTCAAATTAGGATCCAAAATTCTTATATTAAGTATTCAGCAATAGCAAGAAATCTTCAAGTGCAATAGCAAGCAATTTTCAATTGCACAGTATTGCGCAATAGCAAGAAATTTTCAATTGCACAATATTGTGCAATAGCAAATATTTTCAGTTGCACAGTATTGCGCAATAGCAAGAAATATCTAATTGCACAATATTGTGCAATAGCAAGAGATTTTCAATTGGAGTTATCTTTCTTTGTCCAGAATAGTAGTTGAATCAACTTAAATCATTGTTTTATACAATATACAATGTATATTCACTTTTACTACCAACTGATAAATTAAAACAATCTTTACCATTCAGTGATAACAAGCACTTTATTTTACATTTTAATATTTTATGATGTATTTAAATGAGTAGTTATTGTTGCAAACTCCATTAGGAATTTGAATTGAGACAAAAAAAATATTTTAAGTTCATTAGACCACAATCATTCTGTGTCAGAAACCTATGCTGTGTCAACTATTTAATCACAATCCAAATTTAGAACTGAATCCAGCTTAAATGTTGTGTCCATACTTGCCCCAACTGTTCAGGGTTCAACCTCTGCGGTCGTATATAGCTTCGCCCTGCAGAGCATCTGGTTATAACATATGTGACTCGACATTGTGACATCTGGTTTCACACATTTGACTTTTTACAACATGTTACTCGACATTGTAACATCTGGTATAACACATTTGACTTTTCACAACATATGTGACTTGACATTAACATCTGGTATAACACATTTGACTTTTTACAACATATGTGGCTTGACATTAACATCTGGTATAACACATTTGACTTTTTACAACATATGTTACTCGACATTGTAACATCTGGTATAACACATTTGACTTTTCACAACATATGTGACTTGACATTAACATCTGGTATAACACATTTGACTTTTTACAACATATGTGACTTGACATTGTAACATGTAGTGTAACACATTTTACATTTCCAACATATGTGACTTGACATTGTGACATCTAGTATAACACATTTGACTTTTTCCAACATATGTGATTTGACCTAGTAACATCTGGTATAACATGTCTGACTTTTTCAAACATATGTGACTTGACATTGTGACATCTGGTATAATTAAAACATTTGACTCTTTACAACATATGTGACTTGACATTTTTACATCCAATATAAAACATTTGACTTTCCAACATATGTGACTTGACATTGTGACATATGGTATAACATATTTGACTTTTTCCAACATGTGTGACTTGACATTGTGACATCTGGTATAAGTTATAACACAATTGGCTTTTTACAACATATGTGACTTGACATCGTAGCATCTGGTATAACACATTTGACTTTTTACAACATATGTGACTTGACATTGTAACATCTAGTATAACACATTTGACTTTTTCCAACATATGTGATTTGACCTAGTAACATCTGGTATAACATGTTTGACTTTTTCAAACATATGTGACTTGACATTGTAATATCTAGTATAACAAATTAATTTTTTCCAACATATGTGATTTGACATTGTAACATCTAGTATAACACATTTGACTTTTTCCAACATATGTGACTTGACATTGTGACATCTGGTATATCACATTTGACTTTTCACAACATATGTGACTTGACATTGTAACATCTGGTATAACACATTTGACTTTTTACAACATATGTGACTTGACATTGTAACATCTAGTGTAACACATTTGACTTTTCCAACATATGTGACTTGACATTGTTACATATGGTATAACACATTTGACTTTTTACAACATATGTGACTTGACATTGTGATATCTGGTATAAGTAATAACACATTTGACTTTTTACAACATATGTGACTTGACATTGTAACATCTAGAATAACACATTTGACTTTTTATGCCCCACCTACGATAGTAGAGGGGCATTATGTTTTCTGGTCTGTGCGTCCGTTCGTCCGTCCGTTCGTTCGTTCGTCCGTCTGTCCCGCTTCAGGTTAAAGTTTTTGGTCAAGGTAGTTTTTGATGAAGTTGAAGTCCAATCGACTTCAAACTTAGTATACATGTTCCCTATGATATGATTTTTCTAATTTTAATGCCAAATTAGAGGGTTTACCCCAATTTCACGGTCCACTGAACATAGAAAATGATAGTACGAGTGGGGCATTCGTGTACTGGGGACACATTCTTGTTCTAACATATGTGACTTGACATTGTGACATCTGGTATAACATTTGACTCTTTACAACATATCTGACTTGACATTGCAACATCTAGTATAGCACATTTGACTTTTTACAACATATGTGAATTGACATTGTTATATCTAGTATAACACATTGGACTTTTTCCAACATATGTGATTTGACATTGTAACATCTAGTATAACACATTTGACTTTTCCAACATATGTGACTTGACATTGTGACATCTGGTATAACACATTTGACTTTTTACAACATATGTGACTTGACATTGTGACATCTGGTATATGTTATAACACATTTGACTTTTTACAACATATGTGACTTGACATTGTAACATCTGGTATATCACATTTGACTTTTCACAACATATGTGACTTGACATTGTAACATCTGGTATAACACATTTGACTTTTTCCAACATATGTGACTTGACATTGTGACATCTGGTATATCACATTTGACTTTTCACAACATATGTGACTTGACATTGTGACATCTGGTATAACACATTTGACTTTTTTGACTTGACATTGTGACATCTGGTATAACACATTTGACTTTTTTCAACATATGTGATTTGACATTGTAACATCTATTATAACACATTTGACTTTTTATACGACCGCAAAATTTGAAAAATTTTTCGTCGTATATTGCTATCACGTTGGCGTCGTCATCTGCGTCGTCGTCGTCGTCCGAATACTTTTAGTTTTCGCACTCTAACTTTAGTAAAAGTGAATGGAAATCTATGAAATTTTAACACAAAGTTTATTACCACAAAAGGAAGGTTGGTATTGATTTTGGGAGTTTTGGTCCCAACATTTTAGGAATTAGGGGCCAAAAAGGGCCCAAATAAGCATTTTCTTGGTTTTCGCACTATTACTTTAGTTTAAGTAAATAGAAATCTATGAAATTTTGACACAAGGTTTATGACCACAAAAGAACGGTTGGGATTGATTTTGGGAGTTTTGGTTTCAACAGTTTAGGAATTAGGGGCCAAAAAAGGGCCCAAATAAGCATTATTCTTGGTTTTCGCACAATAACTTTAGTTTAAGTAAATAGAAATCAATGAAATTTAAACACAATGTTAATGACTACAAAAGGAAGTTTGGTATTGATTTTGGGAGTTTAGGTCCCAACAGTTTAGGAATTAGGGGCCAAAAAGGGACCAGAATAAGCATTTTTCTTGGTTTTCGCACCATAACGTTAGTATAAGTAAATAGAAATCTATGAAATTTAAACACAAGGTTTATGACCATAAAAGGAAGGTTGTTATTGATTTTGGGAGTTTTGGTCCCAACAGAATAAGGGGCCCAAAGGGTCCAAAATTAAACTTTGTTTGATTTCATCAAAATTGAATAATTGGGGTTCTTTGATATGCCGAATCTAACTGTCATGACTGTGTATGTAGATTCTTAACTTTTGGTCCCGTTTTCAAATTGGTCTACATTAAGGTCCAAAGGGTCCAAAATTAAACTTAGTTTGATTTTGACAAAAAATGAATCAGTTAGGTTGTTTGATATGCTGAATCTAAAAATGTACTTAGATTCTTGATTATTGGCCCAGTTTTCAAGTTGGTCCAAATCGGGGTCCAAAATTAAACTTTGTTTGATTTCATCAAAAATTGAATAAATGGGGTTATTTGATATACCAAATCTAACTGTGTATGTAGATTCTTCATTTTTGGTCCTGTTTTCAAATTGGTCTACACTAAAGTCCAAAGGGTCCAAAATTAAACTTAGTCTGATTTTAACAAAAATTGAAATCTTGGGGTTCTTTGATATGCTGAATCCAAAAATGTACTTAGATTTTTTATTATGGGCCCAGTTTTCAAGTTGGTCCAAATCAGGATCGAAAATTATTATATTAAGTATTGTGCAATAGCAAGTCTTTTCAATTGCACAGTATTGCGCAATGGCAAGAAATATCTAATTGCACAATATTGTGAAATAGCAAATTTTTTTTTAATTAGAGTTATCTTTCTTTGTCCAGAATAGTAAGCAAGAAATATCTAATTGCAAAATATTGTGCAATAGCAAGATTTTTTTTTAATTGGAGTTATCTTTCTTTGTCCAGAATCAACTTAAATCTTTGTTATATACAATATACAATGTATATTCACTTTTTACTACCAACTGATAAATTAAAATAATCTTTACCATTCAGTGATAACAAGCAGTTTTTTTACATCTTAATATTTTATGATGTATTTAAATGAGTAGTTATTGTTGCAAACTCCATTAGAAATTTTAATTGAGATTAGTTTTGGAATAAGGGAAAGGGGAATGTGATTAAAAAAATTGGGTTCAATTTTTCTCATTTGAAATTTCATAAATAAAAAAGAAAATTTCTTCAAACATTTTTTTGAGAGGATTAATATTCAACAGCATAGTGAATTGCTCTAAGAGAAAACAAAAATTTTAAGTTCATTAGAACACATTCATTCTGTGTCAGAAACCTATGCTGTGTCAACTATTTAATCACAATCCAAATTTAGAGCTGAATCCAGCTTGAATGTTGTGTCCATACTTGCCCAACCGTTCAGGGTTCAACCTCTGCGGTCGTATAAAGCTACGCCCTGCGGAGCATCTGGTTCTAACATATGTGACTTGACATTGTGACATCTGGTATAACACATTTGACTCTTTACATTATATGTGACATCTGGTATAACACATTTGACTTTTCCCAACATATGTGACTTGACATTGTGACATCTGGTATATGTAATAACACATTTGACTTTTTACAACATATGTGACTTGACATTGTAACATCTAGTACAGTAGATTCCGGTTATTTGCATAGCCTATTTGTCAGACAAAATTATGCAATAAAGCGGAGTATGCTTATATCCGAAATGCCAAAATGACAGATTCAAATAACATCGATAGAACAGATCAGTAAAAGAAATCCCTGAAGAAAGATGAACGTCTGTAATCCACATACAATATACTGAATGTTGATTTATTCTAATAAAAATTGTATGTCTACTCTAGTGTCATATGTGTTATTTTATTTTGTTTCTTTAAATAAAGATTATAAACACATTTAGTTTTAGTTTATTTGCTTTACCTGGGATACGAAAATAAACTGTTCTAAAAATAGATTTGTTTCTATGACCCATATGTACAATGTACATTGTTAGGCTTTGATTAAAATAAACTTTTAAACAATACTTCACAGTTTATAATTATTTTAACAATAGATGTGTAATGAATTGCTGTTGATATGCAGTTGGGCACTGAAGTAACAACTTGTTAGTTTCGTATATGCAAAGCAGTAATGGTGGGGCCCTGTACGGGTTAATTGCTGGACACAAGTGTTGAAAGTGAGAAAATATAATAATTAAAAGTAAATGCTCTTTTCATAAAATATTAAAAACAAATGATTGATGCATAAAATTCTTTAACCATATGTAAATGCCCTATAATATTAACATTAATACAGATCACCCCAAGCCCAATAGAATTCACATTGGTTATGATCGATAATTAGCAGGAGTTTTTGTTTTAAAAATTAACCCCAAATGTAATCTATAGACAATTGTTTGAATCCAATCAATTATTAACACCCTTTGAAGTAGAATGGTCAGTGTTTTTACAACAATTATCTGTTTGACATTTTTATGACCTCGAGGCTTAAAATAGAACATGGGAAACTTTACCTGTGTAGACATCGAGGTTTATTTTTAAATCAAATTCCATAATATAAACACGAAAGAAACTTTTTAAAACTTTATTTCAATAACACAAAAGTAAATATGAAATAATAACGAAAATAAGGATGCATTCAAGAAAAATATACTTACCAAATGACCGTTTCCGGTCAAAAATCTCGTCAGTTTTAACTAAGCATATCTAGACGGCAATAATTTTCTATGCAATAAACCGAAAGGCCACTTGTAGAGCTATGCATATAACCGGACAATTTAACATTAGATGAATGGGAAATGGTTTTGTGCAGGAGAAAACTATGCAATAAACCGAATTATGCTATTAAGCGGTATGCAATTAAGTGGAATCGACTGTATAACACATTTGACTTTTTCCAACATATGTGACTTGACATTGTGACATCTGGTATATCACATTTGACTTTTCACAACATATGTGACTTGACATTGTAACATCTGGTATAACACATTTGACTTTTTCCAACATATGTGACTTGACATTGTGACATCTGGTATATCACATTTGACTTTTCACAACATATGTGACTTGACATTGTGACATCTGGTATAACACATTTGACTTTTTTCAACATATGTGATTTGACATTGTAACATCTATTATAACACATTTGACTTTTTCTAACATATGTGACTTGACATTGTGACATCTGGTATAAGTTATAACACATTTGACTTTTTACAACATATGTGACTTGACATTGTAACATCTAAAATAACACATTTGACTTTTTCTAACATATGTGACTTGACATTGTTACTTCTGGTATAACACATTTGACTATTTACAACATATGTGAATTGACATTGTGACAGATATAAAATCTTTCTTGTTATTGTTTTAGCCTTCTGAAGGGATAGAAAAGAATACAATTGATAATTTCAAGATTTAATTTACATTTGTAATCCCGTTACATGATTTGCCATGTTTAGCCAATTTCCATTAAAAATAAAATACATCATCAGATAAAATTAGTTTATATAAATATAAGTCAAATTTATATCAGATTGAAATAAAATTTGCTCTGTATCCTTGGCAGTGTGTTTGCTTCAAATTTAACTATATTTTGTAGTATAAAACCTTTCCTTTTATTCAAAATAAAGAATTTTTGGAAGGCATGCACAAAATCACCGGACATTTGAAGAACTCGCAAAACAGGGGTTAAAATTTCCCTAATTTTGGACACACATTACACAAAATTTTAAAGGTGAAACCAAACAAACAGAATATTTTATGAAATAAAAGTATTTTATTAATGTGTTCACACAATATTATCCAATTATTGGTTTTATCAGTTTAATGAAATGAAGTCATAAGTCTTAGGTGCGCGTTTACACCAGACAGCACATTATACCAATTAACATTGGCCTATTACCAATGGTTCCACGGAACTGACCTAATCACAAACTAATACATGTAAACTGTGCAAATGTTTCAAAGTCAATAGACCATGGCTGAGGGGGCAGGGCCAAATAATCTTCATGGAAATGAGATATGCCAATGCTTACACATATTCATACCAAATATCATTGACCAGAGTACTTCTAGTGGTTCCCCATAAACTGACCTAATCACAAACTAATACACGTAAACTAAACAAAAGTTTCAAAGTCAATTGACCATGACTGAGGGGCAGGGCCAAATTATCTCCATGGAAATAATATGTGCCAATGCTTATACAACTGGAGTCGATTTCACAAAAAAACTTACGACTAAGGTTGATTGTAAGTATACTGAATTGTTCATGACTTATGATAAATCTTAGTCTTAAGTATTTTTTTGAAACCCACTCCTGCATACCAAATATCATTGACCTACCACAAGTGGTTCACAATAAACAAGACCTAATCACAAACTAATACATGTAAACTGAGCAAAAGTTTCAAAGTCAATAGACCATGACTGAGGGGGCATTTTAACACATAAATATTTTAAGCCTGTTTAAACAAAGTGAATTAAAACATAATTGGGACTCTGTTCATTTATTATTGTTTAAATAAAAATGGTTTATATAAATTCAAGGCAATTTTGTATTTACAGCTAAAGTTAGTTGGAACATTACAAAAAGCAGAATGGGATGCTAATATGAAATCTCCAGTTAATTGTTACAGAAAATTGTTGGGTAAATACGACTACACTGCTACGTTCTGAGATATAACTTTGTATATTCTATTTATATTTAACCATGCCTAAACTTATTCACTCAGCATTTTCAAAATTGTGTTTTGCCAGTTAGGTTATTTTTTTTTATCACATTGTTGCATGAAGTGATGCACCTTTTATTTTGATTTTTCATGAACTTTGCTATTTCTACTTGTTCTATTTGAAAACTACATGAAACACATGTCCAAGTCTTCTTTGATCAACTCACATATTTTAACAAATTGATCTAAAAAAAAAAAGAGGAAACAACTTAAAATTATTCATCATAAACAAAAGCTTACAATATAACATTAAGAAAGTTCCAAATGTTTTATAACATTTGGCCAAAAAAGTCTGAATTTACAGAATGATGAGATCTTTACTTTCAGTATGTGATGTTTTACCATTAGTTTTACAAAAGAAGAAGAAATTTGAACTACCAACATCTCAGTTTCATAATTGGTTACAGCTGGCTGTGGAGTTTTATGTTATGTACATTACACAACCACCCATTGTACCTGCAAACTCTCCATTAACACCAGGTGAGATTTACCTGCAAGCTCTCCATTAACACCTGGTGAGATGATACCTTCATGCTCTCTATTAACACCAGGTGAGATCGTACCTGCAAGTTCTCAATTAACATGCACCAGGTGAGTTAATACCTGCATGCTCTCCATTAACCTCAGGTGAGATAATTAATACCTGCACATTCTCCATTAACACTTGGTGAGATAGTACCTGCAAGCTGTCAATTAACATGCACCAGGTGAGATCGTACCTGCAAGCTCTTCATTAACACCAGGTGAGATACTATGTGCAAGTTCTCTATTAACATCAGGTGAGATAGTACCTGCAAGCTCTCCATTAACATGCACCAGGTGAGATAGTACCTGCAAGCTTTCCATTATTACCAGGTGAGATAGTACCTGCAAGCTTTCCATTATTACCAGGTGAGATAGTATCTATAAGTTCTCCATTAACACCAGGTGAGTTACTGTCTGCAAGCTCTCCATTAACACCAAGTAAGATGCTATCTGCAAACTCTCTATTAACACCAGGTGAGATAATACCTACACACTCTTTATTGACATCAGGTTAGGTAATACCTGCATGCTCTCCATTAACACCAGGTATGATACTATTTGCAAGCTCTCCATTAACACCAGGTGAGATACTATCTGCAAGCTCTCCATTAACACCAGGTGAGATACTATCTGCAAGCTCTCCATTAACACTTGGTGAGAAAGTACCTGCTAGCTCTCCATTAATACCAGGTTAGATAGTACCTGCAAGCTCTCCATTAAAACCAGGTTAGATAGTACCTGCAAGCTCTACATTAACACCAGGTGAGATAGTACCTGCAAGCTCTCCATTAACATGCACCAGTTGAGATAGTATCTGCAAGCTCTCCATTAACACCAAGTAAGATACTATCTGCAAACTCTCCATTAACACCAGGTGAGATAATACCTGCACACTCTCCATTTACATCAGGTTAGGTAGTACCTGCAAGCACCAGGTGAGATAATACCTGCACACTCTCCATTAACATCTGGTGGAATGATACCTGCACACTCTCCATTGACACCAGGTAAGATAGTACCTGCATGCTCTCCATTAACATGCACCAGGTGAGATAGTACCTGCAAGCTTTCCATTATTACCAGGTGAGATAGTATCTGCAAGCTTTCCATTACCACCAGATAAGATACTATCTGCAAGCTCTCCATTAACACCAGGTGAGATACTATCTGCAAGCTCTCCATTAACATCTGGTGGATGATACCTGCAAGCTCTACATAAGAATCAGGTGTGAGAGTATCTGCAAGCTCTACATTTACAAAAGGTAAGATAGTACTGCAATCTGTCCATTAACACCAAGTGAGATCATATCTGCAAGTTCTATATTAACACCATGTTAGGTTATACCTGCAAGCTCTTTATGAACATCAGAAGAGGTAATACCTGCAAGATCTCCATTAACACCAGGTGATATCATACCTGCAAGTTCTCCATTGATACCAGGTTAGGTAATATCTGCAAGCTCTCCATTAACACCGGGTGAGATAGTACCTGCAAGCTCTCCATTAACATGCACCAGGTGGGTCAATATCTTTAATTGTTTTTACATAGGCGGTAATGGTAATGTTTTTTCCTGTAGCATAGTCCATATCGTAAACTTGGATATGCATGATAGCTCTTTTCAAAGCTGTGACATTTTCACATATGTGGTTAAATTTTTGGGGTATGAAGTGCGATTACTTTTTCCGTAAATTAACATACCCCGAACATCCTTTCATGATGCTGCTCCTTGTGGTAGAATATCCCCTTTTTAACACAATAAGTTCTTTGAAAAATTAATACTTTGAACACATTTAATAGCTCCATAGTTTTTAAACATTTATTCTATGTTCCTCTACTTTCCTAATCACCACAATGTTTAGCTAAGTCATTTGTAAAAAATAGAAACATGTCCAATATCACTACACAGAGATTTTTTCTTTACACATGACTTTTGAGTTCTTCATTTCAAGGCGCATTAGGGATGTTGTCCCATATTGAAGTCCATAGTTCTGATTTTTACAAATATTTTTATGTGATCTTCATGGGTATGACATTCTGAATAAATCTGTGTATTTTGTCCATTTCTGAAAAAAATTAAAGTTGTTTCAGCACTAAAAGGCAATGACACTTTTATCGCTATATTTATTTATTTTGAATACAATGTGTATGCATAATTAATTTCTTCCAGTATACCTTCACTAGTTAAAACAAGGACAAAACATCTGAAGGTAACCTTAAATTACAATACACAAACCCTGTTAAAGCATTCAATAAAATTCTCTGGTGCCTAAAAGTGCATTTTGACAGAGAAATTATGCAAAAAATGAAGATTTCATAAAAAAAACACCAAAATACTTAATTATTTTTACCAGTGAAAACTTGGTATTTTATACTGAAGAAACCACTATAAACTACTGTAAAAGTCATTTTCATCATACAATTAGAGTGCAATGAAGTGCAAATTTTCAAATCTTGTCCTTTCACATAATTCTATTTGAGAAAAAATGTTTTTTACATGTATTTCAGTGAAAATCTTTTATCAGTGAGAAATCAACATGAGGTTTTAAAGGAAACATTATGACATCACACGTATTATGGCGTCATTAAATGACGACATATCAAAATAATGCGAATTATAGTTTGCAGTGTTATATGAGGAACAGTTGCCGCAAGGTTTAACTCGAAATATTGAGTCGAAAAGATCAATAAGCAAGCATTTTCATTTAATATCAAGACCATAGCAACAGTTTTCATATCAGTATATTTTTAGCATACCGACTGTAATTTCAATTGCATAAATACCATAAATAAACAATTTAGAGCTTGCCAAATAAAATAAAATGCTTACTGGTTATTCAGGACTTTTTAAAACCTGTAGTTTGCCATCTCAGGTTAAAAAGTAATGATATGTCTGGAACTGAAATAAGTCAAAAAATTTACTCAGGCTGTGTTATTATTTGGTTTAAATACATAAGTATTATTGAGAGAGCAAAAATCAAATTCTTGAAAGGTTAATCGCAAAGAAAGTAAAATGCTTCTCACTTGTGGCTTATCAACCTTCATTTAAACCTTTTATATTAGAAGCAATGAGTGGTAGCTAACTAGATAAATAGTTGAATAGGTGCAGCAATATTGGTTTCAAAAGGTTTGACCCTCACCCCTTTTCACTGAGAAAAGACAATAACTTGTGATTTGCTAGTGTGCAATAGAAATAATAATTCATGATTTTCTTAATACATGTACATGTTTGTCTGTTTATTTATTTGCATATGATTTCTAATGACCAGGGGTCAAATTATTGGATGAAAGCACATGTGATGATGTATCTCACTTTACTCGTATGAAGTGTGTTATCTCCCTTGATTATCAGTTATTCCTGTAAAACGGAGTGATAATTAAATAACAAAGACTGTATTGTGTCATGTTTACTTACAACTTAAAACTATTATGTTAGTTCATGCCTTTTTCAATTAATAAACAAATTCCTTTCAGATCTCTCGGGGACAAACAAAGTTATGATTGTGCCTAAAAAAAGTGTTCAACCCCGTGCCAGTAATGCATTTTAAAAGCAAAAATGTCATTGAGTTTTTGCTGGTATTTATCAATAATGTTTATCTAAAACCATCTGGGATAACTAGGTATAAATAAAAAATACTAACCATCATTTTCACAATTTTCTCTGGTGTACAAGGTGAAATCATCCATAGATCAGTCTGAAAACATCTGATAATCTTCTTGTAAATTGGGTCAATATCTTTAATTGTTTTTACATAGGCGGTAATGGTAACGTTTTTATCTGTAGCTAAGTCCATATCGTAAACTTGGATATGTATGATAGCTCGTTTCGAAGCTGTGACATTTTCACATATGTGGTTGAATTTTCGGGGTACGAAGTGAGATTACTTTTTCTGTAAATTAGCATACCTCGAACATCCTTTCGTGATGCGGCTCCTTGTGGTAAAATATCCCCTTTTTAACACAATAAGTTCTTTGAAAATTTAATACTTTGAACACATTTAATAGCTCCATAGCTTTTACACATTTATTCTATGTTCCTCTACTTTCCTAATCACCACAAATGGTTAAGCTCAGTCATTTGTAAAAAATAGAAACATGTCTAATATCACTACACAGAGATTTTTTGTTTACACCTGACTTTTGAGTTCCTCATTTCAAGGCGCATTAGAGATGTTGTCCCAGGTGAGATACTGCAAGCTCTCTATTAACACCAAGTAAGATACTATCTGCAAACTCCATTAACATCAGGTGAGAAAATACCTGCACGCTCTCCATTAACACCAGGTTAGGTAATACCTGCTTGCTCTCCATTAACACCAGGTGAGATAGTACCTGCAAGCTCTCCATTCACACGTGCCAGTTGAGATAGTACCTGCAAGCTTTCCATTAACACCAGGTAAGTTACCATCTGCAAGCTCTCCATTAACACCAGATGAGATACTATCTGCAAGCTCTCCATTAACACCAGATAAATGATACCTGCACGCTCTACATAAACATCAGGTTAGATAGCACATGTAAGCTCTCCAGTAACACCAAGTGAGATACAATCTGCAAACTCTATTAACACCAGATGAGATACTATCTGCAAGCTGTCCATTCACACCTGGTGAGATGGGACTTACAAGCTCTCCATTAACACTTGGTGAGATAGTATCTGCAAGCTCTCAATTAACACCAGGTGAGATAATACCTGTGCTCTACATTAACAAAAGGTGAGAAAATACCTGCAAGCTGTCCATAAACACCAGGTGAGATCATATCTGCAAGTTCTACATTAACACCAGGTTATGTAATACCTGCAAGCTCTTCATTAACAAAAGGTGAGATAGTACCTGCAAGATCTTCATTAACACCATGTGAGATAGTACCTGCAAGCTCGCCATTAACATGCGCCAGTTGAGATAGTACCTGCAAGCTTTCCATTATTACCAGGTGAGATAGTATCTGCAAGCTTTCCATTAACACCAGGTAAGATACTATCTGCAAGCTCTCCATTAACACCAGGTGAGATACTATCTGCAAGCTCTCAACTAACACCTGGTGGAATGATACCTGCACGCTTTACATTAGCATCAGGTTAGATAGTATCTGCAAGCTCTACATTAACACTTGCTGAGATAGTATCTGGAAGCTCTCCATTAACACCAGGTGAGATAGTACCTGCAAGCTCTACATTAACAAAAGGTGAGAAAGTACCTGCAAGCTGTCCATTAACACCAGGTGAGATCATATCTGCAAGTTCTACATTAAAACCAGGTTAAGAAATACCTGCAAGAACTTCATTAACAAAAGGTGAGATATTTCCTGCAAGATCTCCATTAACACCAGGTGAGATGATACCTGCAAGTTCTCAATTGAAACCAGGTTTGGTTATATCTGCAAGCTCTCCATTTACACCAGGTGAGATTATACCTGCAAGCTCTCCATTAACACCAGGTGAGATAATACCTGCAAGCTCTCCATTAATAACAAGTGAGGTAGTACCTGCAAGCTCTACATTAACAAAAGGTGAGATAGTACCTGTGAGTGTTCCATCAACACTTGGTGAGATGATACCTGCAAGCTGTCCATTAACACCAGGTGAGATCATATCTGCAAGTTCTACATTAACAGCTGGTGAGACTATACCTGCAAGCTCTTTATTATGAAAAGATGAGATAGTACTGTTACGGGACGGGGGTGTCCCAAAAGTAAAGGTATTATTATAAGGTTAACACCCTGGTTACTATCCTCTTGGTAAATTCTAATATAGAACTGTCAACTCTGGTGTCGAGTTACAAACTAAGTTATACTGGTAGTATAGCTTGCAAAATGATCAAGACTATGGTAGCGTAGTAGGCAAAACGGTTAAGACACTGGTCTAAATATGGTAGCACAGAAACTCGTTAACATTGACTTACTAATTACATGTACATTAGATAACAAGATTAATAAAGCTTCACAATTTATTATATACAAAACATTCAATACTATTCCAAGTATAAATCACATGAAAACCCAACAGAACACTTAATAAAATATACAGAGACCCCCCTTTTCGGCACGTCAATCGTTTGTCAACATCGTAGTAAACGTAGTAAAACATCTAGGTCAATTATGGTTTGGTCCATTTATTCTAACAATATTTACAAAATGAGTGTTTACTGAGTAGCCCGATAGAGTCGTATATACAAACCTACAGCGTATACCCTAAACCGTAACAGTACCTGCAAGATCTCAAATAACACCAGGTGAGATCATACCTTTAAGTTCTCCATTGACACAAGGTAAGTTAATATCTGCCAGCTCTCCATTCACACCAGGTGATATAATACCTGCACGTTCTCCATTAACACCAGATGAGATAATACATGCACACTCTCCATTAACACCAGGTGAGATAGTACCTGCAAGCTCTACATTAACAAAAGGTGAGATAGCACCTGCACACTCTCCATTAACACCAGGTGAGATAATACCTGAACGCTCTCCATTTACACCAGGTGAGATAGAATCTTCAACCTCTCCATTGACACCAGGTGAGATAGTATTTGCAAGCTCTACATTAACATCAGGTGAGATAGTATCTGCAAGCTCTCAATTAACACCTGGTGGAATGATACCTGTACGCTCTACATTAACATCAGGTGAGATAGTATCTGCAAGCTCTACATTAACACCAGGTTAGAAAGTACCTGCAAGCTCTCCATTAACAATAGGTGAGATAGTATCTGCAAGCTCTATTAACACTTGGTGAGATAGTATCTGCAAGCTCTCCATTAACACCAGGTGAGATAGTACCTGCAAGCTCTACATTAATAAAAGGTGAGATAGTTCTGTAAGCTGTCCATTAACACCAGGTGAGATCATATCTGCAAGTTCTATATTAACACCAGGTTAGGTTATACCTGCAAGCTCTTTATGAACAAAAGGTGAGATATTATCTACAAGATCTCCATTAACACTAGGTGAGATCATACCTGCAAGTTCTCCATTGACACCAGGTTAGGTTGCAAGCTTTCATTAACACCAGGTGAGATATTATCTGCAAGTTTTCCATTAACAATAGGTGAGAAAGTCCCTACACTGGGATTGTCTGCATGGTCCAATTTGTCAAATGACTTCTAATAGAATTATCTTTATATTTGCCTTATATCTCAAAAAAAATAATAGATAGATAGAAACTGATATTAGCAAAACTGAACAGCAAGACAAGATCTTTAATTAAGAAAATTTGTGGGAAAACATCTAACAACTTTTTATTGATGTTATTGCCCTTTAATGATGATTTTTACCATGTCTTTTGTATATAATAAAAATTATGATAGATAAATAGACACTTTAAATCATACAGATGATCAGCAAGGCAAGATCAAATTACAATTCAAGTTTTGCCGATAAAGTTAGTAGACAGTCACTCTTTAACATGTTTAAAGGCGTTGTTGCCTTTAAATGAGGATTTGTTTACCTTCATTTGTGTTTCGAGCAAAAACTAAAGAAGATAGACAGAAACCAAACAGATTAAGGATCATAAATACAAGATTACAAGTCATCAAAGCACAGATTTTTTTTATTTATTCTTTAGAGTATTTCCTTGTTAATTATACACATAGACCAAGGTGAGGAACACAGGCACTATGCATATTTTATCTCTCTGCTAAAATGTTGCTGCTATTCATTAGAGCATGTGCAAACAAAAAATGACACTGCAAAATTTCATGCATTTAGCACAAATTGATCGAATGTTCTGATATCCACTGGACAAATAACTTAGTACAAACACTACAGTGAGCCCTCAATTTAGTACCTAAAATTGAGAAAGGAAATGGGGAATGTGTCAAAGCGACAACAACCCGACCATAGAGCAGACAACAGCCGAAGGCCACCAATGGGTCTTCAATGTAGCGAGAAACTTCAGCACCCGGAGGCCTCCTTCAGCTGGCCCCTTAAAAAATATGTATAGTAGTTCAGTGATAATGGACGTCATACTAAACTCATATATTATTATACACCATAAACTAAAATTAAAAATTATACAGGACTAACAAAGGCTAGAGGCTCCTGACTTGGGATAGGCACAAAATTGTGGTGGGGTTAAACATGTTTATGAGATCTCAACCCTCCCCCTATACCTCTAGCCAATGTAGAAAAGTAAACACATAACAATACGCACATTAAAATTCAGTTCAAGAGAAGTCCAAGTCGGATGTCAGTAGATGTAACAAAAGAAAATAAACAAAATGACAATAATACATAAATAACAACAGACTACTAGCAGTTAACTTACATGCCAGCTCCAGACCTCAATTAAACTGATTGAAAGATTATGTGTCTTCATCAAATGAAAACAGGCACAGTCCCTCCCATTAGAGGTTTAGTATCACACTATCATAAAATATATGAGAAGAACATAACCCATATCATGCCAACAACTGTTTTTTTTTTAAATAAATGAGTTTAGTTCAGATGCAAAGACCCTATAAGTGAATCAATATTAAAGCTGAAATATGCAATCTGACAACAGTATCGTAACTATATCCCTTCTTAATAAGTCTGTTTAAAGTTTTTGTAAGCTTTTGAGGTGAATACTGTAATTTTTGTGCTTTGTGAAGAATATTACAATAAAAGATTGGATGTGAAATACCTGAACATATAAGATGTCTGTATGTTGAGTTATATTTACGAATTATTTCCTTATACCGATGATAAAATTTAGTAAATGTTTTGACTAGTTTGTGATATCTAAAACCCTGGTGTAATAATTTTTCAGTAATACATAAATTTCTCTCGCTAAAATCTAATACGCTGTTATATACATACACAAGTGAATCATACAAGTTGAGATATATAAACACCATAAGATGGTGACAAGGGAACGTCACCATCTAAAAATGGATAATTAACAATAGGAAATGAAAAATCATCTCTTTTATCATAAAGTTTTGTATTAAGCTTCCTGTTAATGATATAGATATCAAGATCTAGGAAAGGGCAGTGGTCATTGTTAGTATTAGCTTTATTTAAAGTAAGTTCAACAGGATAAATTTCTACATACTGAAGTCGTCATTATTGAGAGCCAATATATCATCCAAATATCTAAAAGTATTGTTAAATTTTTGTATCAAATGTTGTTTCTATGGATCTTTGCTAATTTTAGTCATAAATTGTAACTCCTAACAATAAAAAAACAGGTCCGCAATAAGTGGTGCACAGTTAGTCCCCATTGGAATTCCAATAATTTTATGATATATGGAATCTCCAAAGCAAACAAAAATGTTATCAAGTAAAAATAAAAATTCAAGCGCAGATATTGTATCAAAGCATGTCCAATTAACATAGTTCTTTTGTTTATTGCTACTAAAAAATGACCTAAAAGAGTTTGAACATATGTACTCGCATTCTGACTTTTTAAATGCCCAATTAATTAGGGATGTGAATTTTTTCTTCTAAATAAGAATATGAGGCAAAGTGGTATATAGGGTAGAAAAATCAAAACTTTGAACAGATTCAAAATCACCAATATATGCATGCAATTTATCAAGTACTTCCAACGAGTTTTTGACACTCCAAAAGTAATTAATTCCACTATTTTCAATCCATTTTTTTCGCGACAAGTTGAAAACTATTTTTTTCTTTCAATTTTAGCATTACATATAGTGGCAGCTGAGGGTGAAACAAACAATTTTTTTTTCTCAGAATCAATAACAAATTATTTTTTTCTCCAAAAACTGGAAACAAACTTTTTTTCCAAAAAAAAACATAGCTGAAAATTTCTGAAAATGAAGTCAGTTGGAATGTTGGTGAATTTGTATTTTCCTTTTGCAGAACCTCAATATAAAATTTTCGTCAAACAGTAATGATATTATTAGCACCTTTATCAGCGGGGACTAAAACAAATTCCTTGGCTATAGTTCTTTTAATTTATTTTTGATACGCGAAATAGGGTTTTTATACGACCGCAAAAATTGAAAAATTTTGGTCGTATATTGGTATCACGTTGTTACGGTTTGATAGTGTCCCAAAAGTAAAGGTATTATTATAAGGTTAACACCCTGGTTACTATCCTCTTGGTAAATTCTAATATAGAACTGTCAACTCTGGTGTCGAGTTACAAACTAAGTTATACTGGTAGTATAGCTTGCAAAATGATCAAGACTATGGTAGCGTAGTAGGCAAAACGGTTAAGACACTGGTCTAAATATGGTAGCACAGAAACTCGTTAACATTGACTTACTAATTACATGTACATTAGATAACAAGATTAATAAAGCTTCACAATTTATTATATACAAAACATTCAATACTATTCCAAGTATAAATCACATGAAAACCCAACAGAACACTTAATAAAATATACAGAGACCCCCCTTTTCGGCACGTCAATCGTTTGTCAACATCGTAGTAAACGTAGTAAAACATCTAGGTCAATTATGGTTTGGTCCATTTATTCTAACAATATTTACAAAATGAGTGTTTACTGAGTAGCCCGATAGAGTCGTATATACAAACCTACAGCGTATACCCTAAACCGTAACAGTACCTGCAAGATCTCAAATAACACCAGGTGAGATCATACCTTTAAGTTCTCCATTGACACAAGGTAAGTTAATATCTGCCAGCTCTCCATTCACACCAGGTGATATAATACCTGCACGTTCTCCATTAACACCAGATGAGATAATACATGCACACTCTCCATTAACACCAGGTGAGATAGTACCTGCAAGCTCTACATTAACAAAAGGTGAGATAGCACCTGCACACTCTCCATTAACACCAGGTGAGATAATACCTGAACGCTCTCCATTTACACCAGGTGAGATAGAATCTTCAACCTCTCCATTGACACCAGGTGAGATAGTATTTGCAAGCTCTACATTAACATCAGGTGAGATAGTATCTGCAAGCTCTCAATTAACACCTGGTGGAATGATACCTGTACGCTCTACATTAACATCAGGTGAGATAGTATCTGCAAGCTCTACATTAACACCAGGTTAGAAAGTACCTGCAAGCTCTCCATTAACAATAGGTGAGATAGTATCTGCAAGCTCTATTAACACTTGGTGAGATAGTATCTGCAAGCTCTCCATTAACACCAGGTGAGATAGTACCTGCAAGCTCTACATTAATAAAAGGTGAGATAGTTCTGTAAGCTGTCCATTAACACCAGGTGAGATCATATCTGCAAGTTCTATATTAACACCAGGTTAGGTTATACCTGCAAGCTCTTTATGAACAAAAGGTGAGATATTATCTACAAGATCTCCATTAACACTAGGTGAGATCATACCTGCAAGTTCTCCATTGACACCAGGTTAGGTTGCAAGCTTTCATTAACACCAGGTGAGATATTATCTGCAAGTTTTCCATTAACAATAGGTGAGAAAGTCCCTACACTGGGATTGTCTGCATGGTCCAATTTGTCAAATGACTTCTAATAGAATTATCTTTATATTTGCCTTATATCTCAAAAAAAATAATAGATAGATAGAAACTGATATTAGCAAAACTGAACAGCAAGACAAGATCTTTAATTAAGAAAATTTGTGGGAAAACATCTAACAACTTTTTATTGATGTTATTGCCCTTTAATGATGATTTTTACCATGTCTTTTGTATATAATAAAAATTATGATAGATAAATAGACACTTTAAATCATACAGATGATCAGCAAGGCAAGATCAAATTACAATTCAAGTTTTGCCGATAAAGTTAGTAGACAGTCACTCTTTAACATGTTTAAAGGCGTTGTTGCCTTTAAATGAGGATTTGTTTACCTTCATTTGTGTTTCGAGAAAAAACTAAAGAAGATAGACAGAAACCAAACAGATTAAGGATCATAAATACAAGATTACAAGTCATCAAAGCACAGATTTTTTTTATTTATTCTTTAGAGTATTTCCTTGTTAATTATACACATAGACCAAGGTGAGGAACACAGGCACTATGCATATTTTATCTCTCTGCTAAAATGTTGCTGCTATTCATTAGAGCATGTGCAAACAAAAAATGACACTGCAAAATTTCATGCATTTAGCACAAATTGATCGAATGTTCTGATATCCACTGGACAAATAACTTAGTACAAACACTACAGTGAGCCCTCAATTTAGTACCTAAAATTGAGAAAGGAAATGGGGAATGTGTCAAAGCGACAACAACCCGACCATAGAGCAGACAACAGCCGAAGGCCACCAATGGGTCTTCAATGTAGCGAGAAACTTCAGCACCCGGAGGCCTCCTTCAGCTGGCCCCTTAAAAAATATGTATAGTAGTTCAGTGATAATGGACGTCATACTAAACTCATATATTATTATACACCATAAACTAAAATTAAAAATTATACAGGACTAACAAAGGCTAGAGGCTCCTGACTTGGGATAGGCACAAAATTGTGGTGGGGTTAAACATGTTTATGAGATCTCAACCCTCCCCCTATACCTCTAGCCAATGTAGAAAAGTAAACACATAACAATACGCACATTAAAATTCAGTTCAAGAGAAGTCCAAGTCGGATGTCAGAAGATGTAACAAAAGAAAATAAACAAAATGACAATAATACATAAATAACAACAGACTACTAGCAGTTAACTTACATGCCAGCTCCAGACCTCAATTAAACTGATTGAAAGATTATGTGTCTTCATCAAATGAAAACAGGCACAGTCCCTCCCATTAGAGGTTTAGTATCACACTATCATAAAATATATGAGAAGAACATAACCCATATCATGCCAACAACTGTTTTTTTTTTAAATAAATGAGTTTAGTTCAGATGCAAAGACCCTATAAGTGAATCAATATTAAAGCTGAAATATGCAATCTGACAACAGTATCGTAACTATATCCCTTCTTAATAAGTCTGTTTAAAGTTTTTGTAAGCTTTTGAGGTGAATACTGTAATTTTTGTGCTTTGTGAAGAATATTACAATAAAAGATTGGATGTGAAATACCTGAACATATAAGATGTCTGTATGTTGAGTTATATTTACGAATTATTTCCTTATACCGATGATAAAATTTAGTAAATGTTTTGACTAGTTTGTGATATCTAAAACCCTGGTGTAATAATTTTTCAGTAATACATAAATTTCTCTCGCTAAAATCTAATACGCTGTTATATACATACACAAGTGAATCATACAAGTTGAGATATATAAACACCATAAGATGGTGACAAGGGAAATGGATAATTAACAATAGGAAATGAAAAATCATCTCTTTTATCATAAAGTTTTGTATTAAGCTTCCTGTTAATGATATAGATATCAAGATCTAGGAAAGGGCAGTGGTCATTGTTAGTATTAGCTTTATTTAAAGTAAGTTCAACAGGATAAATTTCTACATACTGAAGTCGTCATTATTGAGAGCCAATATATCATCCAAATATCTAAAAGTATTGTTAAATTTTTGTATCAAATGTTGTTTCTATGGATCTTTGCTAATTTTAGTCATAAATTGTAACTCCTAACAATAAAAAAACAGGTCCGCAATAAGTGGTGCACAGTTAGTCCCCATTGGAATTCCAATAATTTTATGATATATGGAATCTCCAAAGCAAACAAAAATGTTATCAAGTAAAAATAAAAATTCAAGCGCAGATATTGTATCAAAGCATGTCCAATTAACATAGTTCTTTTGTTTATTGCTACTAAAAAATGACCTAAAAGAGTTTGAACATATGTACTCGCATTCTGACTTTTTAAATGCCCAATTAATTAGGGATGTGAATTTTTTCTTCTAAATAAGAATATGAGGCAAAGTGGTATATAGGGTAGAAAAATCAAAACTTTGAACAGATTCAAAATCACCAATATATGCATGCAATTTATCAAGTACTTCCAACGAGTTTTTGACACTCCAAAAGTAATTAATTCCACTATTTTCAATCCATTTTTTTCGCGACAAGTTGAAAACTATTTTTTTCTTTCAATTTTAGCATTACATATAGTGGCAGCTGAGGGTGAAACAAACAATTTTTTTTTCTCAGAATCAATAACAAATTATTTTTTTCTCCAAAAACTGGAAACAAACTTTTTTTCCAAAAAAAAACATAGCTGAAAATTTCTGAAAATGAAGTCAGTTGGAATGTTGGTGAATTTGTATTTTCCTTTTGCAGAACCTCAATATAAAATTTTCGTCAAACAGTAATGATATTATTAGCACCTTTATCAGCGGGGACTAAAACAAATTCCTTGGCTATAGTTCTTTTAATTTATTTTTGATACGCGAAATAGGGTTTTTATACGACCGCAAAAATTGAAAAATTTTGGTCGTATATTGGTATCACGTTGTTACGGTTGTTGTTAAGAGTAAAATGTTCTTTAAAATGTTGTTTACGAATATCAACTATATCTTCATTACTGAATTAAAAAATTTGTAAGGGTTCCGCGGAACCCAGTGTCTCACCTACTTTTTCTGTTAATCACACACTCAACAAAAATGATGAAAAAAAATCAATAAAATTATTCCTCTTGATACTTATCTTTTGATTGTCAGAAGCTTCTGTCCAAGTTCGTTAAAAATCCAGGCTAGTTTAAGAATCTTAAAAATGTTTTAAAAACTTTAACTGCAGACTGTATGTAATGTTAACTGGAAGAAAAGTAAGTCCATTTATAAGAAAATACAGGAAAAATGGAATTTTATTTTTACAAAATTTACTTCTGGATACTATCTTCTGATCATAAACAAGCTTGTGGCCAAGTTTCGTACAATTCCAGGATAGTTTAAGAAAGTTATTAAAATTTTTAAAACTTTAACCACAGAGTGAATGTAATGTTTCCTGGCAGAAAAAACTAAATCCATTTATAAGTAAAATACGGAAAAAATGGAATTTTATTTTTACAAAATTTACTCCTGGATACTATCTTTAGAACATAAACAAGCTGACAAGCATGTCAGTTAACTGCTAGTAGTCTGTTGTTATTTATGTATTATTGTCATTTTGTTTATTTTCTTTCGTTACATCTTCTGACATCAGCCTCTGACTTCTCTTGAACTGAATTTTAATGTGCGTATTATTATGCGTTTACTTTTCTGCATTGGATAGAGGTATAGGGGGAGGGTTGAGATCTCACAAACATGTTTAACCCCGCCGTACTTTTGCGCCTGTCCCAAGTCAGGAGCCTCTGGCCTTTGTTAGTCTTGTATTATTTTAATTTTAGTTTCTTGTGTACAATTTGGAAATTAGTATGGCGTTCATTATCACTGAACTAGTATATATTTGTTTAAGGGGCCAGCTGAAGGACGCCTCCAGGTGCTGGAATTTTTCGCTACATTGAAGACCTGTTGGTGACCTTCTGCTGTTGTTTTTTTCTATGGTCGGGTTGTAGTCTCTTTGGCACATTCCCCATTTCCATTCTCAATTTTATTCTGTCCAAGTTTGGTAGAAATCCAGGATATTTCAAGAAAGTTATTAAAATTTCAAAAACTTTAACCACAGAGTGTATATTTGTGGACGCTGCCGACAACACCAATGACAACGAGAACACTGAGGCCGATGGAATGTAGGATCGCTATGTCTAGCTTTTTTGAATAAAGTCGAAGGCTCGACAAAAAAAGAGTCCAAAGATTTTTTGTCATTTTTTTTTTACCCATTTCAAACAGTAAGTACGGAGTGAGTCTTGAATATTATTACGACACTCGTTCCAATTAATAATTGGCGGGGGACGATATTTGGGTCCTTTACTGAGAAATGATTTTAACTCTCAGTCGCGAACGATGTTAAGGTCTCCTCTTATGACATGGGAAATGGGGCCATAAGTGTATTCGGATTTACTGCAATTTCATGACATACCGGTAGGTGTATTTTCACTGATATTTACATCTTTACACAATTGGCTATAATTAAACACATATTTCCGTGTAGATTTCTTGTAAATATAACAAATAAGAGGGAGTTCAGTATTATCAAGATATCCAGGAATTTGGTCTTTAACAGAATGGTCCTTAAAAATACCTGCAATATTTTAATACAAAATCAAAATCTTTATTGACATACTTTATTTTAATAAAATGTTTTTTATGATCTTCATGGCTATCAATTTTGGGAAACAGTTTGGAATAACAATATGCCATTATAATTTGAACGATTTCATACTTGGGACTGCAATATGAAATTGTGTTGCAATCCTCTAAAATTTTATTGAATTTATTTATAGGTAAAGAACAGAGCTTGGTTAACAGATAATGTCTGCCGTTGTTCTTTGAAACATTTGTATGGTTGGTCCAAAATTTTCTTTGATTGCGATTTTTTCTACGTCCATGAGAACGATTTTTTCGAACAGTTTTAGAAACTATATCAAAAATGTTAACAGAATCGATTCTTGATATGTTACCAATTCCCATGATATTATCATTCAGACCGAGAGGGTAGACTGTCTGTAATTTTTTAATCCAATTTAATTCAATTATTTTCTGTGATCATACAAACTTTGAATGAAATTCACCAGGCTGCTTATTAATTACTTCTAAATGTTGAACTGTTAAATATTTAATAGGATGATTGTGCTTCTTAAGATGTTGATAAATGATACTTTTGAATTTATTGGGTCTTTCAAAACGATACAGGTGTTCTTGCGTGCGTTTAGAGAAATATCGTTCAGTTTCACCTACGTACTGAATACCGCACCCCGGTTTGTTTCATGTGAGTAAATAAATAATACTGTTTGATTTTCAAGTTATATCAGTTTCAATATTTAAAGAAAATGTGCGACCATTAAACTAGGACATTACCATATTGTAGGTGGAAAGACGGGGACATGAAAGTCATCTTTTGGCATGACACTTATGGATAGAAGGGTATAACCACGATTTTCATTGTTAAAAATGTTAGCGATGGTTGTATTTTTAGATAAGCGATTTTGAAGATTGAGAGGTGTAGATACCCTTTGAAAAAGTTTAGTATTTAATATTTTTCCATTTCTAAGCTTCATATTTGTTTTTTGGTATGTGGATTTTATAAGAAAGGAGCAAAGATTGGTGTCCAGAATATGAACCAGCACACAGTGAATTGAATAATGTGAATATGAGAAAACTGTTCGCCTAAAGACGTCAAACACTTTTTGTAACTATTATGAGCTCCCAGTGGGGCCTGTTTTATACAGGCAATGCATTTCAGCTTGTGAGATCTTGTTTCTGTTTTGAGTTTATTTATACATGTATATATATACCCCACATCTTTTATTAAAGTGTTTCATGTTATGAAATGGAAATATTTGATTTATTATTATAGATATCCTGTCACCAGCTAAGCTCAGCAGAAGGGCATCAATATCTGGCTTGTTAGACAAAGAATGTCAAATTCCTGACCCATGGGAGAACTTACAGAAACTTGTTATACAGATTGGACACCATCTAGGATGGGATATTGATAAACTATTTTTCAATCAAACAAGGTACAATTACTGTTCATAGGTTGTACGTCTGCAAATATATACAATACAATTTCTCATAAGAACTCCTCAATCAGGATATTACTTTGTCAAAATTATCTCCCCATAAAGCCAGCTTATATTTACAATCGTGAAAATGGAATTCATTGTAGGCATAATGACACGCTGCCAATTTAGACCTTGAAAACCGATAAATTTATCAAAAAGCACTATTACAATCCTCCTATAACAGTTGAATTTTATAAGACAAATGTAGCTTCTTGCTATGGAGAATTATGTAATTTACTTTTTATACAACCATAAAAAATGATTTTGCGTTCAAATAATGCTTTGATGTTATCCTCATCATCATCTGCGTCGATTTTCTCCGAAGACACATTTGGTTTCAGGAAAATAACTTGAGGGTAAGTAAATGGATCACTATGACATTTTACCAGAAGGTTCAATTTCACTAAAGGAAGGTTTGGATTTATTTTGGGGGTTATGATACCAACAGTTTAGGAATTAGGGGCCAATTTAAACAGATTAGTCATATTGTTTACATTGGAGCCTGTGCATGTGTTGTTTCTGGAGGGGTGGAACTTTATAAATCCGTTGGCTTGTAACTCTCCCTTTTGCCAAATATGATTATCTGCTGCATCGGTTACACCCTCAAATTTCATCAGTGGTCACATGCTTTTTGATGTCCAGATACAGTTATTTAAGTACAGTTTTTGACAGACTTTTTGGAATATTAATTCCTAACTTATTCAACTCTTCCAAAAATTGTTCAATTTTCTGAATTTTCCATATCCCATTGTGAGCTGCGTAATGCATTTTGTTCCTTGTTGTATGGATGTTGACAGTTTCTTGAATGACAGTTATGTCTGGTTGAAGAATCCATGATATTTTGATTGCAAAATTTTTTTTTATGATCATATGATGTTGTCGTCAGCGATGTCTTCGGATTTGGTTCGGGACAATAACTTAAGTTTAAGTGAATAGATCTCTATGAAATTTTACAAGTAGCTTCAATACCACAAGAAGTAGGTTGGGATTGATTTTGGAGGTTATGGTATCAACAGTTTAGGAATTAGGGGCCAAAAACAAGCATTTTTGAAGTATCTGAACCATTACTGGTGTCTAAGCGTATGGATCACTCTGAAATTGTATCAAAAGGTTCAATATCACAGGCGAAGGCTGGGGGTAAAAAAAAGGGGCCAAAAACAAGCATACTTTTAGTTTCTGGACAATAACTTGTGTTTTAGCGTATTTAATAAAGGTTCCACACCACAAAGGGAAGGCTGGGATTAAGTTTGGGGGTAGTTACTCTAAGGAGATGGGAGTTTTTATGCCCCATTTATGGGCATTATGTTTTCTGGTCTGTGCATCCGTGCATCTGTCCGTTTGTCCCGCTTCATTTTTTTTCCCTTCAAAATTTTGAAATTTCAAATTTTTGAAAAGTTTCAAGAAATCTTCAATTGGACAATTTTGTGCAAAAGATTTTTAAGATCTTTGACATATTTGTTTAAAGTCAGAAACCTACATATTATGTGAAAAAATAGATCACAATCCAAATTCATACAGTATCAAGCTTGAATATTGTGTCCAAACCTTGATGCAACTGTTCAGGGATCCACCTCTAATTTTATTAGAAGTTGTTACAGTAAAATCAAGAAAATATTAATAAACTGAATCAGATTCAAGTTCTGGCCACACCAATTTGATCAATAGTTCTTTGGATTTTCCCGCTCCTGTTTTGGAGAAATTGACTTTTCAAAAAAAAAAAAAGAAGACCGCTTCTGCCAACTTTTGGGCCTCATTCCGCTCCAAATTAGTTTATTCTTGACATTTCTTTATCTCATAGATGTTTTTTTTTGTGCATATTATTGTGTCAATCAATTCAAATCTTGTGATAAATCCATTTTTTAATAAAAGGTCAAAAATTGGGATGCCAACATGAAGTTGTGTCAGATCATTGCCAAGGACAAGTAGTTATTAAACACACAGTTATTTGAAATGCATTTCATTTTACATATGAAGACCTGTTCTAGGAGACAAAATAAAAAATCGTTCGTTAGATGACCATGATCACATCAGAACTTGTTAGAACAATTGTCATTCCCAATCATTGTATCAACAGACAAAGTCCGAAATGACCCTGATGTCCAACAGCTGTTTGCCAGACAAGATATGATGTTGTTGTCCCACAGCCCCAGTTTGTCTGGCAAAACAGCCATTGGACGTCAGAGTAATCTCAGACTACAGCAGACACAAATAGAGCTCTCTGTCTTGGATGAAATTAAATTCACCTGATTTAAAAAAAAAATGACAGATTTTAAAACAGATTATTAAATCCTATTTTGATGAAAACCCCATATCCCCTTATTAGTTTATTGACATGCAATCAGAACTCTTTTTTAAGGGCCAAATTTAAGAGTTCCTACATTAGAGAGGGAAGTGGTGGTATCGAGATTGGCATGCTAATAGGGATGTATTATTGGTGCAATTACTTCCAGTTTGAAATGCATTGCAGATTTCAGGGGCACTGAAAGGAAAATGTATTTTGCCAAGTCAGAATAATGTGAATGTGGTTAAAGAACTTGGGTATTTTAAGGGAATGTTTCATTACACTGAAATCATAGCAATATAACTATTTTACTCAGGATGTTGTTGAAATATTCACCTCACTCGTTATGTTGATCCTACTATGAATAATAGTTCCAACTAGATGTCAAGCAGCCAATAAACAATCAATACCATATAATGAAATCAACTATATCAAAGATATTTAATATTTTTCAAGGGCATTTTTTTGACTTTATACACATATTTTAATTGTATTCCACACAATATATTTACCCAACTAACATAATACTTCTTGCTAAACTTCATCCTCTATGCTTCCTTAATATATACACATGTATGAATTTAATGAAAATTCATGCAGTCATAGCTTATTTGATGAAAATAATCAAAATTTTACTAAACCAAAGTGAACCAGAAAGTTTGGTATGGTATAGACTACTGCAAGCACAAATACCTCACATTATATGCTTAAGAGCATGTTTCTCCTCCTTTTTAGCTCACCTGGCCCGAAGGGCCAAGTGAGCTTTTCCCATCACTTTGAGTCCGTCGTCGTCCGTCGTCGTCGTTAACTTTTACAAAAATCTTCTCCTCTGAAACTACTGGGCCAAATTAAACCAAACTTGGCCACAATCATCATTGGGGTATCTAGTTTTAAAAATGTGTCCGGTGACCCGGCCAACCAACCAAGATGGCCGCCATGTCTAAAAATAGAACATAGGGGTAAAATGCAGTTTTTGGCTTATAACTCAAAAATCAAAGCATTTAGAGCAAATCTGACATGGGGGTAAAATTGTTTATCAGGTCAAGGTCTATCTGCCTTGAAATTTTCAGATGAATCGGACAACCCGTTGTTGGGTTGCTGCCCCTGAATTGGTAATTTTAAGGAAATTTTGCTGTTTTTGGTTATTATCTTAAATATTATTATAGATAGAGATAAACTGTAAACAGCAATATTGTTCAGCAAAGTAAGATTTACAAATCAGTCAACATGACTGAAATGGTCAGTTGACCCCTTTAGGAGTTATTGCCCTTTATAGTCAATTTTTAACCATTTTTCGTAAATCTTAGTTATCTTTTACAAAAATCTTCTCCTCTGAAACTACTGGGCCAAATTAATCCAAACTTGGCCACAATCATCTTTGGGTCATCTAGTTTTAAAAATGTGTCCGATGACCCGGCCATCAAATCAAGATGGCCACCATGGCTAAAAATAGAACATAGGGGTAAAATGCAGTTTTTGGCTTATAACTCAAAAACCAAAGCATTTAGAGCAAATCTGACCCAAGTAAAATTGTTTATCAGGTCAAGATCTATCTGCCCTGATATTTTCAGATGAATCGGACAACCTGTTGTTGGGTTGCTGCCCCTTAATTGGTAATTTTAAGGAAATTTTGCTGTTTTTGGTTATTATCTTGAATATTATCATAGACAGAGATAAACTGTAAATAGAGAATATCATATGGCTTATTCAATATCTCATCTGTATCAACCCGAAACACCAATATAATCCCAAGAGCTCTGCTCGAGGGATTATATTGGTTGAGGGTTGATATGGTGTGTGATATTGAAAAAGTCATATCATATACACTTTATTATATACATATACTTCACTGAGATTTTTTTATGTGACATGACGTCATACTGATAAGGAGGTTTGAAATGACGTCATACAGATTATATGTTTGACATGACGTCATACAGATTAGGGGTTTGATAAAGCCTTTGCAACAGTGACTGCAATCGATGATGTGACGTCATACAGATTAAAGGTGTGATAAAGCCTTTGCAACCGTGCTAATATCGATATCATCACAGGTGGCTGATACAGCACGCTTGCCAATGCTTGTATTACACATACAATTTATCTGTATTTACTACTAAGTATATAATAAACAGCAATAATGTTCAGCAAAATAAGATTTACAAATAAGTCAACATAACCTAAATGGTCAATTGACCCCTTAAGGAGTTATTGTCCTTTACAGTCAATTTTTAACAATTTTCATAAAATTTGTAAATTCTTATTAACATTTTCCACTGAAACTACTGGACCAAGTTCATTATAGATAGAGATAATTGTAAGCAGCAAGACTGTTTAGTAAAGTGAGATGTACAAACACATCACCATCACCAAAACACAATTTTGTCATGATTCCATCTGCTTCCTTTGTTTAATATTCACATAGACCAAGGTGAGAGACACAGGCTCTTTAGAGCCTCTAGTTCTTTAAAGTAAACCAGTTTTAACATCTACGTTAAATTCTAAATTACACAATTTCAAAAAAATTATACTGCTTGCTCCACTTGTAGAGCGCCCGCCTCAACAAAAGTAATTTTCAAGAAATATATAAAATTAAAAAATTCGCTCGCTCGCCCCATATTTTTTTGGAACTTTTTTCCGAAGAACTAGAAATCAAATTGGTGTGGCCTCTCCAAAAAAATTACTAGAAGTGTTCAGAATAAGATAAAATAAAATACCACCTTTAACTGTGTAACAATTAAATTATGTCCCAGGTTATACCCCATTTTTACGGTCCACCGAACATAGAAAATGATAATGCGGATCGGGCATCCGTGTACTTGGAACACATTCTTGTTGTTTTCTGTTCTCAAACTGTTGAAAGTTTTCCTCAAATAAATTTTATTATACCTATAAAAAATGCTTAATACCACAAAACTCAGATCAAATACAAATTTGGGTAGCTTCACTTCTTTAGTTATTGAGTTATGTCCCTTTGTAGAATTATATGCAAGCAGGGCAGCATCTGTATCCCATGGACACATTCCCCATTTATTTTAATAATGTATATATTTCAGAGACATTCAGTGCCAGCAGATCCTTAGTTTACATCACAGATCTCAACAGGTGAAGACTAGTAACAACACTAAACAAGTACTGTTCACAACAGTGGTTGTATTCCTTGAAAGTCTGTATTCTTATGTATCTAGTGTGGATCCAGATTCTTTTATAGGTATTACTTATATATATTTATATAGATAACCTGACCTTCAGTACAAATAAACTCATCATAGATACCAGGATTAAAATTCCGTCTTCAAAAGACTCATCAGTGACGCTCGAATCAAAAACTGTTATTGCGAACCCAATTGAACCTTTCCATAGATTCACCTGATAGTTACCTGTCCATTTAAACTTTTGGCAGGTCTATTGTCCCATTGAACAAATACAACAGGTATTGTTCTCTGTATAGTTTATTCACTCAGACTCTTCTAAGAGAAATCTATCACTCATTGATTAATCTACCTGAGTAAAAAATTAACTGCTAAATTAGATGGAAATAACATGTTTACTATTTATAAAAAACTGTATATGAGTTTGAATGTATTATATTTTCAATCTGTTGAATGTAAACACTGATTCAAACATTAATAAAAGTTGATTTCTGAAAAAATCAACATTATTCCTATTTCGAAAAAAAAATTGATAAAAAAAACCTAAAAATGTTGATTTTTATATAATAAGGCCTTCTTAAAAGTATTCTATAACTAAACAAAAACTAAAAGATGCAAATTTTCATACGAACAATACTTTTTTTTTTAAAACAAACTTTTTATGATTAAATTATTATTTATTTTGAACAGATTGAAAAAAATATTTAATTTATTTTAATAAACATCAAATTACAGGCATTTTTTTTTTTATGTGAAACATGCAATTTCCATCAATTTAGCAGATAAACTTTTTACCCTGGTAGATTAATCAATGAGTGATAGATTTCTCTTAGAAGAAATTTAAAGGTCTGAGTGAATAAACTATACAGAGAACAATACCTGTTGTATTTGTTCAATGGGACAATAGAACTGCCAAAAGTTTAAATGGACAGGTAACTATCAGGTGAATCTATGGAAAGGTTCAATTGGGTTCGCAATAAAAAAGCCAAATAAAGTACGAAGCTGAAGAGAATTGAGAACCGAAAATTCCTAAAAGTTTTGCGAAATACAGCTAAGGTAATCTGTTCCAGAGGTAGAAAAGCCTTAGTTTTTCCAAAATTCGAAGTTTTTTAAACAGTTAATTTATAAAAACAACTGCTTAATTCAAGGTTATTTTATATGAAACCAGGATTGATTTATATCTGGGTTACTGTAAAAGAACTTATTTTCGCAAGCGATTTATTTTTCGTGACTTTCCAGAGTAGAAAAATCAGGGGCGTAGCTGAGTTGAAATAAAGTGCAAGCATATATTGCCAAACAGAGCGAGGCGAAAATTTTTTTGGACCATTTTATGATGAAAATGATAAATACCCTATCTGTTTCTTACTATACCATATTTATACCCCACGCAACGAAGTTGCGCAGGGTATAATGTTTTTGACCCGTCCGTCCGTCCGTCAGTCCTGTTTCTTGTCATCGCAACTCCTCTCAAACCACACAACAGAATTTCACGAAACCTTTTCAGATAATAAGGACATACTATGTAGTTGTGCATATCGACGGGAAATTGCGATTCAATTTTTTTTCTAGGAGTTACGCCCCTTTGAACTTATTTACTTTAATGTACTACTGCAACAGTTTGTCATCGCAACTCCTCTCAAACCACACAACAGAATTTCACGAAACTTTTTCAGATAATAAGGACATACTATGTAGTTGTGCATATCGACGGGAAATTGCAATTCAATTTTTTTTCTAGGAGTTACGCCCCTTTGAACTTATTTACTTTAATGTACTACTGCAACAGTTTGTCATCGCAACTCCTCTCAAACCACACAACAGAATTTCACGAAACCTTTTCAGATAATAAGGACATACTATGTAGTTGTGCATATCGACGGGAAATTGCGATTCAATTTTTTTTCTAGGAGTTACGCCCCTTTGAACTTATTTACTTAATGTACTACTGCAACAGTTTGTCATCGCAACTCCTCTCAAACCACACAACAGAATTTCACGAAATCTTTTTATATGAAAAGGACATATTATGTAGTTGTGCATATCAACGGGAAATTACGATTCAATTTTATTTCTAGGAGTTACGCCCCTTTGAACTTATTTGCTTCAATGTACTACTGCAACAGTTTGTCATCGCAACTCTTCTGAAACTACACAACAGAATTTCATGAAACCTTTTCAGATAATAAGGACATACTATGTAGTTGTGCATATCGACGGGAAATTACGATTCAATTTTATTTCTAGGAGTTACGCCCCTTTGAACTTATTTGCTTCAATGTACTTCTGCAACAGTTTGTCATCTCAACTCCTCTGAAAACACACAACAGAATTTCATGAAATTTTGTAGATAATAAGGACATACTATGTATATTGACAGGAAATTATTATTCAATATTTTTTCTTATACAATTTTTTTTTCTTATACTTATTTAATTTCTCCAATGACAATGTGGGGACGTGGGGTATGTGAGCGTGCTCACTAAGGTTCTTTAATTCAAGAAACGATAGTAACATCCTAGTGGATTTCGTAATTTGGAAACCTGGGAACAGATAAGACACAAAATGACAAGCAAAAACTTTCAACATTGAAAACTAACTACAGATGAAAAACACTGACCCCGAAAAAATGTGGCGACCTCCGGTGCTCCGAAGGTAAGCAGGTCCTGCTTCTTGCAAGACACCCGTGGTGTTTCTCACGAGGGTCATTTTAAAATCAAATGAGAGGTTTCTACGACAATGGTAGAAGGTCATTTGTAACACAGATACCCTAGGTGAATCAATAGTCTTTTGGACGAAATGACAATGGGAATACGAAATCGAACGGCTACTTTTAAGTCTTGACTTATAAGTAAGGAAAATAAATCTAAGATGTTTTCAAGGTGATTTTATTGAGCCTGTATAATTAAATGTTAATACTGCATGTAAGACTTAAACTAAAGTATAGACTAGTTAATATCCAAAGTCCATATATCTATTTTTTGCCAAGGCAAATGATCTCAGAACTCTCTCGGTGTCAATATCCATTTCTCTGTGAACATGTATGAGGGCCAACGAAGATATTCTGTCCTGTACCATGGTTGAACGGAGATAAGTTTTCAGTCGGCGTAATGAACTAAATGACCGTTCGGTAGTTGACGTAGTTACTGGCATTGTAACTAGGATTGCGAAAATTGCAAATATTGAAGGATATAGCTCCTTATTAGTCACTGATAGAGAGGCCATCAGAGATTTGGGCTTCTCTATAACATCTGGACTCGACCAGCGTCTCTGCCATCTCTGTACCTCTGAGTTAAAGGTTCCTTGATTGTCTGCCAAGTCGTGTCTATATGTTTCGTATAGTTTGTCTATACACTCTGCTGTCAACCATTCTAAACGTGCAGGTATAAGGTTCTGGCCTTGAAAACGATCAGAGTTATCCAATAAACGTCCTGTAAGTTCTGCAATAAAATAGTCAAGAAAGGGGCAATACAAGGCTCGCTTCCAATACTGACTTGGAGTGTCAGCTGGGTGGTTAGCCCGGTTGACCTGTCTTCCGATTCTTCTTGGCATGGACGGTAGGACTTCAATTGTGTCAGCCATCGTAACCGCCTTATCAAAAAGCGCATCCCAAACAGAGTCATCGTTTCGCTCGTCTGATAATTGATCAATTATCAGTTTACACTCACGCAACTCTTACTCTGAAGATAAGTGGTTAGATGCACAATGCTTTGTAAAATGTGCTCCGTTGTTACTAATCCAATAATAAATTCAAATCTGGATATTGCAGCTAAGAACTGACCGGCCTTGTCGTCACCATCTTGTCGCAAATGTTCAAGGGCACTGACAATAACAGGGAAAGCTACCCTAAATGTGTACAACGAATCAGCGCGACTCGTCCAACGTGTTTCACACAACGTTCTTAGTTTTCTTCTCCCATCAAGCTCCTCTTTGGTTAATATGTCAGCATCTAGCTCATTGTAAAAAGCATCAATCTTTTTTGCAGCGTAGTCAAAACAGAACGCAATGTCCTGGACTGTGCTCATGATGGTTCGAACGCTTGCATCTTTACAACTGTGAACGATTGCGAGGTTTAAACAATGACTCTTACAATGGACATAAGATGCCTCGGGAAAACAAACCTTCACATGGGCTTGCACACCCAGGTGTTTTCCAGACATATTAGCTGCTCCGTCATACCCTTGAGCACGCATTTTGTCTCCATCTATCTCGTATTCATAGATAGTATCTAACAGGAGAGTAGCAAGGGCTTGACCTCGTATACTATGAGCGTGTAAAAATCCAACGAATTTTTCGCGGACTTCCAATCCATTGTCTGTATGTTCCAGGAAACGTAAGCAAAGAGATACTTGTTCCTTTGTTGAAGTGTCTGTTGCTTCGTCTGCAAGAATGGCGAAGTAATCTTACATATTTTCTCTTATTGTTCTGCCAATGATTTTGAGTATTTCATTTTGGATATCAGGAGATGTGTATTTTGCCTTTGCATTGGTCGGTTGTGTTAAATGCTTTGATAGAACATCATCTTCTGAGGCAGCATGATTTAATATGGCCATAAAATTACTGTGTTCCTCTGTGTGACCTCTAACAGCTATATTTTGCCTACCACACAAGATAAGAGTTTCAATTATTCTTTTCATTATATGTCTATTTTTTCCTATCTGAAGATCTCTACTGGAAGTGAGGGTATCGCTGATTGATGGTTTTTCATTACGTATTACCCTAAGGAAATTGTCCGCCATTTCCACAAACCTAAAATGACTAGAATCGCTCCTTTCATGGCGTTTAAAATATCCTGAAATATTGGTCCAATCGGTGACAGGTCTGATAAAAGTCTTTTCCTTGATAGAATCATTTCTTCCAAATAAAACACAAGGAGCACAATACAGAGAATCTTCAGATACAGAATATCTCAGCCATTGGTGTTCTTTGAACCATACATTCTGTACTTTCCTCTTCACTCCGTTTTTCATAACTCTACAAAATTTACGAAATTTGAAAATCTAAAGTTACATTTCTGGGCCAAAATATTCGTTTGTCTTAAAAATAACAAGAAATGGTAAAGTTATTTAGATACTATACTATACAAAGGATATGATTAACGGTCTTGTATGTTGTACTGTTACACCATTGTCCAAGGTTAGGGGGAGGGTTGGGATCCCGCTAACTGGTTTAACCAAGCCACATTATTTATATATGTGCCTGTCCCAAGTCAGGAGCCTGTAATTAAGTGGTTGTCGTTTGTTGCTGTGTTACATATTTGTTTTTCGTTCATTTATTTGTACATTAATTTGGCCGTTAGTTTTCTCGTTTGAATTGTTTTACATTTGTTATTTCGGGGCCTTTTGTAGCTGACTATGCGGTATGGTCTTTGCTCATTGTTGAAGGCCGTACGGTGACCTATAGTTGTTCATTTCTGTGTCATTTAATTTGGTCTCTTGTTTAGAGTTGTCTCATTGGCAATTACACCAAATCTTCTTTTTTTATATTGTATGCAAATACAGGCATAACCATTACACGGTCGCTGGGTTGTTGGGGGAAGCCCAACGGGCCGTGGTAATTGTATTTGGATACTTATACGAAAGTGTATTCTGATGTTTCATTAACAATTTGAATTTGGAAATTCAGAATTTTTTCTGTAACTGCTAGTACATGTAGACCATGATACAAACAAAAAAAAATACGAGGTGCACAATGACATTATATTGCTAATATTCTGAGAAATTTTTCAGTAAATCTGATTCGGCGTTTAGGAGCTGAAGGCGTTGCGGATACAAAAGTGTAATGAGAGAACGAACGAATAGACAAACATATGGACGAACGAACAAACGAACAGACGGACGGACTTCCCCTTCACAATATACAGTACCTCCTACTTTACAAGTGGTGGGTATAAAAATGACAAAAATGTTTAAATCACCATTGATCCAAATAAAACACTTATATTGGGTGGTATAGGTTTTTTTGTGCAACGTCAGTTTTTGTTATGTTCTGTTGTTTAACGTTTAGTCCTGCAAGATTTATTATATTTTGCAAAAAAAAGTTTCCCGTTCATTGGTGATTGGCATTTTTTAACGTTCTTCCGATCGTGTATGTACCCCCTCCCCAATTGTATCACTCTCTTGTATATGACCCGGGGGCGTTCTGCATTTCATATGGAATTATATATGATTATTCTGCACGGGTGCATCATATTTTCTATTTCAAATCGTCCTGTGAAAATGAAGACCCTCGTGTTCATGTGCAAAATGTAAATTCTTTGTATATACATGTATATCCGAAGCCGACTAAGTTACTACAGAAAGCCAGGAAGGGGTGGGGTATTTATATCATAACATATAAAAGTAATATTGTTTTTTTCATATTCTAATTACCTAGATGGGAAAGAGTAGTTTCCATACAAGTTTGGCTCCCATTTTTGCTGCAGTAGGTTGACTTTTGTTTCATGTTTTGACAACTCATCATTTGTTAGGCTAGACATATCAGGATAAAGGGGGTCAAACAATGTTATTTTCTTTGCAGTAACGTCTTGTGAAAACGATGTACATGACTCATTTACATCTTTGCTGGGTGAATTAGATAAAACGTTTTGGCTTTCGTTATCCGCTGCCTTCTTGCTAAAATAAAAATCTAACTTCTTCATTTTTATTTTGATTTCTACCGGGGTTAAACTTTGTGTCGTGATTGTAGTTGCAAGTACAGACACCGCCAGACACGATAATCCGGAAAGACTAAAGACTATCCGAAATTCAATTTCAGGATTTTTTTTTTTTTTTTTTTTTTTGTGAAAAACATGTGCAAGCAAATGATTTTTTGCGTAAAGGCAGCTACGCGCCTGAAAATAACGTGAATATAAATAGCTGCGAAGAGGTCTCGAAAGGTAAAATGCGAAATAAAGTATCCGTGAAAATAAGTTGGTTTACAGTATGTGCCAAAAAATTGTGTAACTTTTCTTTCTTGCCAATATCTGTATTTGTTTCTAAATTTTCGGTGGTTTATCATCTTCTTATTTTAGATTGTTTACCACCCTCACATATTTGGTACAGTTGATTTGCATTAAGTCAAAAATCAATTTGACTGGACTGGACAAAATTATTCAATTATGAGCAAAAGTGTTTCATAATAAATAGAATGCATAAAATTCTGTATGAGATTTTTGTAATCCAGATATTTTGAACATTCATGCTTTTTAGCTCACCTGGCCCGAAGGGCTAATAATAGAACATAGGGGTAAAATGCAGTTTTTGGCTTATAACTCAAAAACCGAAGCATTAAGAGAAAATCTGACAGGGTTTAATTGTTTATCTGCCCTGATGTTTTCAGATGAATTGAACAACCCGTTGTTGGGTATCTGCCCCTGAATTGGTAATTTTAAGGAAATTTTGCCGTTTTTGGTTATTATCTTGAATATTATTATAGATAGAGATAAACTGTAAACAGCAATAATGTTCAGCAAAGTAAGATTTACAAATAAGTCAGCATGACCAAGATGGTCAGTTGACCCCTTAAGGAGTTATTGCCCTTTATAGTTAATTTTTAACATTTTTCATAAATTTTTGTAAATTTTTAGAAAATATTTTCCACTGTAATTACTGGGCCAAGTTCATTATAGATAAAGATAATTGTAGCAACAAGAATGTTCAGTAAAGTAGGATCTACAAACACATCACTATCACCAAAACACAATTATGTCATGAATTTATCCGTGTCCATTGTTTAATATGCACAAGACCAAGGTGAGCGACACAGGCTCTTTAGAGCCTCTAGTTAACATTTTTCATAAATTTTTGTAAATTTTTAGAAAATATTTTCCACTGTAATTACTGGGCCAAGTAAGATCTACAAACACATCACTATCACCAAAACACAATTATGTCATGAATTTATCCATGTCCATTGTTTAATATGCACAAGACCAAGGTGAGCGACACAGGCTCTTTAGAGCCTCTAGTTGGTTATTATCTTGAATATTATTATAGATAGAGATAAAATGAAAACAGCAATAATGTTCAGCAAAGTAAGATCTACAAATAAGTAAACATGACCAAAATGGTCAGTTGACCACTTTAGGAGTTATTGCCCTTTATAGTCAATTATTATGCCCCACCTACGATAGTAGAGGGGCATTATGTTTTCTGGTCTGTGCCTCTGTTCGTTTGTTCGTTCGTCTGTCTGTCTGTGCGTCTGTCTGTGCGTCCGTTCGTTTCAGGTTAAAGTTTTTGGTCAACCTAGTTTTTGAAGAAGTTGAAGTCGAATCAACTTGAAACTTAGTACACATGTTCCCCATGATATGATCTTTCTAATTTTAATGCCAAATTCTAGTTTTGACCCCAATTTCATGGTCCACTGAACATAGAAAATGATAGTGCGAAGTTCAGGTTAAAGTTTTTGGTCAAGGTAGTTTTTTATGAAGTTAAAGTTACATCAACTTGAAACTTAGTTTTCCAAATTATAATTTTGACCCTAATTTCACGGTCCACTGAACATAGAAAATGATAGTGCGAGTGGGGCATCCGTGTACTATGGACACATTCTTGTTAACCATTTTTCGTAAATCTTAGTAATCTTTTAGAAAAATCTTCTCCTCTGAAACTACTGGGCCAAATTTAACCAAACTTGGCCATAATCATCATTGGGGTATCTAGTTTAAAAAATGTGTACAGTGCCACGCCCAACCAACCAAGATGGCCGCCATGGCTAAAAATAGAACATAGGGGTAAAATGCAGTTTTTGGCTTATAACTCAAAAACCGAAGCATTAAGAGAAAATCTGACAGGGTTTAATTGTTTATCTGCCCTGATGTTTTCAGATGAATTGAACAACCCGTTGTTGGGTATCTGCCCCTGAATTGGTAATTTTAAGGAAATTTTGCCGTTTTTGGTTATTATCTTGAATATTATTATAGATAGAGATAAACTGTAAACAGCAATAATGTTCAGCAAAGTAAGATTTACAAATAAGTCAGCATGACCAAGATGGTCAGTTGACCCCTTAAGGAGTTATTGCCCTTTATAGTTAATTTTTAACATTTTCCATAAATTTTTGTAAATTTTTAGAAAATATTTTCCACTGTAATTACTGGGCCAAGTTCATTATAGATAAAGATAATTGTAGCAACAAGAATGTTCAGTAAAGTAGGATCTACAAACACATCACTATCACCAAAACACAATTATGTCATGAATTTATCCGTGTCCATTGTTTAATATGCACAAGACCAAGGTGAGCGACACAGGCTCTTTAGAGCCTCTAGTTAACATTTTTCATAAATTTTTGTAAATTTTTAGAAAATATTTTCCACTGTAATTACTGGGCCAAGTAAGATCTACAAACACATCACTATCACCAAAACACAATTATGTCATGAATTTATCCATGTCCATTGTTTAATATGCACAAGACCAAGGTGAGCGACACAGGCTCTTTAGAGCCTCTAGTTGGTTATTATCTTGAATATTATTATAGATAGAGATAAAATGAAAACAGCAATAATGTTCAGCAAAGTAAGATCTACAAATAAGTAAACATGACCAAAATGGTCAGTTGACCACTTTAGGAGTTATTGCCCTTTATAGTCAATTATTATGCCCCACCTACGATAGTAGAGGGGCATTATGTTTTCTGGTCTGTGCCTCTGTTCGTTTGTTCGTTCGTCTGTCTGTCTGTGCGTCTGTCTGTGCGTCCGTTCGTTTCAGGTTAAAGTTTTTGGTCAACCTAGTTTTTGAAGAAGTTGAAGTCGAATCAACTTGAAACTTAGTACACATGTTCCCCATGATATGATCTTTCTAATTTTAATGCCAAATTCTAGTTTTGACCCCAATTTCATGGTCCACTGAACATAGAAAATGATAGTGCGAAGTTCAGGTTAAAGTTTTTGGTCAAGGTAGTTTTTTATGAAGTTAAAGTTACATCAACTTGAAACTTAGTTTTCCAAATTATAATTTTGACCCTAATTTCACGGTCCACTGAACATAGAAAATGATAGTGCGAGTGGGGCATCCGTGTACTATGGACACATTCTTGTTAACCATTTTTCGTAAATCTTAGTAATCTTTTAGAAAAATCTTCTCCTCTGAAACTACTGGGCCAAATTTAACCAAACTTGGCCATAATCATCATTGGGGTATCTAGTTTAAAAAATGTGTACAGTGCCACGCCCAACCAACCAAGATGGCCGCCATGGCTAAAAATAGAACATAGGGGTAAAATGCAGTTTTTGGCTTATAACTCAAAAACCGAAGCATTAAGAGAAAATCTGACAGGGTTTAATTGTTTATCTGCCCTGATGTTTTCAGATGAATTGAACAACCCGTTGTTGGGTATCTGCCCCTGAATTGGTAATTTTAAGGAAATTTTGCCGTTTTTGGTTATTATCTTGAATATTATTATAGATAGAGATAAACTGTAAACAGCAATAATGTTCAGCAAAGTAAGATTTACAAATAAGTCAGCATGACCAAGATGGTCAGTTGACCCCTTAAGGAGTTATTGCCCTTTATAGTTAATTTTTAACATTTTTCATAAATTTTTGTAAATTTTTAGAAAATATTTTCCACTGTAATTACTGGGCCAAGTTCATTATAGATAAAGATAATTGTAGCAACAAGAATGTTCAGTAAAGTAGGATCTACAAACACATCACTATCACCAAAACACAATTATGTCATGAATTTATCCGTGTCCATTGTTTAATATGCACAAGACCAAGGTGAGCGACACAGGCTCTTTAGAGCCTCTAGTTAACATTTTTCATAAATTTTTGTAAATTTTTAGAAAATATTTTCCACTGTAATTACTGGGCCAAGTAAGATCTACAAACACATCACTATCACCAAAACACAATTATGTCATGAATTTATCCATGTCCATTGTTTAATATGCACAAGACCAAGGTGAGCGACACAGGCTCTTTAGAGCCTCTAGTTGGTTATTATCTTGAATATTATTATAGATAGAGATAAAATGAAAACAGCAATAATGTTCAGCAAAGTAAGATCTACAAATAAGTAAACATCACCAAAATGGTCAGTTGACCACTTTAGGAGTTATTGCCCTTTATAGTCAATTATTATGCCCCACCTACGATAGTAGAGGGGCATTATGTTTTCTGGTCTGTGCCTCCGTTCGTTTGTTCGTTCGTCTGTCTGTCTGTGCGTCTGTCTGTGCGTCCGTTCGTTTCAGGTTAAAGTTTTTGGTCAACCTAGTTTTTGAAGAAGTTGAAGTCGAATCAACTTGAAACTTAGTACACATGTTCCCCATGATATGATCTTTCTAATTTTAATGCCAAATTCTAGTTTTGACCCCAATTTCATGGTCCACTGAACATAGAAAATGATAGTGCGAAGTTCAGGTTAAAGTTTTTGGTCAAGGTAGTTTTTTATGAAGTTAAAGTTACATCAACTTGAAACTTAGTTTTCCAAATTATAATTTTGACCCTAATTTCACGGTCCACTGAACATAGAAAATGATAGTGTGAGTGGGGCATCCGTGTACTATGGACACATTCTTGTTAACCATTTTTCGTAAATCTTAGTAATCTTTTAGAAAAATCTTCTCCTCTGAAACTACTGGGCCAAATTTAACCAAACTTGGCCATAATCATCATTGGGGTATCTAGTTTAAAAAATGTGTACAGTGCCACGCCCAACCAACCAAGATGGCCGCCATGGCTAAAAATAGAACATAGGGGTAAAATGCAGTTTTTGGCTTATAACTCAAAAACTGAAGCATAAAGAGAAAATCTGACTTGGTTAAATTGTTCATCAGGTCAAGATCTATGTGCCCTGAAATTTTCAAATGAATCGGACATTCTGTTGTTGGGTTGCTGCCCCTGAAATGGTAATTTTAAGGAAATTTTGCTGTTTTTGGTTATTATCTTGAATATTATTATAGATAGAGATAAACTGTAAACAGCAATAATGTTCAGCAAAGTAAGATCTACAAATAAGTCACATCACCAAAATGGTCAGTTGACCCCTTTAGGAGTTATTGACCTTTATAGTCAATATTTAACAATTTTTCGTAAATCTTAATCTTTTACAAAAATCTTCTCCTCTGAAACTACTGGGCCAAATTAATCCAAACTTGGCCACAATCATCTATCAAGTTTAAAAAATGTGTCCGGTGCCCCGGCCAACCAACCAAGATGGCGGCCATGGCTAAAAATAGAACATAGGGGTAAAATGCAGTTTTTTGCTTATAACTCAAAAACCAAAGCATTTACAGCAAATCTGACAAATTGGGGTAAATTTGTTTATCAGGTCAAGATCTATCTGCCCTGAAATTTTCAGATGAATCAGACAACCGGTTGTTGGGTTGCTGCCCCTGAATTGGTAGTTTTAAGGAAATTTTGCTGTTTTTGGTTATTATCTTGAATATTATTATCTATAGGTTACATTTCTGTAAATATTGACAATGCAATTTCCCATAGGAACTCCTTTTACGGCTAAAGCTGTACCACTTTTACTATGAAGTTTTGAAAAAAATCTTATCCTAGAATTGAAAGTTCATATGCACCACAATTTTTTTCAAAGGTCAAAATATAGGGCTGTGCGGCATATTTTCAACGTTTATATGCCCTGAACTTCTCAGAGTTTAAACTTACACTAATTTTCTTAACTACCCCTACCTCGAATGAAAGGTTACCACAGATTTCAATGTAAACAATATGCACGTGTTTATTTACTGGTAACATTCCCAAGTTCTGTCTCTGCGATATGGAACACAGAGAGCATAACTGGGAACCAGTATGTAAACAAAATTAATTTTCTATGAATATTCTATTACTCCCCAAAAGAGGCGTGTTTTGAGAAACAGCTGTATTTACAAAGTGCAACCTATACAGACATTTATTCAAATAGAAAACTCTCTAAAATCAGTTTTTCTCACATTAATACTCATTTATCAGAATTAAAGTCTTAAAGGTATCACTGTGTATACTCTTAAGTTTTTCTTTACTATACATTTTATACCCCCTCCCCTCTTTCAATTTTTTAAAGAATTTGAAAACAAGACTTTAATTATTGCCAGCTTACCCTATTTGCATATTTTCTGATAAAAAATGCCTAGAACCTGTTAAAAACTGTTTTGATAACATATTGAAAGCATATCAGAATATCAGAAATGTAATGTTTAGCAATCAATCATTACAACATTCAAGATTATATAAAGTATCCAATCCAACCTCTATCTCCAGTCCACATCTTACTGTATGCCTATTTGTCAATTATTGTCCTTTATAGTCAATTTTTATACGACCGCAAAAATTTTAATTTTTTGGTCGTATATTGCTATCACGTTGGCGTCGTCATCGTCGTCGTCGTCGTCCGAATACTTTTAGTTTTCGCACTCTAACTTTAGTAAAAGTGAATAGAAATCAATGAAATTTTAACACCAGGTTTATGACCACAAAAGGAAGGTTGGGATTGATTTTGGGAGTTTTGGTTCCAACAGTTTAGGAATTAAGGGCCAAAAAAGGGCCCAAATAAGCATTATTCTTGGTTTTCGCACAATAACTTTACTATAAGTAAATAGAAATCAATGAAATTTAAACACAAGGTTTATGACCACAAAAGGAAGGTTGGGATTGATTTTTGGAGTTGAGGTCACAACAGTTTAGGAATAAGGGGCCAAAAAGGGGCCCAAATAAGCATTATTCTTGGTTTTTGCACCATAACTTTAGTATAAGTAAATAGAAATCTACGAAATTTAAACACAAGGTTTATGACCATAAAAGGAAGGTTGGGTTTGATTTTGGGAGTTTTGGTCCCAACAGTTTAGGAATAAGGGGCCCAAAGGGTCCAAAATTGAACTTTGTGTGATTTCATCCAAAATTGAATAATTGGGGTTCTTTGATATGCCGAATCTAACTATGTATGTAGATTCTTAATTTTTGGTCCCGTTTTCAAATTGGTCTACATTAAGGTCCAAAGGGTCCAAAATCAAACTTAGTTTGATTTTAACAAAAATTGAATCCTTGGGGTTCTTTGATATGCTGAATTTAAAAATGTACTTTGATTTTTAATTATTGGCCTAGTTTTCAAGTTGGTCCAAATGGGGGTCCAAAATTAAACTTTGTTTGATTTCATCGAAAATTGAATAAATGGGTTCTTTGATATGCCAAATCTAACTGTGTATGTAGATTCTTAATTTTTGGTCCAGTTTTCAAATTGGTCTACATGAAGGTCCAAAGGGTCCAAAATTAAACTAAGTTTGATTTTAACAAAAATTAAATTCTTTGGCTTATTTGATATGCTTTATCTAAATATGTACTTTGATTTTTGATTATGGGCCCAGTTTTCAAGTTGGACCAAATCAGGATTCCATATCAAGTATTGTACAATAGCAAGAAATTTTCAATTGCACAATAGCAAGAAATATCTAATTGCACAATATTTTGCAATAGCAATTAATTTTCAATTGGAGTTATCTTTCTTTGTATAGAATAGTAGTTGATAATATATGTTGGAAATTTGCCAGACATGACTATGATGTCAATTTCTATTTTTATTTGCCAATAACTTTATGTAAATAACTTCATTGGAAATTTGCCAATATAAAATGTTGCTGATGAAGCTTTTTTTCCTTATCTTATCTAAAATGTTTTAGATAATGTATGTTGGACATTTGCCAGACATGACTATGATGTCATTTTCTATTTTTATTTGCCAATAACTTTATGTAAATAACTTCATTGGAAATTTGCCAATATAAAATGTTGCTGATGAAGTTTTTTTTATTGTTTTATACAATAAACAATGTATATTCACTTTTACTACCAACCAATCTTTACCATTCAGTGATAACAAGCACTTTATTTTACATTTTAATATTTTATGATGTATTTAAAAGAGTTGTTATTGTTGCAAACTCCATTAGAAATTTGAATTGATATCAGTCTTGGAAAAAGGGAAACGGGGATGTGAAAAAAAATGGGGGGGGGGGGTTAAATTTTTCTCATTTCAGATTTCATAAATAAAAAGAAAATTTCTTCAAACATTTTTTTGAGAGGATTAATATTCAACAGCATAGTGAATTGCTCAAAGGCAAAAAAAAAATTTTAAGTTCATTAGACCACATTCATTCTGTGTCAGAAACCTATGCTGTGTCAACTATTTAATTTTAGATTTAAATAAGTTTGAAGAAGAAATCTTTAATTGATTTGTAAAATTTTGACATTTGTTTTGTGTAAAAAAAAACCCATGTAATGTCAAAAATTTGATCACAATCCAAATTCAGAGCTGTATCACGCTTGAATGGTTTGTCCATACTTGCCCCAACTGTTCAGGGTTCGACCTCTGCGGTCGTATAAAGCTGCGCCCTGGGGAGCACCTGGTTAACAATTATCATAAAATTTTAAAATTTTTATTAACATCCCAAGAGAAAATAAATCTGGAATTCCACTGGAATCCCGGCTGGAATTTTGATGGGATTCCAAGTGGGATCCCACCTAATTCCACCAGGATAAAATTTCGGGAATCCCGCCAAAAGTCCGGGAATTCCGATGTAAATCCCGGTTGAAATATACTGGGATCCCACTGGGATATTGTGGGAATTCAATTGGGATCCCACTGGGATAAAATTTCGGGATTCCCGCTAAATAAGCGGGATCCCGATTTAAATGTACTGGGATAAAATTTTGGGATTCCCGTAAAAGAAGCGGGATCCCGATGTAAATCCCAGTGGAAATATACTGGGATTCCCGGAAAAAAAGCGGGATCCCAAAAATAAATACCAGCAGGATATACATGCACCAATTCAAATTGCACTGCCACTGGGATTCCTGGGTTATTTATGCAAAAGGATACATGTCATGTTTTCCTTTCTGTTAATTAATTTGCTGTCTCTGTACTTCCAACTAGAATTGCTGAGTAAATTATGGTAACTGGAATATCTGCATGCAATTTGTTTCGTTGGAAGCTCCATTTAAAAAGATCAGTATATCCCCTAAAAGTATAAAAAAAAATCCACAAAGAATCATTTGTTCAATACGTTTTGAAGCAACAAATTCAATAGAAATATTATTGCATGTTAATGTTTATAGAATACAGTAGATTGGAAGCTAGTCCAAATAATTATGAAGTCTTGGAAGGTTATTTTATTTTTTTTGCAAATTAATTACCTTCCCCCTTTTTTTATCCCCTGACGATAAATAACTAACGACTTATTATTTTCACCAAATAAACATACACACAACTGAATTAAATTTTGACATACCTACTATTTATGCCTGTTATGTGACAAGTTAACAAGTTTATTCATTGTATATATGTTAAAAATAAATATATTTTCAGTTTATGCTTTCAGACTTTCTGATGTTGATTTGCTCAGATAAAAACCATACAAATCATAGTTCCTCAATAAATTATTTTTATAATCATTATATGTACATATACACATGTTAAATTGAATTATTAATGCACTTATCTGAAAACATCTTCATCTTCGTCCTGTCCATAATTCAGCGTAAACAAATTTTGATGACGTTTTTACCAGTACACAAACGTCGACGTGACAATCTCGCCCCAAATTATATTGGCCAAGTTGATCTGTCTCCGTAACGGTATTATAAATAAATTAAGGGTATCGCATAAAAGTATTAATTACTGGCCAGTTTTTACTAAATATAAGAAAAGAATACTTTAGTAATCGGCACCTAGTGTATGCTGTTTCTAGGGTAAACAACCAGATAACCAACAAATTATAGAATGTTAATACTTTATTCACATAAAGCACCGAAAATGACATCCAATAGGTGTGTAGTACATCATTCCAATAAGAAGTATGGTAAAAACTGAAAGAAAAAAAATAAACAACTTTACAATATGATCAAAACATCAATAAAGCATAAACAACATGTTTATCAGCTCAAAAATACAATGAAAATAACCCAAAAAACATATAACACATTTACAAATTTTATCCCAAATTGCATGCCATACATGTATACCTATACATAAATGTCCCGAATGGCGTTCCATAGATTTAAAATTTGGCGTGGAAAATTATACACATGTCATATCAAAAAATTGAACTTTACGATAGGGATTTCTCATAAAAAAAACGTTTACGGGGTTAGAATTAAATATATATGACAATATTATAGATATAAAAAGCTTACCACGTTACGAGACAGTAAGGAAATAACATGTAAAGTGTATCTCAAGTTGTTTTCAAAACAAGTAGGAAGTAAAGTGATGATTCAAAAATTAGAGTCAAAAATGGTAACCACAATTCCGGATTTGGAGCCAGAACACTCCCCGTCTGATATATTACAATATCACTACCTCATAAAAATTGAAAAAACAAAATATCAATCTTACATTATCAGACAATATGAAAATGTACCTAGTGTCTCTGAATTCAAGTACCAAATATCAATACTAAACTTTATTGACAAAAAGGTGTCAAACTATTTACTAATGTCAAAAATATCAATCATATTTAATGTTCATAATAATATCACTATTCTGAGAATAAAAGTACTAGTTCTGTAACTGGACGTGTATAAACAACTGGTTTTCCTTCCCGGATAACACGCACACGGACTTTACGGACTATGTCGTCAGAACTGCTGAATGCTTCTTCCACTACGCCATTTGGCCATTCATTCCTACAAACATTTTTGTCTCTCAAAAGAACAACATCACTTTTTCGAAGATTCGGTTTCTTGTGATGCCATTTGCGTCTGACCTGAAGAGTCTGAATATATTCTTCACGCCATCTCGTCCAAAATATGTTGGCTAATGTTTGAACCCGTCTCCATTCAGCTTTGTAAAGATCTTTTACACTGAAATCATTTAATGTACAAACTGTGTCAATATCACTTGTCTTCTGTGTCAAAAGTATCGATGGAGATAAAATCATTGGTGATTCAGGGTCCGCGTTTATCGGAACAAGCGGTCTATTGTTTATAATTGCAGAAACCTCTGCCATGAATGTCACAAGAACGTCGTGAGTTAGATTTTTCCCATCTACTGTTGAAAGCATAGAGTCTAATATACGCCGAGAAATTCCAATAATCCTCTCCCACACTCCCCCCATGTGTGAGGAGTGAGGAGGGTTGAATATCCAAACTGTTCCAGATTTGTATAAAAAGTCTCTTAGAGGTCCATTCTCCACGTTCACTGTATCAATCTTCAAATGATCGGTTGAGCCAACAAAATTTGTCCCTCGGTCAGACCTAAATATCTTTACTTTTCCACGAATTGCCACAAATCTTCTTAGAGCGTTAATAAATGCAGAAGAAGACATTTCTTCCACAACTTCAATGTGCACTGCTCGAGTTGTGAGACACGAAAATAATATCGCCCACCGCTTTGATTGTGCGCTACCACCACGGGTTTTCCTGGTAACTACATGCCATGGACCAAAAGCATCGATGCCAACATTACAAAATGATGGCCCAGGTTCAAGCCGATCGGACGGGAGATCCGCCATCTTCTGAATTTCCAAAGTACCCCTCAATTTTCTACAAGTGACACAACGATGTATGAACGACTGTATCAAGCGTTTTGCTCCCGTTATCCAGAAACCTGCCTTTCTGAGCGCCCCTTCGGTAAAATGGCGTCCTTGGTGGCAAACAGTTTCATGATAATGGCTTATAAGTAACTTGGCTATATAATGTTTACCCGGTATAATGGTTGGATTTTTCTCATGTATTTCAAGATTCGACTTGTTCAATCTTCCACCAACGCACAGAACTCCACGTGAATCTAGATATGGATTCAAAGCTATAATATTACTATTCTTAGATAGACACAAATTTTGCTCCATATTACTGATCTCCGTTTCGTACACTTCGTTTTGCACTAATCTTATTACGAACAACTCAGCTTCTTGATACAGTTCAACAGAATTCGGTTTCTTTTCTTCAGTACTTATCCTTTTACGATTTCGGACATATCGATGTAAGAATGCGATAGACTGAACTAATCTGCTCCATTCCGAAAATCTTTCAAAGTGGTGAGATCCAAGCGCTGATTGTAGGTTGACAGATGTTTTTGAGACATGAACATTTAAAATTGGGCGTAACTCTTTGACATCACTAGGCTGAACTAACAGATATGAAGTTTCGGAACTTGCTGTTCGCTGTTCACATTTAGAGATGAATTCATGTGGACCCAGAATCCACATACTACTGTTGACTTCGTGTGACGAAATACCTCTGGTAGCTTGATCAGCAGGATTAACTTGTGTTGATACAAAGTTCCATTGTTCTGGAGAAGAGCTTTTCCGTATACGATGTACTCGATTAGCTACGTACGTATAGAATCGTCTAGTTTGATTGGTGACATACCCTAGAACGATTCTACTGTCGCTGTAGAACTGGATTGTGTCAATCTTCCGGTCCAAATTGTCAATAATGAAATCAGATATTTCAATAGCCAAAACAGCAGCGCATAACTCCAGTCTTGGTATAGTATTACCGCTTATCGGTGCCAACTTCGTTTTGCCTAACACAAAGCCCAGATGAGAAGAGCCATCATGATGAAATACTTTCAAGTAGGACACTGCCGCAATTGCCTTCTCAGAGGCATCACAAAAGGTGTGAAGTTCGATCTTTGTAGCATCTCGAACAGATATTGGCGTATACATTCTACGGATCATTACATTTTCAAGGCTTGTCAAAGAAGTTCGCCATTGTTCCCATTCTTGTCTGAAATCTTCAGTTAACGGCTCATCCCAGTTTACTGACTCAATCATGAGTTTACGGAGTATGATTTTACCTTGTATTGTCACTGGTGAAACAAATCCTAGCGGGTCAAAAATACTATTGATTGTTGAGAGGACGCCTCTTCTAGTAAATGCCTTTTCATCGTTCGAAACCTTGAACGTAAATGTGTCGGATTCTAAGTTCCAGTATAGTCCGAGACTTCTTTGTAACGGTAAATTGTCAGTTTCAAAATTCAAATTCTCTAAGTTTTCGGCTAGATCTTCAGGATCTAGTTTCGTCCTCACTTCTTTGCTGTTTGAAGAGAATTTGTGCAAACGCAAGTTTCCAAAAGTCTTAAGAGCGTCTTTAGTTCTATTCAACAGATCAATTGCTTCACTGTTACTGCCGACAGACGTGAGCGCGTCATCTACATAGAAATTTCTACATACTAAATCTTTAACATCCTTTCCAAAGGTTTGCTCTGCAATCTCAGCAGTTTTCTGAAGTGCAAACGTCGCAATTGCCGGAGAGGGACTGTTCCCGAATGCATGCACTCTCATACGATAGTCAGTAAGTTCATTATCTATATCGTTATCTCGATACCACAGGAATCGCAAGAAGTTTCTGTGTTCCTCGTTTACAGTGAATGAGTAGAACATTTGTTGAATGTCCGCCATTATACCAATCAGTTCCTTCCTAAAGCGCATAAGAACACCAACTAAGTTATTAGTCATATCAGGTCCACGGAGCATTACACTATTTAAAGAAACGTTATCATAACTTGCCGATGAGTCGAATACACATCTTACTTTATCCGGTTTCTTTGGGTGGTAGATGCCAAAAACAGGTAAGTACCAGCACTCTTCATTACTTTTCAGAGGAGGAGCCAACTCAGCATGTTTACACTCAAAAAGTTTCTGCATGAATGCAAATATGTGTTCTTGTTTTACTGGATCACGATCAAAACTTTTCTCCAGTGACTTAGCACGATGCAAAACCATTGCTCTGTTATTCGGAAGACGTCGTCTCGGAGTGCGAAAAGGCAAAGGTGAACACCAATTACCATTACTGTCCTTCTGGAGATTAGCTTGCATTATTTCTAGAAATTGTCTATCTTCTATAGATAATCCAGGTTTGTCATCTTGTGTAGTGCGTTCGAATATTGCACTTATGATATTGCCATTTTTCTTGTGATGAACTCCAAGGTTAATACTACCGCAAGAAAAACACTCATTTACATCATAATTGTAAGGGCAAGGTTGAAGAATCGAAGCACGACCATCTGGTGCAATGTGAGTCAAGTAGGCATTGACGTCATTTGGAGCATGTATTCCATCTAAGCACATGTTACCTATCACTACCCAACCAAGAGGCATCTTTTGCGCAAACGGAGCACTTTGAGGTCCAATTATTTGATCGACAACATGATGCGCTTCTGTCATGTCTCTACCTATGAGCAACATAATTTCACAGTCTGGATCAAGAGGAGATAGATAATGAGCCATTTCTTTCAAGTGAGAATGTCTGATAGCAATATCAGGCGTAGGAATTTCTTCTCTGTTGTGTGGAAGATCACTACATTCTATTAGCATCGGTAAGTCCAACTGCACTTTTCTGTTCAACGACTCAACTACGAATCCACTTGTTCTGCGCCCTGACATTTTTACTCGACCTGAACAAGAAGACAATGTATATTCTTCTGCTGTACCCTGTACTCCAAAGGTATCGAAAAATAACGGTGACGCTAATGAGCGATTACTCTGATCGTCTAATATAATATAAACTTTCTTGTTATTGTCATATTGATCACGCTGAAAAACAGTGACTGGTAAGATTTTTGCACAGGACTTTCCATCAAAATATTTTCCGCAAATTTCAGTGCATCTAGCTTCAACAACGGTCTCTTGATTAACCGATTGTTCCTACCCGCCGTGGACGGACTGCTTCGACTCATTATTGTTCTGATCTGCAGTAAACTCTCTATTCAAATGTAGTGCTGCAGGTGACGATCACTGCCACACTCACTACATTTGATTTTGTTTGTACATGTTCGCTTAACATGTTTAGTGGACTCACAGCAACCATAACAAATCTTATTGTCATTGATGAATTTCTTGCGTACTTGCAACGGTTTGGATTTAAAAGCTCTACACTGATTAAGCGAGTGTCCAGTTTTATGTATTAAACACTGTTTTTGTAAATCAAGGTCACTAGAGATCTCTGTTTTCCTGACTGAAATCGCGGTCCTGAATGCCGGTTTGTCATTGTTGAATACCTTTTTAGTTTGTGTTGTCTGATCATAAGCAAAGCTCGGGTCATTTTTAATCTGACTCAGTTCTCGGATAAACTTAACGAAGAACGTGAACGGTGGAAATGTTACTTGTTTTTCTCTTTTATAGTGAGAGGCTCGTGTCGTCCATTTCTCCTGAATGTTATACGGTAGTTTATTCAAAATCGGAAGTACGCCCGATGACGAGTCAAAATAGGCTAATAATGCCTGGTACCTTGAATCTTCCTTGACTGATTCAATCTCACATAGTATATCTGACAACTCATAAAGTCTTTTATTATCTTTTTGTGTCAGTTTTGGGAAACTATTTAACTTGGCCATTAATGAGGCTTCGACCGCTTCTGGAGAACCGTAACGTTCATCTAATCTATCCCATAAGCGCTGTAGTCCTTTCGCCGGATTATTAATGTTCGCTGAACGAATGCTATTTGCATGTTTCGTGGATTCTGGCCCTAACCATTTGCCCATAAGCTCCAACTCTTCCAAAGCTGAGGCTGATAATTCACCAATTATATTCTTAAAACTTGCTTTCCATACTGCGTACATCTCTGCTTTATCATTGTACGGTGTAAGTCTCGATAACAACAAATCTTTTTTCATAAGAAATCTAGTTATATCGGTTGCAACATTTTGATTAATAGCAGCCGTTTCAGGTTGAAAGGTCAGTGCTTCCGGATTTAAAGTTTTTGTGTTATTATCATTGTCATTGTGTACTATACTAACACTTCGCACTCCATATTCAGGATGTGATGGCTTTTGTGTTTGTTTGAATGTTGGCCAATTACGGGATTCGTCGCACGCATCACCTACTACGAGATTTACAAACGGATTATGTAATGTATTAACGTTGTGATCAGCAGCTAATACTTGATCACCCTGTTGTTCAACATATTGTCTAGTGCGATCAAAGGCTGTTTTGGCTAGAATAACATCAGACTTTTTACTGCCAAAGGCACTTTGCTCATGTTGCAAAGCCTCTGCCTCGGCGACAGCGGCGGCGGCTTCCTTCTTATAGTTTAGCAGTTCTATTTCAGCTGCTAATTCTGCCTTTTTAGTAATTGATTTAGCCTTCAATATTTTTTCTTGTTCTTCTATATATGCCTTCTGTTTTTGCATTTCAGCTTCTTTCAAGGCAAATTCCAATTTGACTTGAGCTGCTTCTGCTTTTGCACGTTTTCTAAGGGCAACAGAGCTCGAGTTGGAAGAAGCTCTGGAATGTGCTCCAGATCTATGCGTGAACTGAGAAGAAGTTTCGTGTCTGTCTGAAACCTTCGTTTGCTGAAGTGCACGTTCAGTAATGTCTTTGTACTTTAAATCTTCTTTTTTGTGTTCTTCAGCTATCCTGAGACTGTCCTCTGTACGTGTGTTCCTTAAATATTTCAAGTACTCCTCTGAATAGAGACTGTACTTGCAATGACACAAATTTAAAGTTTTTTGAATTTCTAACACTGTCTCATAGTCTTCTGAATTTGTTGTCGAAAATCTTTCAAGGCAAAGTTCTACTTCTGTTTGAACAAGTTCTATCTTCTTTAAGTGAGTTCTAATGTTAGCATTATAAAGCTCCAGTCCACTATCTGTAAGAACACGTGTTCTTGAATCTGGGTTATCACCATGTCCATGTTGTGAATCCATTATCTCGTGTTTTTACTATGCTGTTTCTAGGGTAAACAACCAGATAACCAACAAATTATAGAATGTTAATACTTTATTCACATAAAGCACCGAAAATGACATCCAATAGGTGTGTAGTACATCATTCCAATAAGAAGTATGGTAAAAACTGAAAGAAAAAAAATAAACAACTTTACAATATGATCAAAACATCAATAAAGCATAAACAACATGTTTATCAGCTCAAAAATACAATGAAAATAACCCAAAAAACATATAACACATTTACAAATTTTATCCCAAATTGCATGCCATACATGTATACCTATACATAAATGTCCCGAATGGCGTTCCATAGATTTAAAATTTGGCGTGGAAAATTATACACATGTCATATCAAAAAATTGAACTTTACGATAGGGATTTCTCATAAAAAAACGTTTACGGGGTTAGAATTAAATATATATGACAATATTATAGATATAAAAAGCTTACCACGTTACGAGACAGTAAGGAAATAACATGTAAAGTGTATCTCAAGTTGTTTTCAAAACAAGTAGGAAGTAAAGTGATGATTCAAAAATTAGAGTCAAAAATGGTAACCACAATTCCGGATTTGGAGCCAGAACATAGTGCATGCGGATAAGATAGTGGCCGCATTATTTAGGACAGTATTTTCTTGGGTCGAACTGTTCAGTACAATTGAAAACAAAGCACGTGGTCATGATTTTTTTACATTTTACATAAGTTGAGAAACCAACGTTTTACGACATCAGTCATTATCTTATCATTGATGCCGGACGACAACTAATAGAAACGCACTTATGAGAACTTGGGGAACATTAGAAACGCCCAAGCTTGTCTGGCAAAACACCCGTTGACATTTCCTCGGATGCCCTGTCATTTTTATCGCGAAAATCTCGGCATTTTTCTGACTTATAAATATCTGTCAAACTGAATATTAAGTGACACTTAAATGTGATTGGCTTCACCTGACAGCTTTGGTGTCATACACATTGTTAATTAACACCAATAACCTATACTTGATGTTATTAGAGACATATGTATACACAAACAAAACACTTGCATATTTTCAACAACATAAATTAATTATGGTTCATACAATTTCCCGTTTTAACTAGACTGGGATCCCAGCATCAGACAGTTTTCCCGATTGGGATCCTGGCTTTAAACAGTTCCGATTGGGATCCCAGTGTCCGATATTTATCCCGTTTCATCTAGACTGGAATCCCGGCTTCAGACAGTTATCCCGAATGGGATCCCAATTTCAGATATTTATCCCGAATGGGATCCCGCCTCCATATGCTTATCCTGGCTTATCCCGACAATTTCACTGGGATTGCATTGGGATCCCGATTGATCCCGTTTTCGTTTTCTCTTGGGATTTTCCACTGAAACTACTCGACCAAGTTCATTATAGATAGAGATAATTGTAAGCAGCAAGACTGTTTAGTAAAGTAAGATGTACAAACACATCACAATCACCAAAACACAATTTTGTCATGAATCCATCTGCTTCCTTTGTTTAATATTCACATAGACCAAGGTGAGCGACACAGGCTCTTTAGAGCCTCTAGTTATAGATAAAGATAAACTGTAAATAGCAATAATGTTCAGCAAAGTAAGATCCACAAATAAGTCAACGTGACCAAAAAGGTCAGTTGACCTCTTAAGGAGTTATTGCCCTTTAAAGTCAATTTTTAATGATTTTGTAAATTTTGTCAATTTTTGTAAATTTTAGCAAAATATTTTCCTCTTTTACTAATGGGCCAAGTTCATTATAAATTGAAATAATTGTAAGAAGCAAGAATGTTCAGTTAAGTAAGATCTACAAACATCACCATCACACATTTTTTTCATGAATCCATCTGTGTCCTTTGTTTTATATGCACAAAAACCAAGGTGAGCGACACGGGCTCTTAAGAGCCTCTAGTTTATGGTTGGATCCGCCCCTGTCATCTGTGTCCATAGGGACACAGTCCCCATTTATTTTCTATAGTACTAGACTGGATAAAACTTAACACATGCCAAGTTTTTCTTTATTTGAAACAAAAATAAATTTTGCACCTTTTTTGGAAAGTTCAAATTTAAACGGGCACTTACTGTCAAATTCATGTTCACCGATTTGTCTCAAATTCTCATATTTGTTTTGTAACAATGTTAAACATTTATCCAAATTATCCAAATTATAAAATAAACCATTTACAGGGCATGATAATATGTAGCTTCGTTTCGTGTATATTTAACCGGATTTTTGTGACAAAAATGTCGGTTATTGATTTGGCGATGTACAGCGGGTGGGCGATCGGGCGGTCGTACGAGCGGGCGGCAATCAAATGTTGTCCGTGCATTAACTCATGAACCGTTCAACCAAAGCTTTTAAAATTTTAATATGTTGTTACTGACAACTAAATGAAGGTCAAGTTCAATAATGGCGATTTTGACTTTTACCGTTCAGGAGTTATGGTTCTTGAAAGATTGAAAAATGGAGTTTCCAGTCGTGTCCATGCATTTACGCATGAACTGTTCTACCTAAGCTTCCCAAATTTTAATATGTTGTTACTGATGACAAAATGGAGGTCGAGTTTAATAATGACGATTTTGACTTTTACCGTTCAGGAGTTATGGTTTTCCAGTTGTGTCCATGCATTTACGCATGAACTGTTCTACCAAAGCTTCCCAAATTTTAATATGTTGTTACTGATGACAAAATGGAGGTCAGGTTCAATAATGACCATTTTGACTTTTACAGTTCAGGAGTTATGGTTCTTGAAAGATTGAAAAATGGAGTTTTCAGTCGTGTCCATGCATTTACGCATGAACTGTTCTACCAAAGCTTCCCAAATTTTAATATATTGTTACTGATGACAAAATGAGGGGGGATAGGAGGTGTCCTGATCCCGAAATCCCGGGCTTAAAAACACGAAAATCCCGAAATCTCGAATTTAAATAATGTAAATCCCGACGTCCCGATATCCGAAGTAAAGAATTCCCGGATCCCGAAAAGGGTCAATCCCGAAATCCCGAGCTTAAAAACACCCGATCCCGGAGTCCCGATAAAGGTCCTATCCCCCCTCCAAAATGGAGGTCAAGTTCAATAATGACAATTTTGACTTTTACCGTTCAGGAGTTATGGTTCTTGAAAGATTGAAAAATGGTGTTTCTAGTCGTGTCCGTGCATTTTCTAATAAACCATTCAACCAAAGCTTTTGAAATTTTTATATGTTGTTACTGATGACAAAATAGAGGTCAAGTTCAATAATGACGATTTTGACTTTTACCGTTCAGGAGTTATGGTTCTTGAAAGATCGTAAAATGGCGTTTCCATTCACGTTGTTGCATTTACTAATGAACCATTCAATCTAAGCTTTTCAGATTTTAATATGTTGATACTGACTGCAAAATGGAGGTCAAATTTGATATTGACGATTTTCACTTTCAGCATTCATCAGTTATGGTTCTTGTGTTATTGCCAGGACACAAATAAATGTTAAAAAATCCGGTTTGCTGTCGTTGTGACAGCCTCTTGTTTAGTCTAAACGCCATTCAATTAACTGTTGAGATGACCTCCTGAATACCACTAATGCCCATATAAGCAATATAAACATAAATATAGATATAAATAGATAGCAGAACTAGTGCAATTGGAAACATTTAGGTATATTTAATTTCATTTATAGATTAAAAATATATGTTAATTATCATTTTTACTTGTATAAGAATGATTTTTTGGGGATTGAATCAGTCAATCAAATGATTTACCTTTGTTTCACTTTCAATGTTGGCATTCTTTAACCTTTAGTAATCAAACACTCACACAATTCATGTATTATCCATCACTAGATAAGGGGTTAAATTGAATTTCACATGAATACATATTCAATGAGGTCAAATTGTTCACTTTAGCTTGCAAGTGAACAATTCATCATCAATGTTTCATTGCTTATTTTGACAAAATTGGACCATACTGGCTGCTAAAAGCGAACTGTTATTCCAATATTTCACTTTCATTAATGTTTGAACAAAAAAAATCATATTTTATATTTTTTATGTATCTTGTACCTAGTGTCCCTTTAACAAAGACTAATAGGGGGAAATCAATGGTGGTGTTACACCTATGATCACTGTACAATAGTAAGGTCTTTCCACTTTTCCATGGAAAGACTTTTGATTTTGTTCTGATTAATTTTTATGCCCACAGTAGCGGCAGGGACATTTAGTTTTACCCTTGTACTTATGTATGTACATCCTTCCGTACATAAGTCCCATAAGTGGTTAAGTGTACCTCAACCAAATGTAATGAATCTTTTACACAATGATTATTACCTTTCAACACAGATCAAGTTTATCATCTTCATTTTGTAGGAACTTTATCATCCTCTAATTGTAGGTAGTTTATCATTTTCTTTTTGTAGGAACTTTATCATCCTCTAATTGTAGGTATATTATCATCTTCTTTTTGTAGGAACTTTATCATCCTCTAATTGCAGGTAGATTATCATCTTCTTTTTGTAGGAACTTTATCATCCTCTAATTGTAGGTAGTTTATCGTCTTATTATACCCCATGCAACGAAGTTGCGGAGGGTATAATGTTTTTGACCCGTCCGTCCGTCCGTCCGTCAGTCCGTCAGTCCGTCAGTCCTGTTTCTTGTCATCGCAACTCCTCTCAAACCACACAACAGAATTTCACGAAACCTTTTCAGATAATAAGGACATACTATGTAGTTGTGCATATCGACGGGAAATTGCGATTCAATTTTTTTCCTAGGAGTTACGCCCCTTTGAACTTATTTACTTTAATGTACTACTGCAACAGTTTGTCATCGCAACTCCTCTCAAACCACACAACAGAATTTCATGAAACCTTTTCAGATAATAAGGACATACTATGTAGTTGTGCATATCGACGGGAAATTGCGATTCAATTTTTTTTCTAGGAGTTATGCCCCTTTGAACTTATTTACTTTAATGTACTACTTCAACAGTTTGTCATCGCAACTCCTCTCAAACCACACAACAGAATTTCACGAAACCTTTTCAGATAATAAGGACATACTATGTAGTTGTGCATATCGAGGGGAAATTGCGATTCAATTTTTTTTCTAGGAGTTATGCCCCTTTGAACTTATTTACTTTAATGTACTACTGCAACAGTTTGTCATCGCAACTCCTCTCAAACCACACAACAGAATTTCACGAAACCTTTTCTGATAATAAGGACATACTATGTAGTTGTGCATATCGACGGGAAATTGCGATTCAATTTTTTTTCTAGGAGTTACGCCCCTTTGAACTTATTTACTTTAATGTATTACTGCAACAGTTTGTCATCGCAACTCCTCTCAAACCACACAACAGAATTTCACGAAACCTTTTCAGATAATAAGGACATACTATGTAGTTGTGCATATCGACGGGAAATTGCGATTCAATTTTTTTCTAGGAGTTATGCCCCTTTGAACTTTATACTTTAATGTACTACTGCAACAGTTTGTCATCGCAACTCCTCTCAAACCACACAACAGAATTTCATGAAACCTTTTCAGATAATAAGGACATACTATGTAGTTCTGCATATCGACGGGAAATTGCGATTCAATTTTTTTTCTAGGAGTTACGCCCCTTTGAACTTATTTACTTTAATGTATTACTGCAACAGTTTGTCATCGCAACTCCTCTCAAACCACACAACAGAATTTCACGAAACCTTTTCAGATAATAAGGACATACTATGTAGTTGTGCATATCGACAGGAAATTGCGATTCAATTTTTTTTCTAGGAGTTACGCCCCTTTGAACTTATTTACTTATATGTACTACTGCAACAGTTTGTCATCGCAACTCCTCTCAAACCACACAACAGAATTTCATGAAACTTTGTAGATAATAAGGACATACTATGTAGATGTGCATATCAACAGGAAATTACGGTTCAATTTTTTTCTAGGAGTTATGCCCCTTTGAACTTATTTGCTTCAATGTATTTCTGCAACAGTTTGTCATCTCAACTCCTCTGAAAACACACAACAGAATTTCATGAAATTTTGTAGATGATAAGGACATACTATGTATATTGACAGGAAATTATTATTCAATATTTTTTCTTATACAATTTTTTTTTCTTATACTTATTTAATTTCTCCAATGACAATGTGGGGACGTGGGGTATGTGAGCGTGCTCACTAAGGTTCTTTAATTAAGTCTCCCAAACAAAGTTTGGAGACTTATTGTTTTTGCTCAGTTCTTATTATTTTTATTATTCTTCTTCTTCTTCTTTTTCTTCTTTTTCTTCCGCCACTTTTAAAAATGAACTTGTCCGCAGCGTTTCTCTAAAACCGCTTGTCAGATTTACTTAGGGTTTCATAGAATGGTAGACTAATATGTCTAGGTGAGCCATCAATCTTTCGTTTGTGCATTGGGGTCTATTAAGGGGTATTTTGGGAGGTAGAAAGGAGGGAGGGGTTTACTATAGAACCCTATGGGATTTTATTTTCTAAAATTTTCAAATGAATATAACTTGAAAACTGTAAGTGATAGACACATGCAGTCTTCAGAAATGATTATAGGACAATAAAACAAATCATATGAAATATAGGGGGAGTCCCTAGGGGATCATCCCCACCCCCTTAAATTTGAGAATATGCTTTTATCTTGTAAACGGTCCAGATCCCCACCCCTAAACCATATATATTCTTGAATGGGACGATAAAACAAATCAAATGAAATTAAAGGGAAGTCCCTGGGGGTCATCCCCACCCCGTTCAATTTGAGAATGTGCTATTATCTTGTAAACGGTCCAGATCCCCACCCCTAAAGCATATATATTTTTGTAGGGGACAATAAAGCAAATGAAATGATATAAAAGGGAAGTTCCTAGGGGGTCATCCCACCCCCTCTTGTTTGAAAACTTGTAAACGGTCAACATCCCCACCCCTAAACCATATATATTCTTGAATGGGACGATAAAACAAATCAAATGAAATTAAAGGGAAGTCCCCGGGGGTCATCCCCACCCCGTTCAATTTGAGAATGTGCTATTATCTTGTAAACGGTCCAGATCCCCACCCCTAAACCATATATATTCTTGTAGGGGACAATAAAACAAATGAAATGATATAAAAGGGAAGTCCCTAGGGGGTCAGCCCACCCCCTCTTGTTTGAAAACTTGTAAACGGTCAACATCCCCACCCCTAAACCATATATATTCTTGTACGGGACAATAAAACTAATCAAATGAAATTAAAGGGGAGTTCCTGGGGGTCACCCTTACCCCGTTCAATTTGAGAATGTGCTATTATCTTGTAAACAGTCCAGATCCCCACCCCTAAACCATATATAATGTAGGGGACAATAAAACAAATAAAATGAAATAAAAGGGAAGTCCCGAGGGGGTCACCCCACCCCCTCTTGTTTGAAAACTTGTAAACGATCAACATCCCCACCCCTAAACCATATATTTTTTTGTAGGGGACAATAAAACAAATGAAATGAAATAAAAGGGAAGTCCTGAGGGGGTCACCCCACCCCCTCTTGTTTGAAAACTTGTAAACGGTTAACATCATCAACCCTAAACCATATATATTCTTGTATGGGACAATAAAACAAATCAAATGAAATGTACGTAAAGTACCTGGGGGTCACCACCACCCCTTCCTGTTTAAATACTTGTAAATGGTGGAGATCCCCACCCTTAAGCCATATATATTCTTGTATGGGACAAAAAATCAAATCAAATGAATATGGGACCATATGAATGGCGAGTTATGGGAGCTTTGTTTGGGAGACTTCGTAACAGCATCCTGTTACAATTACTTCTTGTTTTTGTAGGAACTTTATCATTCTAATTGTAGGTAGTTTATCATCTTCAGAGCCCTTGGTATTAGTAGAAGGTTTCAAATTTGAGTCAACAGAAAGACCTTCACCGTAAGTAGATAGAAGATAGATTGTTTTATTTAAGAAATAATTGATGCAAGCTATACTTTATTTTTTTGTAGTTTTAACATGGGTAGGCATTATATTCATGATTGTTTTTGCCCGAGCTATAGTGAAGGCTAAAATAACACGAATATAATGCCTACCCATGTTAAAACTACAGTAAAGTATAGCTTGCATCAATTATTTCAATTTTGATTTGGACATTTAAGGTAATTTCTATGTCCGATGTTTATAAGAGTAGAGCGTTTGTGTAGGCTCTTCGGGGAATCTCCCTTTTTGTTCGTAAACAAGCAAATGACTGGCAATGTGATTTTTCAGAGGGAGGAGTTTTTAACAGCCAGCATGACAGTTGGTGTATCTAGGTCAAATATGTCAATTTGGAATTGCAACACATTACAGTCATAATAAATGAATTAGTAACAACATGTGCATCATTTTAGAGTTTGGAAGTGTTTTAAGTTAATGAAATATATTAATTGCATGCCAATTTGATAAAATTCATTATTCTGCAGTAGTTAATATACACATGAGCAAACAAATTTTATTGGATTTAGAGCATGGGTTTATTTACAAAGCGAAAGAAGCAAGTCATATTAGAATTATCAATAATTTTAGGTGCAGAAACAAATGAGATCGCAACCCAATATACCATAGGCCAATATAAAATAATACTAAGAGGTCACCATTTATAATCATCCAAGATGTAAAAGACAGAAATGTAATAGAATATATTAATTGGTCAGGTTTAAACTTGAATTGAAAAGAGAAGCCTACAGTTTGTCATTTTAAACTTGAATAACAAAAGTGATTTAATGTTGGTCAAGGTTAAACTTGAATAAAGATGCTGATTTAATGTTGGTCAGGTTTAAACTTGAATAACGAAGGTGGTTTAATGTTGGTCAGGTTTAAAATAAAATGAAGAAAGTGTTCTAATGTTTGTTATTTTTAAATTTGAATAACAAGAGTGGTTTAATGTTGGTCATGGTTAAACTTGAATAAAGATGCTGATTTAATGTTGGTCAGGTTTAAACTTGAATAACGAAAGTGGTTTAATGTTGGTCAGGTTTAAAATAAAATGAAGAAAGTGGTTTAATGTTTGTTATTTTTAAATTTGAATAACAAGAGTGGTTTAATGTTGGTCATGTTTTAACTTAAATAAAGAAAGTGTTCTAATGTTGTTCATGTTTAAACTTGAATAAATAAAGTGGTCTTATGTTGGTCATGTTTAAAATGAAATGAAGAAAGAGGTTTAATGTTGGTCATGATTTAACTAAAATGCAGAGAGTGGTTTAATGTTGGTCATCTTAAACTTGAATAAAGATGCTGGTTTAATGTTACTCATGTTTAAACTTGAATAAAGAGAGTGGTTTAATGTTGGTTATGTTTAAACTTGAATAAAGAGAGTGGTTAAATGTTACCCTTGTTTAAACTTGAATAAAGATAGTGGTTTAATGTTACTCGTGTTTAAACTTCAATAAAGAGAGTGGTTTAATGGTGGTCATGTTATAACCTAAATGCAGAAAGTGGTTTAATGTTACTCATGTTTAAACTTGAATAAAGAGAGTGGTTTAATGTTGGTCATGTTTTAACTTAAATGCAGAGAGTGGATTAATGTTGGTAATGTTTAAACTTGAATAAAGAGAGTGGTTTAATGCTCGTCAGGTTTTAACTTAATTGTAGAGAGTGGTTTAATGTTACTTGTGTTTAAACTCAAAAAAAGAGAATGGTTTTATGTTGGTCATGTTTAAACTTGAATTTAGAGAGTGGTTTAATGATGGTCATGTTTTAACCTAAATACAGAGAGTGGTTTAATGTTGGTCATGTTTAAACTTGAATAAAGAGAGTGGTTTAGTGTTTAAACTTGAATAAAGACAGTGGTTTAATGTTGGTCATGTTTAAACTTGAATAAAGAGAGTGGTTTAATGTTGCTCATGTTTAAACCTAAATGCAGAGAGTGGTTTAATGTTACTAATGTTTAAACTTGAATAAAGATACTGGTTTAATGATGGTCATGTTTAAACTTGAATGCAGAGAGTGGTTTAATGTTGGTAATAGTGAAACTTGAATAAAGAGAGTGGTTTAATGTTGGTAATAGTTAAACTTGAATAAAGAGAGTGGTTTAATGTTGGTAATAGTTAAACTTGAATAAAGAGAGTGGTTTAATGTTGGTCAGGTTTTAGCTTAAATGCAGAGAGTGGTTTAATGTTACTTATGTTTAAACTTGAAAAAAGAGAATGGTTTTATGTTGGTAATGTTTAAACTTGAATTAAGAGAGTGGTTTAATGTTGGTCATGTTTTAACCTAAATGCAGAGAGTGGTTTAATGTTGGTCATGTTTAAACTTGAATAAAGAGAGTGATATAATGTCACTCATGTTTAAACTTGAATAAAGAGAGTGGTTTAATGATGGTCATGTTTTAACCTAAATGCAGAGAGTGGTTTAATGTTGCTTATGTTTAAACTTGAATAAAGAGAGTGGTTTAATGTTGGTCATGTTTTTAACTTAAATGCAGAGAGTGGTTTAATGTTGGTAATAGTTAAACTTGAATAAACAGAGTGGTTTAATGTTGGTCAGGTTTTAGCTTAAATGCAGAGAGTGGTTTAATGTTACTTATGTTTAAACTTGAATAAAGAGAGGGGTTTAATGTTGGTCATGTTTTAACCTAAATGCAGAGAGTGGTTTAATGTCATTCATGTTAAAACTTGAATAAAGAGAGTGGTTTAATGAGGGTCATGTTTTAACCTAAATGCAGAGAGTGGTTTAATGTCACTCATGTTAAAACTTGAATAAAGAGAGTGGTTTAATGAGGGTCATGTTTTAACCTAAATGCAGAGAGTGGTTTAATGTTGGTCATGTTTTAACTTGAATGCAGAGAGTGGTTTAATGTTGGTAATAGTTAAACTTGAATAAAGAGAGTGGTTTAATGTTGGTCAGGGTTTAGCTTAAAAGCAGAGAGTGGTTTAATGTTACTTATGTTTAAACTTGAATAAAGAGAGTGGTTTTATGTTGGTAATGTTTAAACTTGAATAAAGAGAGTGGTTTAGTGTTGGTCAGGTTTTAACTTAAATGCAGAGAGCGGTTTAATGTTACTCATGTTAAAACTTAAATAAAGAGAGTGGTTTAATGTTGGTCATGTTAAAACTTGAATAAAGAGAGTGGTTTAATGTTGGTCATGTATAAAATATAATAAAGTGGCCTGCAGTTGATCTGGTTTAACTGGAATAAACATAATGTCAAGTTTAACTTGAATAAAGAAAATGGCCTACAACTTTTATGTTATCTACCAAAATCACTTTAAGTTGGTCCAGTTTAATTTGAATAAAGAAATAAACAGATCAAAAGCCATGCTTAGTATAACTGAAAATGAGAAGGGTAACTCAGAAAAATATCAAACACCAAAGATACTAAGAATGTCAAGATCAAATCAATGTTCTTTTTGGCCCACACAGATTGAATTAGACATGTTTAAAGTGTTTTAATCAAAGCATAAAATTACTAAGAATTTTAATTTTCTGCAAATAAAAAAAAAAGTTGTTTATGCCCCGCCTGTTGTGGAGGGGGCATAAAGTTTTACCATTGTCTTTATGTATGTACGTACATCCCAAAATTAGTTTCCGTTTCTTACTTTAGTTTGCTTCAACCAAATTTTATGAAACTCGTACACAATGCTTATTACCACAAAACACAAATCAAATTTGAATTTAGGGAACATCACTTTTACCGTTCTAGAGTTATGCCCCATTATTAATGGAATAATTGCTGAATTTTTTTGTTTCTGTTCACTTTAGTTTGCCTCAACCAAATGTGTTGAAACTTATACACAATGCTTTATGACCACAAAACACAGATCAAGGTTAAAATTTTGGAAGTTCACTTTTACAGTTCTGGAGTTCTGCCCCTTTACAAATGGAACCGTTCTTTAACTTTAGTTTGCCTTAACCTAATCTTTTGAAACTTGTACACAATGCTTATTACCACAAAACTCAGAAAAACGAATTTGGATAGCGTTTCTTTTACAGTTCTTGAGTTAAGTCCCTGATTAACATTATTATGCAGCCAGGGCATCATTTTTGTCCAATGGACACATTCTCCATTTATTTTTAAGTATGACAAAGGGTAAATAAAGTTATTGTAGTCTCTTGTACATACTTTATCTAATTTGATAATCATATGGATTTAATTTACTTTCTTTAAATCAGATCAAAGAAGTTGAAATCAGTGATAGCACCACCAATCATCTCACCACCTTGTGTGCCAAAGTCTAAAACAGTTACACAGTGCTTTACTACTGCTTTTAAATGTTATGAACTGTTATATTCAACAGCTGAGTTACAGAGAGGTAAATGTTATGAACTGTTATATTCAACAGCTGAGTTACAGAGAGGTAAATGTTATGAACTGTTATATTCAACAGCTGAGTTACAGAACTGTAAATGTTATGAACTGTTGTATTCATTAATTAAGTGTTGTATTTGATTGACGAGATACAAAGAGATTAATTTGATGAAGTGTTGTATTTAACTGACCCGATACAGAGAGGTAAATTTATTAGAAATGTTGTATTTATCTGACCAGATACAGATAGGTAAATTTGATAGAAATGTTGCATTTAACTGACCAGATAAACAGGGGTAAATTTTATGAAGTGTTGCATTTATCTGACCAAATACAGAGAGGTAAATTTGATGATGTGTTGTATTTAACTGACCAGATACAGAGAGGTAAATTTGATGAAATGTTGTATTTAACTGACCAGATACAGAGAGGTAAATTTGATGATGTGTTGTATTTAACTGACCAGATACAGAGAGGTAAGATTGATGATGTGTTGTATTTAACTGACCAGATTTAGTGAGATAAAGGAGTAGGTCCAGTAAGGACCGATTTTGGCCTCAAATTTCAGGTTCATCTGACGAAAGATTTTGACCACTTTTTAAACACTTAACTGTCTATTTTTAACCGGATTTTTGTGACAAAAATGTCGGTTATTGATTTGGGGATGTACGGCGGGCGGCAATCAAATGTTGTCCGTGCATTAACTCATGAACCGTTCAACCAAAGCTTTTAAAATTTTAATATGTTGTTACTGACAACTAAATGAAGGTCAAGTTCAATAATGGCGATTTTGACTTTTACCGTTCAAGAGTTATTGTTCTTGAAAGATTGAAAAATGTAGTTTCCAGTTGTGTCCGTGCATTTACGCATGAACTGTTCTACCGAAGCTTCCCAAATTTTAATATGTTGTTACTGATGACAAAATGGAGGTCAAGTTCAATAATGACGATTTTGACTTTTACCGTTCAGGAGTTATGGTTCTTGAAAGATTGTGAAATGGCGTTTCCATTCACGTTGTTGCATTTACTCATGAACCATTCAATCTAAGCTTTTCAAATTTTAAGATGTTGATACTGATGACTAAATGGAGGTCAAATTTGATATTGACGATTTTCACTTTCACCATTCATCAGTAATGGTTCTTGTGATATTGCCAGGACACAAATAAATATTAATAAATCCGGTTTGCTGTCGTTGTGACAGCCTCTTGTATTTGATTCTATTAGTTTATGTGAAAGATTTTAACTGATTTTGTCATTAAAAACAATCCAATTCAAGCTCAAATATGAAAAATCTACCAAATATGCCAAAAAATGTCACTTTTCAGATGGTTTTTGTCGAAAATGAAAGAGCCCGCATCCGTGTTCATCCTCAACCTTTATATATGTTATGTATTATCATCAAATACAACATACTTTTAATATTAAGGATGAACCCGAATGCGGCCACTTTCGTTTTACACGAAAACCGTCTAAAATTTAACTAAAATGCTAGAATTGTGAAGATTTCAGTGATTTAGCATGACTTAATGGTGCTAGTACCTGATATATGTGTATTGTATTGTCAAAAACAGCCCATATTTATATAGAAAAAGCATTCTACTGTCCAATAAATAACTAAAAGTTTACATTTTTAACAATTTTGTAAAACTGCTATATTTTGGGACCAAAAAGGGGTCTAACCGGACCTACTCCTTTGATGAAGTGTTTTATTAAACTGACCAGATACATAGAGGTAAATTTATTAGAAATGTTGTATTTATCTGACCAGATACAGATAGGTAAATTGATAGAAATGTTGCATTTAACTGACCTTATAAACAGGGATAAATTTTATGAAGTTTTGTATTTAACAGACCAGATACAAAGAGGTAAATTTGATGAAGTGTTATATTAAACTGACCAGATACAGAGAGGTAAATTTGATGAAGTTTTGTATTTAACTAACCAGATATAGAGGAGTGAATTTGATGAAATGTTGTATTTAACTGACCAGATACAGAGAGGTAAATTTGATGAAATTTTGTATTTAACTGACCAGATACAGAGAGGTAAATTTGATGAAGTGTTGTATTTAATTGACCAGATACAAAGAGGTAAATTTGAAGATGTGTTGTATTTAACTGCCAAAATACAGAGAGGTAAATTTGATGAAGTGTCGTATTTAACTGACCAGATACAAAGAGATTCATTTGATGAAGTGTTGTATTTAACTGACCAGATTCAGAGAGGTAAGTTTGAAGATGTGTTGTATTTAACTGACCAGATATAGTGAGATAAATTTGAAGATGTGTTGTATTTTTAAAACTGACCAGATACAGAGAGGTAAATTTGATGAAGTTTTGTATTTAACTAACCAGATATAGAGGAGAAAATTTGATGAAATGTTGTATTTAACTGACCAGATACAGAGAAGTAAATTTGAGGAAGTGTTGTATTTAACTGACCAGATACAGAGAGGTAAATTCGATGAAATGTTGTATTTAATTGACCAGATATAGAGAGGTTAATTTGAAGGAGTGTTGCATTTATCTGATTATATATAGAGAGGTATAAAGATTTCATGCTTTTTAGCTCACCTGGCCCAGAGGGCCAAGTGAGCTTTTCTCATCACTTTGCGTCTGTCGTCCGTCGTCGTCGTAGTCTGTTAACTTTTACAAAAATCTTCTTCTCTGAAACTACTGGGACAAACTTAACCAAACTTGTCCACAATCATCATTGGGGTATCTAGTTTAAAAAATGTGTACAGTGACCTGGCCAACCAACCAAGATGGCCGCCATGGCTAAAAATAGAACATAGGGGTAAAATGTAGATTTTGGCTTATATCTTTGAAACCAAAGTATTTAGAGCAAATCTGACATGGGGTAAAATTGTTTATCAGGTCAAGATCTATCTGCCCTGAAATTTTCAGATGAATTGGATAACTGGTTGTTGGGGTGCTGTCCCCCAATTGGTAATTTTTAAAGAAATTTCGCCATTTTTGGTTATTCTCTAGAATACTATTATAGATAGAGATAAACTGTAAACAGCAATAATGTTTAGCAAAGTAAGACCTACAAATAAGTCAACATGACCAAAATGGTCAGTTGACTCCTTAAGGAGTTATTGCCCTTTATAGTCAATTTTTAACAATTTTCATTAATTTGGTAAATTTTTGTAAATTTTTACAAAATACTTTCCTCTGTAAGGAAAGTGCTAAGTTTATTATAGATAGAGAAAATTGTAAGTAGCAAGAATTTTAGTAAATAAAGATCTACAAACACATCACATCACCATCACCAAAACACAATTTTGTCATGAATCCATCTGTGTAATTTTTAGCTCACCTGTCCCGAAGGGACAAGTGAGCTTATGCCATCACTTGGCGTCCGTCGTCGTCCGTCGTCCGTCGTCTGTCGTCGTAAACTATTTCAAGAATCTTCTCCTCTGAAACTACTGGGCCAAATACTTTCAAACTTTAACTGAATGTTCCTTAGGGTATCTTATTTATAAATTGTATCCGAAGTTTTGATCTATCAACAAACATGGTCGCCATTGCTAAAAATAGAACATAGGGGTCAAATGCAGTTTTTGGCTTATAACTCAAAAACCAAAGCATTTAGAGCAAATCTGACAGGGGTAATATTGTTTATCAGGTCAAGATCTATCTGCCCTGAAATTTTCAGATGAATCAGACAAACCGTTCTTGGGTTGCTGCCCCTGAATTGGTAATTTTAAGGAAATTTTGCTGTTTTTGGTTATTATCTTGAATATTATTATAGATAGAGATAAACTGTAAACAGGAATAATGTTCAGCAAAGTAAGATTTACAAATAAGTCAACATGACAGAAATGGTCAGTTGACCCCTTTAGGAGTTATTGCCCTTTATAGTCAATTTTTAACCATTTTTCGTAAATCTTAGTAATCTTTTACAAAAATCTTCTCCTCTGAAACTACTGGGCCAAATACTTCCAAACTTTAATTGAATGTTCCTTAGGGTATCTAGTTTGTAAATTGTATCAGAAGTTGTGATCTATCAACAAACATGGTCGCCATTGCTAAAAATAGAACATAGGGGTCAAATGCAGTTTTTGGCTTATAACTCAAAAACCAAAGCATTTAGAGCAAATCTGACATGGGATAATATTGTTTATCAGGTCAAGATCTATCTGCCCTGAAATTTTCAGATGAATCAGACAACCTGTTGTTGGGTTACTGCCCCTGAATTGGTAATTTTAAAGACATTTTGCTGTTTTTGGTTATTATCTTGAATATTATTATAGATAGAGATAAACTGTAAAAAGCAATAATGTTCAGCAAAGTAAGATTTACAAATAAGTCAACATGACGGAAATGGTCAGTTGACCCCTTTAGGAGTTATAGCTCTTTATAGTCAATTTTTAACCATTTTTCGTAAATCTTAGTAATCTTTTACAAAAATCTTCTCCTCTGAAACTACTGGGCCAAATACTTCCAAACTTTAACTGAATGTTCCTTAGGGTATAGTTTGTAAATTGTATCCGAAGTTATGATCTATCAACAAACAAGGTCGCCATTGCTAAAAATAGAACATAGGGGTCAAATGCAGTTTTTGGCTTATAACTCAAAAACCAAAGCATTTAGAGCAAATCAGACGTGAGTAATATTGTTTATCAGGTCAAGATCTATCTGCCCTGAAATTTTCAGATGAATCAGACAACCTGTTGTTGGGTTGCTGCCCCTGAATTGATAATTTTAAGGAAATTTTGCTGTTTTTGTTTATTATCTTGAATATAATTATAGATAAAAATAAACTGTAAACAGCAATAATGTTCAGCAAAGTAAGATCTTCAATTAAGTCAATTTGACCAAAATTGTCAATTGACCCCTTAAGGAGTTATTGCCCTTTAAAGACTTTTTTTCACAATTTGTTCATCATGTTGACTTACTTTAAAAAATCTTCTCCTTTGAAACTGCTGTATCAATTTCAGCGAAACTTAGGCTAAATGAGTTTCAGAGTATCTAGTATAAATTTTATATTTTATTTCCTTGTATGTCAAGAAACATAGCTCCTATGGCTAAAATAGAACATAGGAGAAAATGATTATTTTTTTTGGCTTTTGAAGAAAATAGGACGATCCAAAAAACATTTAAATAAATTGAAAAGCCAAAATAATCATTGATGAGAGATTTAACCAAAAGAATTAAGGTGAGCGATTCAGGCTCTTGAGAGCCTCTTGTTTTAATATGCACATAAACCAAGATGAGCGACACAGCCTCTAGTTTTGTAAGCTGTGGTCATATATATCATTCCAATATATCTATATCATATAACAAAATGAGCATCTGGCATACAAAATTATTAGTCTGGTATTTAATTTAAATTTAAACATATTTATTTATAGTGGATTGGGAAACAAGTTTTTATACGACCGCAAAAATTTTAATTTTTCGTCGTATATTGCTATCACGTTGGCGTCGTCTTCGTCTTGCGTCGTCGTCTTGCGTCATCGTCTTGTGTCGTCGTCGTCGTCCGAATACTTTTAGTTTTCACACTCTAACTTTAATAAAAGTGAATAGAAATCGATGAAATTTTGACACAAGGTTTATGACCACAAAAGGAAGGTTGGGATTAATTTTGGGAGTTTTTAGGAATTAGGGGCCAAAAAAGGGCCCAAATAAGCATTATTCTTGGTTTTCGCACAATAACTTTAGTATAAGTAAATAGAAATCAGTGAAATTTAAACACAAGGTGTATGACCACAAAAGGAAGGTTGGGATTGATTTTGGGAGTTTTGGTTCCAACAGTTTAGGAATTAGGGGCCAAAATAGGGCCCAAATAAGCATTATTCTTGGTTTTTGCACAATAACTTTAGTATAAGTAAATAGAAATCAGTGAAATTTAAACACAAGGTTTATGACCATAAAAGGAAGGTTGGGTTTGATTTTGGGAGTTTTGGTCCCAACAGTTTAGGAATAAGGGGCCCAAAGGGTCCAAAATTGAACTTTGTTTGATTTCATCAAAAATTGAATAATTGGGGTTCTTTGATATGCTAAATCTAACTGTGTATGTAGATTCTTAATTTTTGGTCCCGTTTTCTAATTGGTCTACATTAAGGTCCAAAGGGTCCAAAATTAAACTTAGTTTGATTTTGACAAAAATTGAATCCTTGGGGTTCTTTAATATGTTGAATCTAAAAATGTAATTAGATTTTTGATTATTGGCCCAGTTTTTAAGTTGGTCCAAATCGGGGTCCAATTTTAAACTTTGTTTGACTTCATCAAAAATTGAATAATTGGGGTTCTTTGATATGCCAAATCTAACTGTGTATGTAGATTCTTAATTTATGGTCCCGTTTTCAAATTGGTCTACATTAAAGTCCAAAGGGTCCAAAATTAAACTAAATTTGATTTTAACAAAAATTGAATTCTTGGGCTTTTTTGATATGCTGAATCTAAACATGTACTTAGATTTTTGTTTATGGGCCCAGTTTTCAAGTTGGTTCAAATCAGGATCCAAAATTATTATATTAAGTATTGTGCAATAGCAAGAAATTTTCAATTGCACAGTATTCAGCAATAGCAAGAAATCTATAGCAAGAAATTTTCAATTGCTCAGTATTGGGCAAAAGCAAGAAATCTTCAATTGCACAGTATTGTGCAATAGCAAATATTTTCAATTGCACAGTATTGCGCAATAGCCAGAAACATCTAATTGCACAATATTGTGCAATAGCAAGAAATTTTCAATTGATTGGAGTTATCTTTCTTTGTCCAGAATAGTAGTTGAGTCAACTTAAATCATTGTTTTATACAATATACAATGTATATTCACTTTTACTACCAACTGATAAATTAAAACAATCTTTACCATTCAGTGATAACAAGCACCTTTTGTTACATTTTAATATTTTATGATGTATTTAAATGAGTAGTTATTGTTGCAAACTCCATTAAAAATTTAAATTGAGATCAGTTTTGGAAAAAGGAAAAGGGGGATGGGAAAAAAAATGGGGGGGGGGGGGGGTGAATTTTATTTATTTCAGATTTCATAAATAAAAAGAAAATTTCTTCAAACATTTTTTTGAGAGGATTAATATTCAACAGCAAAGTGAATTGCTCAAAGGCAAAAAAAATTTTTTAAGTTCATTAGACCACATTCATTCTGTGTCAGAAACCTATGCTGTGTCAACTATTTAATCACAATCCAAATTTAGAGCTGTATCCAGCTTGAATGTTGTGTCCATACTTGACCCAACCGTTCAGGGTTCAACCTCTGCGGTCGTATAAAGCTGCGCCCTGCGGAGCATCTGTTTCAACTTATATTAATCCCTTTCCACTTTTTGGGTGCGAGTGCTGCCTTGTCTGGTATCTTTGATGAGTTTAATTTTACCAATAAAGAATGCAGCAATTTTGTTTTTAGCTCACCTGGCCCAATGGGCCAAGTGAGCTTTTCCCATCACTTTGCATCCGGCGTCCGGCGTCGTTAACTTTTAGAAAAATCTTCTCCTCTGAAACTACTGAGCCAAATTAAACCAAACTTGGCCACAATCATCATTGGGGTATCTAGTTTAAAAAATGTGTCCGGTGACTCGGCCAACCAACCAAGATGGCCGCCATGGCTAAAAATAAAATATAGGGGTAAAATGCAGTTTTTGGCTTATAACTCAAAAACCAAAGCATTTAGAGCAAATCTGACAAAGGGTAAAATTGTTTATCAGGTCAAGATCTATCTGCCAGGAAATTTTCAGATGAATTGGATAACTGGTTGTTGGAGTGCTGTCCCCCAATTGGTAATTTTAAGGAAATTTTACTGTTTTTGGTTATTATCTGGAATGTTCAGCAAAGTAAGATTTACAAATAAGTCAGCATGACAGAAATGGTCAGTTGACCCCTTTAGGAGTTATTGCCCTTTATAGTCAATTTTTAACCATTTTTCGTAAATCTTAGTAATCTTTTACAAAAATCTTCTCCTCTGAAACTACTGGGCCAAATTAATTCAAACTTGGCCACAATCATCTTTGGGGTATCTAGTTTAAAAAATGTGCCGGTGACCCGGCCATCCAACCAAGATGGCTGCCATGGCTAAAAGTAGAACATAGGGGTAAAATGCAGTTTTTTGCTTATAACTCAAAAACCAAAACATTTAGAGCAAATCTGACGTGGGTTAAAATTGTTTATCAGGTCAAGAACTATCTGCCCTGAAATTTTCAGATGAATCGGACAACCCGTTGTTGGGTTGCTGCCCCTAAATTGGTAATTTTAAGGAAATTTTACTGTTTTTGGTTATTATCTTGAATATTATTATAGATAGAGATAAACTTTAAACAGCAATATTGTACAGCAAAGTAAGATTTACAAATAAGTCAAACATGACTGAAATGGTCAATTGACCCCCTAAGGAGTTATTGTCCTTTATAGTCAATTTTTAACAATTTTTATAAAATTTGTAAATTTTTACTTACATTTTCCACTGAAACTACTGGGCCAAGTTCATTATAGATAACTGTAAGCAACAAGAATGTTCAGTAAAGTAAGACGTACAAACACATCACCATCACCAAAACACAATTTTGTCATGAATCCATCTGCTTCCTTTGTTTAATATTCACATAGACCAAGGTGAGCGACACAGGCTCTTTAGAGCCTCTAGTTATAATTTATCAAATATCAAAATGCGCTTCATTTTGGAAAAAAATATAAGTTTTAAGCTCACCCCGCCCAATGGGCCAAGTGAGCTTTTCTCATCACTTGGCGTCCATCTTCAGTCTCCGTCATTATGGTCTGTTAACTTTTTTTCTGAAACTACTAGGTCAAGTTTTACCAAACTTTTCCACAAGGGTATCTAGTTTGAAAAATGTGTCCCATGACCAGGGGTGGTATTTTACATTTTTTGTGTACTGGCCAGCCGGACCAGTGTACTGAAAAATCTACTGGTCCTCTCCTTTATTATTGTAGTTTTATTGTGCTGTTCTGATTGTTCGTGAGCAAGTACAGAATCTAACTTAAAATTTGAAGATACTGTTTTAAAAATACATTTCTTATCTAGGTCTGTCACTGCAAATTTTTCACTTGTTATACAATTCAGTACATTGTGATGGACTATATAATTTAAGCAATCACAATCTTTCTCCAGGATGTTTGAAATTTACATTTCCTTTTGTCAATTTCATAAACTGTATTCCAATCTTCCTTTTGAATGTTATACTAATTTAATTTTTTTGATCAGGCGGTAAAACTTCTTCCAAAAATTTTCACATGTTGTGTTGTTGTGAAGGACGCTCACCCTTGAGAAGAAAAAATTGTAAACCCCACACTTTCTTTTATAACTTTTTCAAATGGTCACAACTTGAACACTTATTTAAATAATGATAAAGGGTCTTCATTAAATATTGTAAGACTACACTGGGATGACCTTCTTTTAATTTAACTACTGGGCCAAATTATCAATCATCATTGGGGTATCTCATACTAATTGTTATGATTTTGATACATGATTTCCCAAACCACAGTAAATACAGGTGAGCAACACAGGCTCTTGAGAGCCTCTAGTTAATCTATAATATTAAATTCAACTGACCAAGAAAAATCCAATTGCACAAGTTTGCTACATGTATCTAATTATATCTTTATTTATTTTTATATTGCTTATATGACCTTCAGAGGTCTGGAGTTCAACTCAATTTAATTAGATGGGGACTGAAATACACACAAAACGAAAGCTACATATTATTGAGCCCATGCCCTGTAAATTGTATATTTAAGACTTATTTTAATTTGGATAATGTTTTACATTGTTATAAATCAAAGATGAGAAATTCATCTAGCTGAGGCCCACCTGGATTTTCTCGGTGTGTTGAAGACCCATTGGTGTGTGTCTCATTGAGGTATAAGCATGATGCGGGATTGCCAATTTTAAGTAAGCGTGACACGTGAAAGTCAAATTCTCTTTGACATATTCCCCATTTTCATTCTCAATTTTATTAGATCTAACTGTCAACTAATCTTCAGACCAATTATAGGACAACTTATTGTTGAGTTACTGTCCAGAAAAAGTTATTTTTTAGGAAATTTTACAGTTTTGGGTTAATTTTTATTTTTAATATTATTATAGAAAGAGAGAAAGTGTAAATGACAAAATTGTTCAGCAAAGTAAGATCTACAAATAAGTCAAATGCCTGAAACTGAAATTACAGGTGAGAGATATCAGGCTTACATGGGCCTCTTTTTTATTTAAAGATTAATTTTTACCATATCATATGTTACACCTTAAAAGAAAATACCATAGACAACCTGTGTTTTTTGTGTTTCAGAATTCCAAGTCTTGTGTAAAGCGTGGAAATTAGAGACATGGACATGGATGTCCCATTTCCAAACAGACATGTTGTTATTTCAGGTATATTGCAACCTATTATGCCTCATAAGGTTATACCTTGGTACATGTATTTTATTGTTCAGTAACTGTACAGAGGGTTTCTGCCTGTTCTTTAGCTTTAAGTTTTACTGACAATACTCAGATCCAATACAATACAACAAATGACATGTGTCAGAAACCTAGAAATGATAAGAGGAGATGATTGTTGTCAAGCAATGTTTTTAGCCTTGTATATTCTAATGACGTTCATCTTTTGCTTTGCAAACAAAACCATGTTGTAATTCCAGTAGAACATCAGCTGCATGTGGTTGACGTCACAATTGAAATTGCAACAACAGATGTATTTTAAACAACGCCAGAGAGGGATTTGCATGTGTGTTGCTCGCTAGGAAATTAAATAAAATTGTAGATTTCATGAGGATGTGAATCGTCGAATATGAATATAGATTATACGAAGAAAATGATTGAGATGTAACATTGCAATTGCCTTCATTTCTGAACTCTAATCGAGCTGTTTTAAGTAAAATCACTCAGGTGAGAAAAACAGCTGACATGTGTACTATATATAAATGTGCTTGTCACTTGTATACCTGCTTTCAATTGCAAAACAGAACTACTTCAGTATAAGAATCCTCTATACTCATCATCATATGTAAAATTGAGAATGGAAATGGGGAATGTGCCAAAGAGACAACAACCTGACCATAGAAAAACATCAGAAGGTCACCAACAGGTGTTCAATGTAGCGAGAACAATATAGGGGAGGGTTAAGATCTCATAAACATGTTTAACCCCGCCACAATTTTTAGCCTGTCCCAAGTCAGGAGATTCTGGCCTTTGTTAGTCTTGTATGATTTTTATACAACCGCAAAAATTTTAATTTTTCGTCGTATATTGCTATCAAGTTGGCATCGTCGTCGTCTGAATACTTTTAGTTTTCGCACTCTAACTTTAGTAAAAGTGAATAGAAATCGATGAAATTTTGACACAAGGTTTATGACCACAAAAGGAAGGTTGGGATTGATTTTGGGAGTTTTGGTCCCAACATTTTAGGAATTAGGGGCCAAAAAGGGCCCAAAATAAGCATTTTCTTGGTTTTCGCACTATAATTTTAGTTTAAGTGAATAGAAATCTATGAAATTTTGACACAAGGTTTATGACCACAAAAGGAAAGTTGGGATTGATTTTGGGAGTTGAGGTCCTAACAGTTTAGGAATTAGGGGCCAAAAAGGGGCCCAAATAAGCTTTATTCTTGGTTTTCGCACCATAACTTAAGTATAAGTAAATAGAAATCTATGAAATTTAAACACAAGGTGTATGACCATAAAAGGAAGGTTGGGTTTGATTTTGGGAGTTTTGGTCCCAATAGTTTAGGAATAAGGGGCCCAAAAGGGTCCAAAATTGAACTTTGTTTGATTTCATCAAAAATTGAATAATTGGGGTTCTTTGATATGCTAAATCTAACTGTGTATGTAGATTCTTCATTTTTGGTCCCGTTTTCAAATTGGTCTACATTAAGGTCCAAAGGGTCCAAAATTAAACTTAGTTTGATTTTGACAAAAATTGAATCCTTGGGGTTCTTTAATATGTTGAATCTAAAAATGTACTTAGATTTTTGATTATTGGCCCAGTTTTCAAGTTGGTTCAAATCAGGATCCAAAATTATTATATTAAGTATTATGCAATAGTAAGAAATTTTCAATTGCACAGTATTCAGCAATAGCAAGAAATCTTCAATTGCACAGTATTGTGCAATAGCAAGAAATTTTCAATTGCTCAGTATTGCGCAATAGCAAGAAATCTTCAATTGCACAGTATTGTGCAATAGCAAATATTTTCAATTGCACAGTATTGCACAATAGCCAGAAATATCTAATTGCACAATATTGTGCAATAGCAAGAAATTTTCAATTGATTGGAGTTATCTTTCTTTGTCCAGAATAGTAGTTGAGTCAACTTAAATCATTGTTTTATACAATATACAATGTATATTCACTTTTACTACCAACTGATAAATTAAAACAATCTTTACCATTCAGTGATAACAAGCACCCTTTGTTACATTTTAATATTTTATGATGTATTAAATGAGTAGTTATTGTTGAGGGTGGTAAAGGAGGGGTGCTTGCATGGAAAAAACGTGAAATAAGACATAAATAATTTCTGTAATGAATGTTGCACGAAAAATAAATACTTTTATGTGAACCGTTTGTGACTGAATCTTGATATTCCCGATTTAGTATACACATTTATGATTTAATTGGTTTACGGCTTTTTAAAAAGTATTTCTTGACAATCCCTGCCAAGTGTTTGAATTTTATTTGAAAATACCGAGCGCGCAAAATAAGACTTTGAAAATCACGATGCACGTTAAATTAAATAAGAAGAACACTTTGAACGAGGCACCCGTCTTGCACGACTGAACGTGAAATAAAAAACGGCGATCACGTTGCACGAAAATAACCCTTTACCACCCCCATTGTTGCAAACTCCATTAGTAATTTGAATTGAGATCAGTTTTGGAAAAAGGGAAAGGGGGATGTGAAAAAAAGGGGGGGGGTTAAATTTTTCTCATTTCAGATTTCATAAATAAAAAGAAAATTTATTCAAACATTTTTTTGAGAGGATTAATATTCAACAGCAAAGTGAATTGCTCAAAGGCAAAACAAATTTTTTAAGTTCATTAGACCACATTCATTCTGTGTCAGAAACCTATGCTGTGTCAACTATTTAATCACAATCCAAATTTAGAGCTGTATCCAGCTTGAATGTTGTGTCCATACTTGCCCCAACCGTTCAGGGTTAACCTCTGCGGTCGTATAAAGCTGCACCCTGCGGAGCATCTGGTTAATTTTAGTTTCTTGTGTATAATTCAGAGTTTAGTATGACGTCCATTATCACTGTACTAGTATACATATTTTTTAAGAGGCCAGCTGAAGGACGCCTACGGGTGCGGGAGTTTCTCGCTACATTGAAGACTCATTGGTGGCCTTCGGCTGTTGTCTGCTCTATGGTCGGGTTGTTGTCGCTTTGACACATTCCCCATTTCCTTTCACAATTTTACATATATGTTGTTTGATAAACTATATATAATAATAGTTTATATTACGGATTACAAATGTGTCGAGGTTTGTGATTGGATAACAACACAGAGATGTCAGTATTTATTCAGGAAACTGCCGGGTATATACAATGTTTTTATCCCCAATTGGAACCTCAAAAACGTTATCATAACACCGGTTACTATGTGATGTAGTCAAAAGCTATACAGAACAATAAGGAATGTCAGAGGTTCACAGAGGGAAAAAAATGACGTGCTTCAGTCAATAATACATTTTTAATACAAAATCATGCAATTTACACTTTTAATACTTTAAAAATTTAATGTTAACAGTGTTATTGTGTATGTAATAATTTTATTACATACACGATAAAATTATGTTCACAGAAAATTAGAAAATCCTTCACGTACGTATGACGAACATATCAGGTTGGGTTTTTATGCCCCACCTACGATAGTAGAGGGGCATTATGTTTTCTGGTCTGTGGCTCCGTTTGTTCGTCTGTGGTTCCGTTTGTCTGTCTGTGCGTCCGTTCATTCAGGTTAAAGTTTTTGGTCAAGATAGTTTTTGATGAAGCTGAAGTCCAATCAACTTGAAACTTAGTACACTTGTTGCTTATGATATGATCTTTCTAATTTTAAAGCCAAATTAGACTTTTGACTTCAATTTCACGGTCCACTGAACATAGAAAATGAAAGTGGAAGTTTCAGGTTAAAGTTTTTGGTCAAGGTAGTTTTTGATGAAATTGAAGTCCAATCAACTTGAAACTTAGTACATATGTTCCCTATAGTATAATCTTTCTAATTTTAATGCCAAATTAGATTATTACCCAATTTCACGGTACATGGAACATGCAAAAGGATAGTGCGAGTGGGGCATCCGTGTACTTTGGACACATTCTTGTTCAATATATGTGTTGTAAAAAACAAAGCCACACACACATACAAGCACAAAATATGATATCTAAAAACTTTATTGAAACTATTTTTTAACGGAAAAGAAATTGTTAAGATAAAAAAGGTGCATTTAAATGGATTACTCAAAATATTAAAGAAACAATATACATGTGATGAATACGCATGCTGCATTGAGAATGTTCAACAAATATCTGCACTGGAAAATAACATTAAGTCAGGGGTTACTGTAATCTGTAATTTATGTGTAATTCAAGTCTCAGATAGGGTATATACTGTGACATTCCCGACTTAGGGCTTATACACCCTGTCTGAGACCTGAATAGCATATAATGTATAAGGTTTCAATATCATCCTGTAAAAACAAATAATCTTTGTTCATTTAGGAGGCCGAGGTGAATAGACGAATAAACTTTTAATAATTTGGGAAAATGCTTATTTATTTAGGATTAACATAATATCAAATTTAATTTTTTTTTTCGAATTTTCCCTTTAAGTGTATGGATCTCTCTGAAATTGTACTACAAGGATCCATATTACAAAGGAAAGTCTGGGATTGAGTTTTGGGGTTATTGCTCCAAGGGGGGTTTCAAAACGTTGGGGTTTGGTGGGATTTTTTCCCCCAATTTATTAAGGGGATTCATATTTATTTTTTTTAATTTTTCAAATTTCGAAATATTTGAAAAGTTTTAAGAAGAAATTTTTCGATTGCACAGTATTGCACAATAGATTTGTAAGATCTTTGACCACATTTATTTTGTGTCAGAAACCTATATTATGTCAAAAATTCGATCACAATCCAAATTCAGCTAGTATCAAGCTTGAATATTGTGTCCAAATTTTCCCTAACTGTTCAGGGTTCAACCTCTGCAGTCGTATCAGGCTGCGCTCAGCAAAGCATTTTATTTTTTATATACAGTACCTGGTAGCTGAAACTTAGCCCATTCATTCTAGTTATTTCAGATCTTTTCGTAGCAGCTATTGCTAAAAGAATTGCTAATGTTTTGGATAATGTTTTAAAGTTAAAATCTCAGACTGAGAAATGAAAAAACAATATCAATTTCCATCATTTCTTGATATTTAGGTAAAGGATGATTTTCCAGTAAAATTCGCCTCATTAAATTTTTTACTAACTGTGTCTGTCCCACTGGTTGACCATCCATATGAGGAAGAATATAATAACTTAAGTTTGCCTCAACTAAATGCTATGAAACTTATACACTTTGTTATAACAACAAATTACAGATCAAGTTTGAATTTTGGTGGGGTCACTCTAACCATTCTATAGTTATACCCCTTTATAAAGGAAAAATTGCAAATTTTTTGTTTCCATTCTGTTTCCTAAGTTTGCTCCAACCAAACATTATGAAACCTATACTGTATACACAATACTTACCACAAAACTCAAATCAAGTACAAATTTAGGTAGTGTCACTTTTATCATTCTTTAGTTTTGTCCCTTTATAATGTTGTATGCAAGTCCATGGGGACACATTCTCCATTTATTTAACCATAACTGGTGAAAAAGTCTTGCGCAATAGCAAGAAATTTTCAATTGCACAGTATTGAATAACATGCACAGGTAATCAAGAGCTGTATCAAGCTTGTATGAAGAGTCTGACTTGACCCAAGATATAGAAATTTACTGTTCATTATTAAATATTTTGAATAATATTTGATTTCTATACATGTATAACCTAATCATTTAAATTAAATATTAAAAATTTATCATTGGTGTGACATATTTATTTGAATATTTTATGTTTCAATAATAAGCTCTGTAGGAAAGTATAAATACAGTTTGAAATTTATAGTTGATTCATTTAATATTAGTTATTTTGAAAATAATTGCAGATAAGTTTAAAGATGATATTTGTGAAATTATTTTTTATTTTATTTTTTGGTAAATTATTGAAGAATTTTATGGTAATTTTTGTATGTTATTTTTTACAAACTTAATTTCTTAATGCTATGTATATATATATATATAGTTATGAATCTAATACTTTTAAAGATTATTCTTATATTGTTTATTAATGAACATGTGTTTAGATTTATGTTTTAGCCCAGTTTTCATTATGTTTAATTTCAACAAAAAATAAATATATGGGATAATTTGTAATGCTGAACATCATCCTTTGACAGAAACCTTTGCTGTGTCAAATCTTTAATCACAGAGCTGTATCAAGCTTGAATTAAGTGTCATACTTGCCCCAACTATTCAGGGTTTAACCTCTGTGCAGCAGTCGTATCAACCTGTGCCCAGCAGAGTATTTTATGACCACCTATTTTTGTTTTTTTTCCTATATCTTGAAACTATAAAAGATGGATAGAAACTTGAAAAAGCAAAATGACAATGATTGCACATGAATGAAGTTGACAAGTTCTATATTATTTGTAAAATATGATATCGATTTCTAAAAAATAATAATTCTTAAATTATGTTTAAAAAACTTTTAAAAGAATATAAGGAAGCTGTAATTTACAATGTTATGTTTTGTTCCAGGGTGCTTACAATGAGGCTGTTGAACATTTACATAGTTTTTCCTCCACAATGAAAGACAAAATGAAGGTAGGATTGAAGAGAAAATGATTAGGGCTGTTCTAGAAGTATTTTTTTTCCCCTAGCTGATTGGAATGTATATTTCACCTTTAAAAGGGGGATGAAATATACCAAAGGGATATTCATACTCATTAGTGGTAAACAAGCCAACAATGCTAAGACAGAAACATGGAAAACATGGCTAAAATAGAACATCAGGGTAAAATGCTAGTTTTTAAAAGACCGCAAAAATTTTTAAAAATTTGGTCGTACATTGGTATCACATCGTTGTTGCCAGCGTCTTCCGAAAACAAATGATTTCCAGATAATAACTTTAGTATAAGGAAATAGAAATCAAAAAAATTTTAACACAAGGTTTAGAATCACTAAAGGAAGGTTGGGATTGATTTTGGTGGGTTATGGTCCCAACTGTATAGGAATGAGGGGCCAAAAAGGGACCAAAATAAGCATTTTTTTGTGTTCAGACAATAACTTGTGTTAAAGTGTATGAATCTCTCTGAAATTATACCACAAGTGTCCATACAACAGAGGGATGGTTAACATTGACCAAGGGGGATATGGCTCAAACCATTTAGGAATTAGAGGGAAAAACAAGTTTTTTTCTGGTTAAAGGACAATTAAGACAATTTCAAAGCAGTCTAAGGGAGGTAATCCAATCCCAATTTAAATCAACAATGTTTGATTACCTCCCTTACACTGCTTGTAAATTATGTATAAATAAATAATGATTGTCTTGAGGTGATTAGCTGTCAATTTATTTATAAAAGTAACTATTTATTAATATTAATTTTAGCCATGACTATGTATGTCATTTTATATTTTAAGACTTGTATGATGTATGTAAAAGGGTTATTATGGTTGCAAACTTTATTAAAATTTGAATTGAGATTATGACTATATCTTGAGGGAATGATTTTTTTTGGAAGAAGGGAAAGGGGGAGGTGAAAATGGACAATTGAAGAAAAAAAGGGGGGGTATTTTTTTTTAATTTTTTTTTTATTTGGAGTGGGGTTGTTTGGAAAAACAGTGGGAGAGGTGAAAAAGGGGAGGGTTGATTTTTTTATTTTTTATGTGAAGGGGGGGCGGGAGTCAATTCCCAACAGCAAAGTGAATTGCAGAAAAGCAAAACATTGAGCATAAATTCAATTCCTATAACAAATTCTAAGTTTTCAATGGTTTTGTTATAAAGAAATGTTGTATTCTTTTGAGGTGATTAGCTGTCAATTTATTTTTAGAACTTGTGTTAAATGCTAATAAAGGAATTTACTTTTAGATATTACTATTAAAATTTGCTGATCAAGGTTTTCTATTTTTAGCCATGACTATGATGTCATTCCCTATTTATTACGAACCCAATTATACCTTACCATAGATTCACCTGATAGTTACCTGTCCATTTAAACTTTTGGTAGTTCCATTGTCCCATTGAACAAATACAATAGGTATTGTTCTCTGTATATTTTATTCACTGGGATCATGTTATTTCCATCAATTTAGCAGTTAAACTTTTTACTCAGGTAAATTAATCAATGAGTGATAGATTTCTGTAGCATATTTACCTGACGATATCAGGATATTGGTATTTAGTCAAATCTTAACCGGAATTTGTGATACCAAAATTTATAATATGTAAACAACATGTCGAAATGTTTAGGCTTTAAATAAATATCTATTTGGATAAGTTAATGCAAGCACACGAGGTATATAGTGTCTTATACGGTTACAGGTTTGTAATGTTTAACAACCATATTATATCAGTGTGTAAACACGTTAATTATGAGCTTTGAAAGTCATGTAGTTCAAGCATTTTTCTGAGTAAGTGTTAAAAAATTTCAAACAAATATTCTTTACTGTGGGTTAGCTTTCATTAGTCGTCAGTATCCTATATAGATTAACAACTTGTGGTTATATTGATAAAGTAGAATCTTCCTTGAAGGTGGAGCACAAATGCACAGTTAATTAATTCGATTGATGTGTCATTTATATACAAGAGTTATATTCCTTTGAACTATGTTTAATTTCATAAAGTCAATGTGGTTGTCTACCTTGAATAGGGTTATAATTTTATCTTTTACATATAGTTTTTATACGACCGCAAAATTTTTTTTGCATAATGCTATCATGGTCTGCGTCGTCGTCCGAAGACACATTTAGTTTCCGGACTATAACTTTAGTTTTAGTGAATGGATCTCTATAAATTTTTCCAGAAGGTACAATACCACTAAAGGAAGGTTGGGATTTATTTTGGGGGTTATGGTCCCAATAGTTTAGGAATTAAGGGCCAAAAAGGGGCCCCAAATTAAGCATTTTTGAAGTTTTCAAACAGTAACTTGTGTTAAAGTGTATGAATATCCATGAAATTATACCGCAAGTTTCCATAACATGAAGGGATAGTTAGTATTGACTTTGGGGGGTTTTGGCTCAAAATGTTTTGGAATTAGGGGCAAAAAAGGGAAAAACTAGGTTTTTCTGGTCAATGGACAATTAAGACAATTTTAAAGCAGTGTAAGGGAGGTAATTCAAAAAAAATTAATATACAATGTTGGGTATTAGTTTTCAATTTTTTTTTTCCAAATTTTTGAAAATTTCAGATTTTTGAAAGGTTTGAAGAAGAAATCTTTAATTGCACAATAATGGGCAATAGATTTGTAAGATCTTGACATTTGTTTTATGTCAGAAACCCATATTATGTCAAAAATTTTATCATAATCCAAATTAAGAGCTGTATCAAGCTTGAATGTTGTGTCCATACTTGCCCCAACTGTTCAGGGTTCGACCTCTGCAGTCATATAAAGCTGAGACCTGCGGAGCACCTGGTTTTTATTGAATTTAAAATCGTTACAAAATCTGTAAATGTACTAGATATTCAAATTTTTCATTCGTTTATTAAAGACATTTATGTATATCTATAATTTCTTTTATTTGTTTTGAAATGTTTAAAATTAATATATACCAATATAAAGAAATATTTTATTATCTTATAAATATGTTTTTGTTACATTTAAATATTCAGACCGTGCAACAACATCAGAAATGTGCAAGGTTAACTCTACTCTCATAATCATTAAGTTTCTTAATGCGATGAGACAAACTGCTCTAAATCACAGATCACAGGCACTTGTTTCAAAATAAAAATTTCCTATATAATACCTTAATATAACATTAAGGTATATAGGGGTGGGAGGATATTCTGAAACAAGTGCCTATATGTCACAGAAAAAGCATCGATCTTCTTCCAAGTATTCATGAAATTTCTATCTTTCAAAGCCATATCCTGGAAATTATTAAAAAAGCTTTCTTTCTACTTTTAATTTGAGGTACATACAATATGCCGCTGAAATACATAGGTTGAATTCTGCTGTCAAGAGTTCACTGTTTCAAGTTGTGGTATGCATCATAAAATGTCCAACAATATTCGTCCTTCTACTCGTAAAGACATTTGTTTCGATGATAAGGTGTATACAATTATGTCAGAACTCAAATGAAGCAGAAAGGCTGGTGTAACTTATCTGCTTTACTCGATCCCTAAAGACAAATACATGAAAGAAGTGTATTTACGCCTAACACAAACACACATACGCACAAACACAAAACAGTACACCATAGCCACCAATTTATTCCAGAAGCTTCTAACTGATGCCGAATGCTGTAGTGAAAAATTGTAATTGATACCTACACAACTTTCTGAAAAAGACTATAAATGAAAACAGTAATATATCATCTTCCCATAATGATTGAATGTTAGGAAAATTGACCTTAGTTATCTTACTTTTATCACAGAGAGTGGATAGTAAACAATTTTTAATTTAAGCCTAATTATCATTAAAACAATTTTCCACTAACAAATAATGTTACTTTATTCAAATATAAGGACTTTGTTAGCTAAATCTACTAATGTTATTAGATATTATGAATTTTTATGACAATAGATAAACATGCTAATTTTTCTTAGAAGACATTTAAAGGTCCCAGTGAATAAAATATACAGAGAACAATACCTGTTGTATTTGTTCAATATATTGTATTTGGCTCATCTATAATACTAAAATAACGAGGTCCAATTTGTCAGCCGTCATCATGGAGTAAAAACGACAAATCAAAGAATTCAACTTTATATATAGCTAATATAGGACAATGGTGTTGATTAAAAATTACACCACTCCAGACCCTTTTGTTTCCCACATAATTAATAGTGCCAATAATTAACAAGTTCGGGGTCGAATCCGATACCGATACCAATAGTATATTCAGTTTATTACCTTACCTGTACGTTCCGCATCTGACAGGCGCACCACCAAATGATGTATTCAGGATTTTGCTATATACACGGGTTAAAATCACAGGGGTGATACTACTAAATTCAATCATTGTCACATCGTTCCCGATTGTAGTATTTTAATCAGTATGACTTTCTAAGATGACAATACGAATACAAAAAATCTGGACTTAAGATAAGGCGTATAGGTACAGTTTTCAATTTGTTAGCCCGAATGACTTAAAACAGTGAATCAAAGAATTCAACTTTATTTATAACTCATATACGACAATTCTGTTGATTAAAAAATACTCCATTCCAGGCCCTTTTGTTTTCCAAATAATTTGTATTAATAATTGATAAGTTCCAGGGTGACGGGTTCAAACAAAGATTTTTAAAGCAGAGAAAACTGTGCATCTTATAATCGGCATGACTTTATCAGATGACAATACCAATACTAAAATAAGGCTTACGCATAGTTATATACTTTAATTCAGTCACAGACCGGCGATATCACAGGCGTGTTCTAGTATATCTAAAACCAAATTAAGCATTTAGAGCAAATCCGATGGGATAAAATTGTTCATATATTTCATTAAAATTACCAATTCAGGGGCAGCAACATAACAAAGAGTTGTCCGATTCATCTGAAAATTTCAGGGCAGATAGATCTTGACCTGATTAACAATTTTACCCCCATGTAAGGTTAAAATTTTGCTCTAAATGCTTTGGTTCAAAAATATAAACCAAAATCTACATTTTACCCCTATGTTCTATTGTTAGCCATGGTGGCCATCTTGGTTGGTTGGCCTGGAGATCAGACACATATTTTAAACTAGATGCCCCAATGATAACTGTGGCCAAGACTGGCTACATTTGGCCCAGTAGTTTCAGAGGAGAAGAATTTTGTAAAAGTTAACAATGATTCGAAGATGGACAACGATCGATGACGGACACCAAGTGATGAGAAAAGCTCACTTGGCCCTTCGGGGGATTTTTAAGGCAATTACTCAAAATGCTTTCAGCAGTTCTCATGAAACTTAAGGGAAATGTTTATATCTATTACAATTTAAAAAAAATTAAATTTACATTTCAGAGTTATGGTTTTATTAGGTAAAGATTGCATGAAATGCAATCAAAATCTTATGGGACTGACTTTATATCTAAATCTTCCAAGACTTATCACTACCTTATTGATACACAAAATATAGTGCACTGATCATAACAATCTATACATCCTGTCCATGAACATTTCCAGAAATTGATCGATGTAAGACATGCTCAGATATTCAAGGCACAAAATGATGTTACACTTGTCAAGAAAATTACATAACTTTTGCAAGGTGCAGGAATCTAATATCTGTTCTAAACATATACATGATGTTATTGTTAAAGTCCACTTTAAAAATATGAGTTATCTCCTTTGTCTAGCATTGCTGTTAAATCAACTACAAATTCAATATTTAATATTACAGCCATTGATAAATTGAAGCAATCTTTACCCTCGGTGAGGGGGGGGGGGGGGGGGGGGGGGGGGGGGGGTAGGATGGGTCCTGATCCTGAAATCCCTTGCTTAAAAATATGAAATCCCGAGGTCCCGAATTTAAATAAAATCCCGGATCCCGAAGGGGTAAATCCCAAAATCCCGAGCTTAAAAACACCCTATCCCGGAGTCCCGATAATGGTCCTTATCCCCCCTCCTCGGTGCTTACAAGCACTTTGATTCATTATAAAAGGGGGGATTTTACAGTTTTCAGTTTCTTTTGGTCAATTTGTGCAGTAAATTTAAAGATTTTTTTATTATATAACAAAAAAATATCAAGGTTTATTTTGTTTTATCAATTAAATGAATTTTATTTAGTTTGCCCATCAACTGATTCATAACAATAATTTTGACTTTTTGAATTTGACTGAAAAATGAACTGAATTTGTTTGCAGTCATGACTTCACTACTACAATGACTGCAGTAGCTGGGAGTGAGACACATGTATCTACAGAACTGTTTAATAATTTAACATTGTATTATCTTTTCTGCTAGGGAGAAACTACATCATAAAAGAAATACTATTTATTGCTATTTTGTGCATGTTTCCTTTGGTCTTTTTTTGTGATAAGTTTTCATATCATGCTACTCGCTTGAGATGGAAAATTATCGCTAGAAACTAAGGTAGCATGTGGCGATACTATTGAAATTGACATGAAATTGACAACATCGTCATAGGTAAAATAGCGATAAACAGATTATAATTGGTAATCTCAACTCAATTGTTTTTCTCGCTTTCGTCGTACCGACTCAACCGAGAAAATCGATCTCGTTCAAATGATCAACGATAATCTATAAATATCAACAGAATTATCAACAATGTTATGTTATGCAAGCAATACACTATTGTTAATTGTTAATTACAGTAAAGCCAGTGATGACATTTTACTCTGTGCACTCTTTACTATACCAGTAAATGGGTATATTTGGGGAAAAAAATCTCTCCTTGATTTTAATGCTACTGGAATTAAATGTATACCCGTGGAATGAGGATACATGTGGACTAAGACAATTTGGAAATTTAAAGACAATTCAAACCATTTTTAAAGACAACTCTGCCCAGTTTTAAATACAAGGACAAGGTACACTTAGGCCGTATTTGGCCCCTTATTTTGTCCAAAAAAGGCATAAATGATTTTAGCATCGTAAAATAAATTCTTACATTTGTTTTTCAGCAACAAATCATATTTTGTCTTCTAGTAAAGTAAGAACCTGAATTTGGGTTGGTTGTATATATAAAAGTGTGTTGATAACATCAAAAGATAGAAAGATGTTAATTTGTGGACTGCAATCTTTTGTTTTAAAAAGCGTCTGCCAATGTGAGACACAGTAATAGTTAGTGATAAAGATGACATAAAAATGGGGTTTCTCAAACAAAAAAAGAAATTATTGGCTCAAGTTAAAGGAGCACTAAAAATTTAGAAATATCTTCTAAAAAACAACAAGTCTTGAATTCTGATGGTTCTTCAAAATGCTGCATCTAAAAAGTAAAATCACAAAAATACTAAACTCTGAGGGAATTTCAAAGCAGAAAGTCTGTAATCAAATGGCAAAACCAAAAGCTAAAACACATCAAACGAATGAATAACAACTGTCATATTCCTGACTTGGTACCGGCATTTTCTTATATAGAACATGGTGGATTGAACCTGGTTTTAAAGTTAGCTAAACCTCTCACTTGTATGACAGTCACATCAAATTCCATTATATTGACAACGATGTGTGAACAAAACAAACAGACATAATTAGGTAAAAATGTCAACGTTTACAATAATTCTGTGTCAGAAACCTATTATGTGTCATATTTTTAGTTATAATCCAAATTCTGGCCTGTATCAAGCACGAATATTGTGTCCATTTTTGACCCAACTGTTCAGGGTTGGACTTCTGCGGTTGTATCCAGCTGCGCTCGGTGAAGCAATGTATTAATCTCTTTTTTTTTTAAAGTTTTGATTCATCTTATCAAAACCATTTATTACAAACATTATCTTCCAATCAGTGGAGCGCAGGACTTCATTGTTATCCAGGAACCTCACCTGCAAAAGGGTGGTCATTATATACATGTATAAATATATATGTTGAAACATCAAGAAGCTGTAATTTTGTATGCATAAATAATGATTTTCACACACTTACTCAAACTTTTAAAATTATTAAGGTAATTTGAATGATGCCAATACTATTTGAATTTGTAATTTTTACCTGTTTTAAAAATTGTATATCCCAAGAGAAAATAAATCTGGAATTCCACTGGAATCCCGGCTGGAATTTTGATTGGATTCCAAATGGGATCCCACCTAATTCCACCGGGATAAAATTTCGGGAATCCCGCCCAAAATCCGGGAATTCCGATGCAAATCCCGGTTGAAATGTACTGGGATCCCACTGGGATAAAATTTCGGGATTCCCGCAAAAGAAGCGGGATCCCGATGTAAATGTACTGGGATAAAATTTCGGGATTCCCGTAAAAGAAGCGGGATCCGATGTAAATCCCAGTGGAAATATACTAGGATTCCCGGAAAAAAAAGCGGGATCCCAAAAATAAATCCCAGCAGGATATACATGCACCAATTCAAATTGCACTGCCACTGGGATTCCTGGGTTATTTATGCAAAAGGATACATGTCATGTTCTCCCTTCTGTTAATTAATTTGCTCTCTCTGTACTTCCAACTAGTATTGCTGAGTATATCTGCATGCAATCTGTTCCGTTGGCAGCTCCATTTAAAAATATCATTAAATCCCCTGAAAGTATCAAAAAAATCCACAAAGAATCATTTGTTCAATACGTTTTGAAGCAACAAATTCAATAGAAATATTATTGCATGTTTATACAGTAGCAAATAATTATGGACCCAAGAGAAAATAAATCTGGAATTCCACTGGAATCCTGGCTGGAATTTTGATGGGATTCCAAGTGGGATCCCACCTAATTCCACCGGGATAAAATTTCGGGAATCCCACCCAAAATCCGGGAATTCCGATGCAAATCCCGGTTGAAATGTACTGGGATCCCACTGGGATATTGTGGGATCCCACTGGGATAAAATTTCGGGATTCCCGCAAAAGAAGCGGGATCCCGATGTAAATGTACTGGGATAAAATTTCGGGATTCCCGTAAAAGAAGCGGGATCCCGATGTAAATCCCAGTGGAAATATACTGGGATTCCCGGAAAAAAAAGCGGGATCCCAGAAATAAATCCCAGCAGGATATACATGCACCAATTCAAATTGAACTGCCACTGGGATTCCTGGGTTATTTATAATAATGCAAAAGGATACATGTCATGTTCTCCCTTCTGTTAATTAATTTGCTGTCTGTACTTCCAACTAGTATTGCTGAGTAAATTATGGTAACTGGAATATCTGCATGCAATCTGTTCCGTTGGCAGCTCCATTTAAAAATATCATTAAATCCCCTAAAAGTATCAAAAAAATCCACAAAGAATCATTTGTTCAATACGTTTTGAAGCAACAAATTCAATAGAAATATTATTGCATGTTTATACAGTAGCAAATAATTATGAAGTCTTTGAAGGCTATATTTGATTTTTTTTGGCAAATTAATTACTCTCCCCTATTTTATCCACTGAAGATTAATAACTAGCGACTTATTATTTTCACCAAATAAACATATACACAACTGAATTAAATTTTTACATACCTACTAGTTATGCCTGTTATGTGACAACAAGTTTATTCATTGTATATATGTTAAAAATAAATATATTTTCAGTTCATGCTTTCAGACTTTCTGATGTTGATTTGCTCAAATAAAAACCATAAAAAATCATAGATCCTCAATAAATTATTTTTATAATCATTATATGCACATATACAGATGTTAAATTAAATTATTAATGCACTTATCTGAAAACATCTGCATCATCTTGTTCCTCCGTAAATCATGATCAGCGTAATCAGATTTTGATGACGTTTTTACCAGTACACTAACGTTGAATCTCGCCCCGAATTATATCGGCCAGAAGTTGATCTGTCTCCGTAACGGTATTATAAATAAATTAAAGGTATCGCATAAAAGTATTAATTACTGGCCAGTTTTACTGAATATAAGAAAATTATACTTTATTAATCGGCACATGGTGCATGCGGATCCCGGATAAGATAGTGGCCGCATTATTTAGGACAGTATTTTCTAGGGTCGAACTGGTCAGTACAGTTGAAAACAAAGCACGTGGTTATGATTTTTTTTACAGTTTACATAAGTTGAGAAATCAAAGTTTTACGATGTCGATCATTATCTTATCATTGATGCCGGACGACAACTAATAGAAACGCACTTATGGGAACTTGGGGAACATCAGAAACGCCCAAGCTTGTCTGGCAAAACACTCGTTGACATTTCTCGGACGCCCTGCCATTTTTATCGCGAAAATCTCGGCATTTTTCTGACTTATAAATATCTGTCAAACTGAATATTAAGTGACACTTAAATGTGATTGGCTTCACCTGACAGCTTTGGTGTCATACACATTGTTAATTAACACCAATAACCTGTACTTGATGTTATCAGAGACATATATAAAAATAAAATTGAAAATGGAAATGGGGAATGTGTCAAAGAGACAACAACCCGACCACAGAAACCAAACACTTACATATTTTCAACAACATAATTATGGTTCATACAATTTCCCGTTTTAACTAGACTGGGATCCCAGCTTCAGACAGTCATCCCGATTGGGATCCCGGCTTTTAAACAGTTCCGATTGGGATTCCAGCTTCAGACAGTTACCCCGATTGGGATCCCAGTGTCCCATATTTATCCCGTTTCATCTTGACTGGAATCCCGGCTTCAGACAGTTATCCCGAATGGGATCCCAGTTTCAAATATTTATCCGAATGGGATCCAGCCTCCAGATGCTTATCCCGGTTTATCCCGACAATTTCACCGGGATTGCATTGGGATCCCGATGGATCCCGTTTTCGTTTTCTCTTGGGGAGTCTTTAAAGGCTATTTGAATTTTTTGGCAAATTAATTACCCTCCCCCTATTTTATGCCCTGAAGATAAATAACTAGCGACTTATTATTTTCACCAAATAAACATATACACAACTGAATTAAATTTTTACATACCTACTAGTTATGCCTGTTATGTGACAACAAGTTTATTCATTGTATATATGTTAAAAATAAATATATTTTCAGTTCTTGCTTTCAGACTTTCTGATGTTGATTTGCTCAAATAAAAACCATAAAAAATCATAGATCCTCAATAAATTATTTTTATAATCATTATATGCACATATACAGATGTTAAATTAAATTATTAATGCACTTATCTGAAAACATCTGCATCATCTTGTTCCTCCGTAAATCATGATCAGCGTAATCAGATTTTGATGACGTTTTTACCAGTACACTAACGTCGAATCTCGCCCCAAATTATATCGGCCAGAAGTTGATCTGTCTCCGTAAAGGCCGTATTATAAATAAATTAAAGGTATCGCATAAAAGTATTAATTACTGGCCAGTTTTTACTAAATATAAGAAAATTATACTTTATTAATCGGCAAATGGTGCATGCGGATCCCGGATAAGATAGTGGCCGCATTATTTAGGACAGTATTTTCTAGGGTCGAACTGGTCAGTACAGTTGAAAACAAAGCACGTGGTTATGATTTTTTTTTACAGTTTACATAAGTTGAGAAATCAAAGTTTTACGATGTCGATCATTATCTTATCATTGATGCCGGACGACAACTAATAGAAACGCACTTATGGGAACTTGGGGAACATCAGAAACGCCCAAGATTGTCTGGCAAAACACTCGTTGACATTTCTCGGACGCCCTGCCATTTTTATCGCGAAAATCTCGGCATTTTTCTGACTTATAAATATGTCAAACTGAATATTAAGTGACACTTAAATGTGATTGGCTTCACCTGACAGCTTTGGTGTCATACACATTGTTAATTAACACCAATAACCTGTACTTGATGTTATCAGAGACATATAAGAATAAAATTGAAAATGGAAATGGGGAATGTGTCAAAGAGACAACAACCCGACCACAGAAACCAAACACTTACATATTTTCAACATAATTATGGTTCATACAATTTCCCGTTTTAACTAGACTGGGATCCCAGCTTCAGACAGTCATCCCAATTGGGATCCCGGCTTTAAACAGTTCCGATTGGGATCCCAGCTTCAGACAGTTACCCCGTTTGGGATCCCAGTGTCCGATATTTATCCCGTTTCATCTTGACTGGAATCCCGGCTTCAGACAGTTATCCCGAATGGGATCCCAGTTTCAAATATTTATCCTTAATGGGATCCCGCCTCCAGATGCTTATCCCGGTTTATCCCGACAATTTCACCGGGATTGCATTGGGATCCCGATGGATCCCGTTTTCGTTTTCTCATTAATTTCTTATTTGATTTGTGGTCATATATTGGTATCACATCATGGTCGTTGTCGTTACAGACACTTAGTTTCCGGATAATAACTTTAGTTTAAGCAAATGGATCTCTATGAAATTAAAACACAAGGTTTGAAATCACAGAAGGGTTATGGGTTGGGTGTTCTGGTCCCAACAATTTAGGAATTAAGGGCCTAAAAAGGGGTCCAAAATTAAACTTTGTTTCATTTCATCAAAAATTAATTATTGGGGTTTTTTGATATGGCGAATCTAACCTTGTATTTAGGTTTTTAATGTTTTGGTCCTGTTATCAAATTGGTCCACATTAAGTTAAGGTCCAAAGGGTCCAAAATTAAAATTTGTTTAATTTCATCAAAAATTTAATTCTTGGGGTTCTTTGTTATGCTGAATCTAAACATGTATTTAGATTTTTCATATGGGCCCAGTTTTCAAGTTGGTCCAAATCGGGGTCCAAAATTAAACTTTGTTTGATTTCCACAAAAATTGAACATATGGGGTTCTTTGATATGTTGAATCTAACCATGTATTTAGAAATTTGATTTTTGGGCCACATTATCAAATTGGTCCACATTGAGGTCAAAAGGGTTCAAAATCAAACTTTGATTTCATCAAAAATTTAATTCTGATGGTTCTTTGATATGCTGAATATTACCATTATTTAGATTTGGGATATATGGTGATAATAGGTAAATGTCCAGTTTGAAATTTTTAAGTTCTTAGACCACATTCATTCTGTGTCAGAAACCTATGCTGTGTCAAATATTTAATCACAATCCAAATTCAGAGCTGTATCAAGCTTGAATGTTGTGTCCATACCTGCCCCAACTGTTCAGGGTTCAACCTCTGTGGTTGTATCTCAGCGAAGCATTTTATTATGAATCACAAAATCAAATTTGCATGGTCATGATGAAAATACAATTTCTTCAATCCACGATTATTGGTACATAAACATAGGAAAATAAATAGGTCCATAGAAATTCAGGAAATCCCTTCACAAAACAAATAAAATGCTTCGCTGAGCCAAGCCTGATAAGACCGCAGTGGTCGAACCCTGAACAGTTGGGGCAAATTTGGACACAATATTCAAGCTCGATACTATCTGAATTTGGATTGAGATCAAATTTTTGCCATAATGTAGGTTTCTGACACAAAATAAATGTGGTCAAAGATTTTACAAATTTAATGCACAATTCTGTGCAATTGTTGATTTCTTCATGAAACTTTTAAAAAATTTGAAATTTAAAAAAATATTTGAACCTTTCAAACTTTTTTTAGATCTCCCTTTTAGCATATTAACCATCAAACTCAATCCCAGTCTTTCCTTTGTAGTATGGAACCTTGCAGTACAATTTTAGAGAGATCCATGCACTTTCACATAAGTTATTGCCTGGAAACTTTAAAAATGCTTGTTTTGGCTCTTTTTTTGCACTTAATTCCTGCATGTTAGAAAATTATTACAAAACCATTGTAAGGGAGGTAACTCTAATGCAAAATTACTAAACCCATTTAAATACATCATAAAAGTATTAAATAAAATAATGACATCATAGTCATGGCTTAAATTAGAAAACCTTGTTCAGCAAAATTTAATAGTAATATCTAAAAATTAATTCCTTCATCAAACCAAACCCATTTAAGGAGATCATAAAAATATTGAATAAAAAATGACATAGTCGGGAGAGATCCGTTTGTGCCAAAAATGCATCCTTTTGCGCCACAACTTTTTTTCTCCAATGCTACGTTTGCGCCACATGTTTTAAAATTACATGGTATCATTTCAGCAAAAATAAAACATACGATTGTGCCAATTAGAAGAAAAATGACTTCCCTATTCCTTTATTCTGACTTGGAACTGGCAGTTTACACGGCAAATGTTTCCTTTTCTGAAACATATCTTCTTCTTACTGCTGCTGCATTGGTATAGGTACTCCCCAATTTAATGTATGTAGTAGCTTGTAACTTCACATTATTGTCCAAAAACACAAACATTAATGGATGAAATGCATTAAACAGTTCATAATAATTCCTAATAATGATAAAGCCCATACGCATGGTGGAAACAAAGCACTGTGTCATCAACATATGTGGCTAAAATATAATTAGCAAAAGCTTCTATTTTCTTCTTTATTGTCTTATCTTTTTTAAATATTCAGCAAAACAATAAGTTTTATTCTCATCTTCATGGTTAAATATTTCCGAACATATGATACTTTTTAATCCAAAAATAAGAATAAATATATATTTAAAATCGTTAATATTTATGATAGCTATGTGTACAGGTAAATTGGCGCAAATGAGTTCCAAATGTTGGCGCAATTGATTCATTTAGAAAATAAAATTTGGCGCAAATGATACCCCTGAAAAATAATAATTGGCACAAAAGGACTGCTGCTTCGTAGTCATGGCTGAAAATAGAAAACCTTGATCAGCAAAATTTAATAGTAATGTTAAAAATAAATTCCTTTAACAGCATTTAACACAAGTTCTAAAAATAAATTGACAGCTAATTACCCCAAAAGAATACAACATTCCTTTATAACAAAACCATTGAGATTTGAATGTATGCTCAATGTTTTGCTTTTGTGCAATTCACTTTGCTGTTGCAAATTGACACTCCCCTCCTCCAAAAATAAAGATAAAAAATTCAACCCTTCCTTTTTTGACACTCCCCCCCCCCTCCAAAAAAAATTAGAAAAATTCAACCCTTCCTTTTTTTCTTCATCTCCCCTCACCCTTTTTCCAAACCCACCCACCCCCCTTCCCCCCAAAAAAATACCACTCCCCTCTTTTTTTGACAAAATATTTTTATCCCCCCACTCTTGTTCCAACCAACCCAAACCAAAAAATAAAATAAAAAATTTACCTTCCTTTTTTTCTACAAAATATTTTTTTGTATCCCCTTCCCCCCCCCCTTTTCCAAACAAAAAATTCTTTCCCTCTAGTTTGGTCATAATCTCATTATGATAATATTAACCCCCAAAAAAATGTTTAAGAAATTTTCTTTTTATTTCTGAACTTTGAAAGGAGAAAAATCCCCTCCCCTTCCAATGTATTCCATCTCCTTCAAATTTCCATTGGAATTTGCAACCATAATTACCCATTTAAATAAGTTTAAAAAAAATATTGATTGATCCCTTTGTATAATGGAAACTTGGGGTATAATTTCAGAGAGATTCATACACTTTAACACAAGTTATGTCAGGAAACTATAAAAATGCTTATTTGGGCCCTTTTTAGCTCACCTGTCCCGAAGGGACAAGTGAGCTTATGCCATCACTTGGCGTCCGTCGTCGTCCGTCGTCTGTCGTCCGTCGTCTGTCGTCCGTCGTCTGTCGTCGTAAACTATTTCAAGAATCTTCTCCTCTGAAACTACTGGGCCAAATACTTTCAAACTTTAACTGAATGTTCCTTAGGGTATGTAATTTATAAATTGTATCCGAAGTTTTGATCTATCAACAAACATGGTCGCCATTGCTAAAAATAGAACATAGGGGTCAAATGCAGTTTTTGGCTTATAACTCAAAAACCAAAGCATTTAGAGCAAATCTGACATGGGGTAATATTGTTTATCAGGTCAAGATCTATCTGCCCTGAAATTTTCAGATGAATCAGACAACCCGTTGTTGGGTTGCTGCCCCTGAATTGGTAATTTTAAGGAAATTTTGCTGTTTTTTGTTATTATCTTGAATATTATTATAGATAGAGATAAACTGTAAACAGGAATAATGTTCAGCAAAGTAAGATTTACAAATAAGTCAACATGACGGAAATGGTCAGTTGACCCCTTTAGGAGTTATTGTCCTTTATAGTTAATTTTTAACCATTTTTCGTAAATCTTAGTAATCTTTTACAAAAATCTTCTCCTCTGAAACTACTGGGCCAAATACTTCCAAACTTTAACTGAATGTTCCTTAGGGTATCTAGTTTGTAAATTGTATCCGAAGTTGTGATCTATCAACAAACATGGTCGCCATTGCTAAAAATAGAACATAGGGGTCAAATGCAGTTTTTGGCTTATAACTCAAAAACCAAAGCATTTAGAGCAAATCTGACGTGGTTAATATTGTTTATCAGGTCAAGATCTATCTGCCCTGAAATTTTCAGATGAATCAGACAACCTGTTGTTGGGTTGCTGCCCCTGAATTGATAATTTTAAGGAAATTTTGCTGTTTTTGTTTATTATCTTGAATATAATTATAGATAGAAATAAACTGTAAACAGCAATAATGTTCAGCAAAGTAAGATCTTCAATTAAGTCAATTTGACCAAAATTGTCAATTGACCCCTTAAGGAGTTATTGCCCTTTAAAGACTTTTTTCACAATTTGTTCATCATGTTGACTTACTTTAAAAAATCTTCTCCTTTGAAACTGCTGTATCAATTTCAGCCAAACTTAGGCTAAATGAGTTTCAGAGTATCTAGTATAAATTTTATATTTTATTTCCTTGTATGTCAAGAAACATAGCTCCTATGGCTAAAATAGAACATAGGAGAAAATGATTATTTTTTTTGGCTTTTGAAGAAAATAGGACGATCCAAAAAACATTTAAATAAATTGAAAAGCCAAAATAATCATTGATGAGAGATTTAACCAAAAGAATTAAGGTGAGCGATTCAGGCTCTTGAGAGCCTCTTGTTTTTACCCTTATTTCCTACACTATTGGGAACATCACCCCCCAAATCAATCCCAACCTTCTTTTAGTGGTTATAAATCTTGTGTTAAAATTTTATTGATTTCTATTAACTTATACTAAAGTTATTGTCCATAAATCATCTGTTTTTCGGATGACGCTGATGACGACATGATACCAATATACGACCAAATTTTTTTTAATTTTTGCAGTCGTATAAAAATTTAAGATCATCACTTGCTTCATCTTCAGCAGTGTAATCAAATGCTATAACATTAAACAATACGAATGTTAGATGTGCATTTTGACAATAAATAGCTTTATATTTATACTTAAGGACAAAACATCTGAAAAAACAAAACTTATAAACAAAGTTTCAAAGAAGAGCTTAACCAAAATTACTTAAAGTATAGCCAAACCCAGAAATGGAACGAAGCTCTGTATCAGAGGGATATATTCCTTGTTTGAAATGATTTTCAAAACTGTATTATATTTATATTTGATAGAAATGGAAATTAATCAAATAAAACAGGGATTTAGTTATTGAACTACAAAAAAATCTGCAACATAAGTCTGACTCTTTTTTCAGATACGTAGTAATTTACAGATGGCTTGCTGTTATCACTGCTTAGGAAATTATCCTGTAAGTAATTTTTTAAATAAAGATTTGGACAAAAAATTGTGTCAAATTTAAGGTTAGAACATGTAGTTTAAAATGCCAGCTGACGATTACTTTTGACTTAAACCAGCATTGTTCAGAAGTTTGAAAGCTGGAATTGCATCTAGAAGTGCCATATCATGTTTCTTGCATTTATTGTATCTCTGCTCAAACTCAATGATATACTGTGGATTCATTATTATTTGTTGAATACCAATTTTTGTGGATTTCGTGGGTACATTTAAAACACGAATTCAAATGTTTAACAAACCGAAATTTTCTAAAGATTTGTATGCAGACTTTGGCAAAACCATGAAATCAAATATCCACGAAAATGCAGATGTTCATCAATCCATGAAAATTGGTACCACCCATGAAAATAAATGAACCCACAGTAATCAAAAATGCTTTCATCATCTCCTCTGTGGAACTAATCTAATATAGTATAAGCACCATAAGCCTGATCTATCTATGGACGTCAAGTTGGTTACCTATTCCCTATTCCCTATTCGTTACCTATTCCCTATTCCCTATTCGTTACCTATTCGTTACCTATTCCCTATTCCCTATTCGTTACCTATTCGTTACCTATTCCCTATTCCCTATTCGTTACCTATTCGTTACCTATTCGTTACCTATTCCCTATTCCCTATTCGTTACCTATTCGTTACTTATTCCCTATTCCCTATCGTTACCTATTCGTTACTTATTCGATTTTTAATATCCTTCCCCCTTTTTAATTAATTTTTAGTAAGTCCAATCTACCTATAGAATCACATGAGTGAACAGATGATCACATGATGCAAATCAGAACGAGGTTGATCCTTTGTAATGCAAAGTTAGACTATTTATTTAGGAGACAAAAAATTAAAATTTCGTATATGTTAGTGTTTGGATAGTCAGGAATTGTTCGTAGTTTGAAAGTTTTACTATAGTGATGTTATTCATAATTTTCATTTGACATGAAATTATGTTTGTAAACAATTTTCTTTGTTAATGTGTTTGCGCTGATAGAGAGGGCACGTGTGTTTAGGAAATTCCGAACAATGGCAGAGGAATTTATTATTTTGGATCCAGTGGTGGAAAACTGCAATGTTTTCCAAGACCAGGCAATAGTGGTGAAGGATGATGGTTCTCTTCAGTTGATTCATACTGGCGCTCCATCATCTTCACAGCCTACCCGTTTACATTCTGTTCCGAAGCGAGCGACAGTTGATAAAAACAAAAAGGGGGCGGAGCCTAATTATGTACCTTTTACCGCAAGTGTCGAAGTTAATCAACAGAGACCGGATTTGTTAGCTCAATACAATGAGCAATTGATTAACAATCAAAAACTTTATTTTGAACAGCAGAAAGCAATTAATGAGCTTACCAAGTCCGTAATTGAAATTAAAAATGCGGTTCTTCACAAAACAGCTGATTCGATTTGGCCTAGTGCGCCGACGCAGTTGAGAAACAATAGACGGGGCAAATCTCCGAATACTTTTTATGACAGTGTCTCGGAGGAGGAATCGGAACGGGATTATGAGTCTTCCCAGGAAGATGAGGAGGATCATGTGGCGGAGGAACCACCTCAAAAAAGAATAAAAGTTACGACGAGTATGTCCAAAATGGAAAAGATGAAAAAAGTTGAGAACATTTTGTCCAAGAAACCAAGATTAGGATCGCCGGTACACGATGAGATAGCAAAAATTGTTAATCAAGGGGCGGAGTCTGCCGTAGATCATAAAAATAAAGAAGTTCAGGAATTAGTGGATAAATTTGTTCGGCCAGAGAATTGTGAATTTCTAGAGGTTCCTAAAGTGAACAAAGTGCTGTGGAGTTCTAAGGAAACATCTAAACGTCTGAAAGATAATGACAGATCCTTGCAAAGAACCCAGGGGTATCTTGTTAAAGGGATGATACCGGTTGTTCAGCTAATGGAAAAGTCTTTGAAAAGCTCATCGGAAGAATCGGAAGAAACGTTTGAACTATCCCTGGACTCCCTTAATTTGTTGTTGTATGCTCATAGAGATCTGTCTAGTCAAAGAAGGAAGTTGCTAACGCCAGCTTTAGACAAAAAATATTTAGCCCTGAGCCACGAAGATGAGAAAATTTCGCCGAACTAGTTATTTGGGGACAGAGAAAATCTGGAACAACGGATGAAAGAAATAGACGATAGTACTAAACTGGGCAATAAAATGAAAGTTAAAAGTACATGGAACAGGGATAAGGCACATGTTCCTGAAGTTAAGGACACTTATTCTCGGAATGATAATTTTAAGTCTGACAATGCCAATGGAAGTTTCAAAGGGAAAAGTGGTTTTAAAAACAATTTTTTAGCCAAAAAGGCCCAGATTCGACGAGAGCAGAAGAAACCCTACAACAAGAAAGGAAAGGGGAATCTGGGTCATTAGAAATGGACACAGTTAGTAATAGTAATGTAAGTACATGTACATTATTAAATCTTAATTGTCTGCATAATACTACTGACAACTTTGTTGCGGGAAAAATATCTCAGTATAGTGAGACATGGAAAACAATTACAAGTGATAGAAACCTCTTGAATGTTGTATGTCAAGGTTATCACTTGGAATTTGAATGTGAACCATGTGGTACATGTTCACGGAAAGAAATTAAATTTAATGAAAGTGAACAAATAGTTATCGACAATCTGTTAACAAAATTTTTACACAAAAAGGTTATTGAACCTGTAATTCATCAGTATGGGGAAGTATTATCTAGTATTTTTATTAGGCCTAAAGCTGATGGATCATTTAGATTAATATTAAATTTAAGTAATCTGAATGAGCATTTGGAATATAAACATTTCAAGATGGAAACTTTCAAGTCAGCATTAGAATTAGTAAAAAATAAAAATTTCTTTGCAAAGTTGGATATAAAAGATGCATATTACAGCTTAGGAATAAAAAAGGAAGATAGAAAATTTTTGAGATTTACTTGGAAAGGTCAATTGTATCAGTTTACAGCTATGCCTAATGGTTTATCACCAGCTCCTCGCATTTTCACAAAGTTGTTAAAACCTGTGTTATCTTCTTTAAGGAAAGAAGGATATGTTAATTGTGCGTATATTGATGACATTTTATTGGTAGGGGATACTTATGAGGAATGTCTAAATAATGTTCAAGAAACAATGAAATTGTTTGATAGCCTTGGATTTACTATACATAAAGAAAAATCAGTTGTTGTGCCTGCTCAAAACATTGAATTTTTAGGATTCAGTATAGATTCTGTGAGCATGGTAGTGAAATTAGCACCAAAGAAAGTTGCAAATATTGTGGAATTATGCAGAACTTTGTTAAGGAAGTGTTTTGTTACCATACGTGAATTTGCGCAGTTAATTGGAAAATTGGTTGCTAGTGAACATGGTGTCTTATATGCACCAGTTTTTACAAAACTTTAGAAATACAAAAGGATGTTGAATTAAAATTGAATAAAGGGAATTTTGATGCTAAAATTATATTGTCAAATGAGAGTAAACAATGTATAAACTGGTGGATTGAAAACATTCATAATAGTTATAAACCAATTGTTTTTAAGCCACCAGATAGAAAAATTGAATCTGACAGTAGTATGTTAGGATATGGAGCTCTTGATGTAACAAATAATCTTACATTATCAGGTGTTTGGAGTTTGAGTGAACGTAATAAACATATAAATTTTTTGGAACTGAAAGCAGCTTTTCTTGCATTAAAAGCCTTTTGTTGCAGAACTCGTAATGAACATGTACAATTATTTCTTGATAATACAACTGCTATTAAGTATTTGAATAAAATGGGAGGAAGAAAAGAAGAGTTAAATAATTTAGCTAAAGAGATATGGTTGTGGTGTATACATAGACAAATTTGGCTTAGTGTTTTTCATATCCCAGGGAAGTTAAATATAAAAGCAGATGCGTTAAGCAGACACAAGTCTAATTCAGATATGGAATGGATGATTATTGATAGTATTTTTGAGTGTATAATGAATAAACTTGGTCCATGTGACATTGATTTATTTGCATCAAAACATAACAATAGATTAGAACAATATGTATCCTTTGGCCCGGATGTGAAGGCTTTGGCTGTTAATGCATTCTCTTTAACTTGGAATACATTTTATGCATATATATTCCCTCCTTTCAGTGTGATCAGTGCAGTGTTACAGAAAATTTGTCAGGAAAAAGCAACCGCATTAGTCATAGCACCTTTATTTTCAACACAGCCTTGGTTTCCGCAGCTACTACAAATGATTTGCGATCAACCATATATTTTGCCAAAAGTGGAAACGATTCTGATGAATCCCAAAACAAATCAAACTCATCCTTTGAAAAACATGAGATTGGCGGCTTTCAAGATCTCAGGAATAAAATGTGTGAGGGAGGAGTATCAGCGGAGGCTGCCGACATCATCATCAATTCCTGGAGAGATTCTACCAAAAAACAGTATGGGACATATATCAAAAAGTGGCTGCTTTTTTGTGACAAAGAAAAAACGGATCGATTTGATCCATCTGTAAATAGTGTATTAAAATTTTTGTTAGAATTGCATCTAAACGGCTTAGGATATAGTGCTGTTAATACTGCTAAATCAGCAGTATCTAGTTTTGTTTATCTTATTACTAATGTGCAAATTGGAAAACATTTTCATGTTAAACAATTTATGAAGGGAATATTTAATAAGAAACCTGTTTTACCTAGGTATAATTGTACCTGGAATGTGGAAATGGTGCTAAGTCTTTTAAAGACTTGGAACAAAGATATTACATTAAAAAACATAACATTTAAATTGGCTATGTTATTAGCTTTAACAACAGGTCAGAGAATGCAGAGTATTTTCTTAATAGATATTAGGAATTTGGAACTTGATACATACTCAGTTAAAATTAGATATGGAGACTTGCTTAAGCAAACTAGACCTGGATATCAGTTACCAGAGATATTTATAGAAGCATTTAAGCCAGATTATAGGATTTGTGTGGTTCATACATTACATGAATATTTAGAACGCACAAATAAATTAAGATTAAATAACACTCAATTGTTTTTGAGTTTCCAAAAACCGTATAAACCTGTAAAAAAGGGTACCATTGCTAAGTGGATTAAACAAGTTTTAATTATGGCTGGAATAGATATGACAATCTTTACACCTCATAGTACTAGAGGAGCTGCTACTTCCTATGTTAGTGGTCGAATTCCTATAGCTACAATTCTTCGCACAGCTGGATGGAGGAAAGATAGTGTGTTTCGAAAATTTTATCAAAGACCAATTACTAATGACAGCTCCTTCAGTAATGAAATCTTATTGGCCAAGAGAAAATAAGATAGTTTGTGTATATAAGGATGTATATAATTCCGAAATTTAGAATTAGTAGAGTTCCAAGTAGTGGAATATGTAGTGTTTTTAGTATAACTGTTGCTACTTTACATAGATTTTTACTGAAAGTGCAGAACTGAACTCTAAAGACTCATGTGATTCTATAGGTAGATTGGACTTACTAAATTAACAAATTAAACAAAACTTACCTAAGTTGTAGTTTGATGTTAATTTGGTAAGGTCCAATCTACCAGAATCACATGCCCGCCCGATTTGTGATTTGTGCCCACCCTCATTATGGAAGTTTCAGTTCCTGACTTTCTCCACTCTGAAGTCTGATTTGCATCATGTGATCATCTGTTCACTCATGTGATTCTGGTAGATTGGACCTTACCAAATTAACATCAAACTACAACTTAGGTAAGTTTTGTTTAATTTGTTAAATTATTCTTCTTCTTCCTCTTCTTCCTCTTCTTCCTCTTCTTCTTCCGCCACTTTAAAAATGAACTTGTCCGCAGCATTTCTCCAAAACTACTTGTCAGATTTACTTAGAGTTTCATAAAATGTTAGACTAATATGTCTAGGTGAGCCATCAATCGCTCATTTGTGCATTGGGGTCTATTAAGGGGTATTTTTGGGGGCAGAAAGAAGGGAGGGGTTTACTATAGAACCCTATGGGATTTTATTTTCTAAAATTTTCAAATGAATATAACTTGAAAACTGTAAGTGATAGATACATGCAGTCTTCAGAAATTATTAAAGGACAATAAAACAAATCACATCATCCCTACCCCCTTCAATTCGAGAATATGCTTTTAACTTGTAAACGGTCCAGATCCCCACCCCTAAACCATATATATTCTTGTATGGGACAATAAAACTAATCAAATGAAATTAAATAAAAGTTCCTGGGGGTCACCCCACCCCGTTCAATTTGAGAATGTACTATTATCTTGTAAACGGTCCAGATCCCCACCCCTAAACCATATATGTTCTTGAATAGGACGATAAAACAAATCAAATGAAATTAAATGGAAGTCCCCGGGGGTCATCCCCACCCCGTTCAATTTTAGAATGGGCTATTATCTTGTAAACGGTCCAGATCCCCACCCCTAAACCATATATATTCTTGTAGGGGACAATAAAACTAATCAAATGAAATTAAATGGAAGTTCCTGGGGGTCATCCTCACCCCGTTCAATTTGAGAATGTACTATTATCTTGTAAATGGTCCAGATCCCCACCCCTAAACCATATATTTTCTTGTAGGGGACAATAAAACAAATGAAATGAAATAAAAGGAAAGTCCCTATGGGGTCACCCCACCCCCTCTTGTTTGAAAACTTATAAACGGTCAACATCCCCACCCCGAAACTATATATATTCTTGTAAGGGACAATAAAACTAATCAAATGAAATTAAATGGAAGTTCCTGGGGTTCACCCCACCCCGTTCAATTTGAGAATGTACTATTATCTTGTAAATGGTCCAGATCCCCACCCCTAAACCATATATATTCTTGTAGGGGACAATAAAACAAATGAAATGAAATAAAAGGAAAGTCCATAGGGGGTCAGCCCACCCCCTCTTGTTTGAAAACTTGTAAACGGTCAACATCCCCACCCCTAAACTATATATATTCTTGTAAGAGACAATAAAACTAATCAAATGAAATTAAATGGAAGTTCATTGGGGTCACCCCCACCCCGTTCAATTTGAGAATGTACTATTATCTTGTAAATGGTCCAGATCCCCACCCCTAAACCATATATGTTCTTGTAGGGGACAATAAAACAAATAAAATGAAATGTAGGTAAAGTCCCTGGGGGTCACCACCACCCCTCCTGTTTGAATACTTGTAAATGGTGGAGATCCCCACCAGTAAGCCATATATATTCTTGTATGGGACAAAAAATCAAATCAAATGAACATGGGACCATATGAATTGCGAGTTATGGGAGCTTTGTTTGGGAGACTTCGTAACAGCATCCTGTTACAATTACTTCTTGTTGTTTATACTCTTATATCTGGTACTAGTTCTAAATTTGTTGAGGTAAAATGATCTTTTTATGACCTATTTATATGTGTTTGTGCTCAACCGATCCTTTTACTTTATGTTCGATACTCATTTGTTCCTTATTTGATTTTTATACGTTCTACCTTTTAACTGCTTTATGTCCGTATGTTTGAAGATGGATCTTGGTTCGAAGGGATGAAATCACCGTGTTAGCGCTTGCATAAAAAAAAAGATGTGGTATAATTGCCAATGAGACAACAACCCACAATAGACCAAAATGACACAGAAACTATCAACTATAGGTCAATGTACGGCCTTCAACAATGAGCATAGCCCAAACCGTGTAGTCACCTATAAAAGGCCCAGATATGACAATTTCAAACAATTCAAACAACAAAACTAACGGCCGTATTTCATATACAAAAAAATAACGGAAAACAAATATGTAACACAAAAACAAACGATAACTACTTAATTTCAGGCTCTTGTCTAGGGAGAGGCACATACTAACATAATGTGGTGGGGTTAAACATGTTAGCAGGGTGTACTTCGGTTCGGAGCATGCTATTACCTTGTTTAATTCGTTCCATCACTCGCTTATAATTCGCTTATAATACGTGTATCATACGTTGCACCTTTTAAAACATGATTTTCAATTGTTTTGTTGTCTCTGGTGGTAGATTTGGGTTCTTAGAGGTGATATAACTCTATAAGCGCATACGTACCCTTTCCAGAGCTCGGATAATACCCTGTTACTTATTCGTTCCTTATTCGCTTTTAATGCGCGGGGTAAGTATACGTTGCACCTTGAAATAAATCGTTTTTTAATTGTGTGCATGTCTCTGGTGGTAACAATGTGTTCTTAGAGAAGAAATGACCCTATTAGAGCGCATGTACCCGTTCCAGCGCTCGGTTAATACCCTGTTACCTATTCGTTACCTATTCGTTACCTATTCACTTATAATACGTTTGTTGTACGTTGCACCTTTTAGAAAAGGATTTTCACTTGTGTTCATGTCTCTGGTGGTAACAATGTGTAATTAGAGATGAAATGACCCTATTAGCGTGCATGTACCCGTTCCAGCGCTCGGTTATTACCCTGTTACCTATTCGTTACCTATTCACTTATAATACGTTTGTTGTACGTTGCACCTTTTAGAAAAGGATTTTGAATTGTGTCCAAGTCTCTGGTGGTAACAATGTGTTCTTAGAGATGAAATGACCCTATTAGCGCATATGTACCCGTTCCAGCGCTCGGTTAATACCCTGTTACCTATTCGTTACCTATTCGTTACTTATTCGCTTTATGTACGTTTGTTGTACGTTACACTTTTTAGAAAAGGTTTTTTACTTGTGTTCATGTCTCTGGTGGTTACAATGTGTATTTAGAGATGAAATGACCCTATAAGCGTGCATGTACCCATTCCAGCGCTCGGTTAATACCCTGTTACCTATTCGTTACCTATTCGTTACTTATTCGCTTTATATACGTTTGTTGTACGTTGCACTTTTTAGAAAAGCATTTTTACTTGTGTTCATGTCTCTGGTGGTAACAATGTGTAATTAGAGATGAAATGACCCTATTAGCGTGCATGTACCCGTTCCAGCGCTCGGTTAATACCCTGTTACCTATTCGTTACCTATTCGTTACCTTTTCACTTATAATACGTTTGATGTATGTTGCACCTTTTAGAAAAGGATTTTCAATTGTGTCCATGTCTCTGGTGGTAACAATGTGTTCTTAGAGATGAAATGACCCTTTTACTGCGCATGTACCCGTTCCAGCGCTCGGTTAATACCCTGTTACCTATTCGTTACCTATTCGTTACCTATTCACTTATAATACATTTGTTGTACGTTGCACCTTTTAGAAAAGGATTTCCACTTGTGTTCATGTCTCTGGAGGTAACAATGTGTAATTAGAGATGAAATGACCCTATTAGCGTGCATGTACCCGTTCCAGCGCTCGGATAATACCCTGTTACTTATTCGTTCCTTGTTCGCTTTTAATGCGCGGGGTAAGTATACGTTGCACCTTGAAATAAATCGTTTTTTAATTGTGTTCATGTGTCTGATGGTAACAATGTGTTCTTAAAAACGAAATGACCCTATTAGAGTGGATGTACCCGTTCCAGCGCTCGGTTAATACCCTGTTACCTATTCGTTACTTATTCGCTTTAAAAACGTTTGTTGTACGTTGCACCTTTTAGAAAAGGATTTTAACTTGTGTTCATGTCTCTGGTGGTAACAATGTGTAATTAGAGATGAAATGACCCTATTAGCGTGCATGTACCCGTTCCAGCGCTCGGTTATTACCCTGTTACATATTCATTACCTATTCACTTATAATACGTTTGTTGTACGTTGCACCTTTTAGGAAAGGATTTTCAATTGTGTCCATGTCTCTGGTGGTAACAATGTGTTCTTATAGATGAAATGACACTATTAGCGCGCATGTACCCGTTCCAGCGCTCGGTTAATACCCTGTTACCTATTCGTTACCTATTCGTTACCTATTCACTTATAATACGTTTGTTGTACGTTGCACCTTTTAGAAAAGGATTTTCAATTGTGTTCATGTCTCTGGTGGTAACAATGTGTTCTTAGAGATGAAATGACCCTATTAGCGCGCATGTACCCATTCCAGCGCTCGGTTAATACCCTGTTACCTATTCACGTAACTAATTGCTTAACTCCCCTTTATTGAAATACGTTTGTTGCTAGTGTTTCATGTCTCTGTAACAATGTGTTCTAAGAGATGAAATGACCCTATTAGCGCATATGTACCCGTTCCAGCGCTCGGTTAATATCCTGTTACCTATTCGTTACCTATTCGTTACTTATTCGCTTTAAATACGTTTGTTGTACTTTGCACCTTTTAGAAAATGATTTTCACTTATGTTCATGTCTCTGGTGGTAACAATGTGTAATTAGAGATGAAATGACCCTATTAGCGTGCATGTACCCGCTCCAGCGCTCGGTTAATACCCTGTTACCTATTCGTTACCTATTCGTTACCTATTCACTTATAATACGTTTGTTGTACGTTGCACCTTTTAGAAAAAGATTTTCATTTGTGTTCATGTCTCTGGTGGTAACAATGTGTTCTTAGAGATGAAACGACCCTATTAGCGCGCATGTACCCGTTCCAGCGCTCAGTTAATACCCTGTTACCTATTCGTTACCTATTCGTTACTTATTCGCTTATAATACGTTTGTTGTACGTTGCACCTTTTAGAAAAAGATTTACATTTGTGTTCATGTCTCTGGTGGTAACAATGTGTTCTTAGAGGCAGCACTCGCACCCGAAAAGTTGAAAGGGGTAAATATAAGTTGCAAAACTTGTTTCCCAATCCACTATAAATAAATATATTTAAATTAAAAAATAAAACGTGTGTTATGCGTTGTTCTTTAAAAAAAGAAATATGTTTGTGTTTCAGCGCTCGACTGATACCCTGTTACTTATTCGTTCCTTATTCGCTTTTAAAACGTGTGTAATGCGTTGCACTTTAAAAAGAAATATTTTTGTGTCTCTGGTGGTAACTGTCGGTTCTTAGAGGTGAAATAACCTTAATCGAACATATGTACCCGTTTCAGCGCTCGACTAATACCCTGTTACTTATTCGTTCCTTATTCGCTTTAAATACGCGTGCTATGCGTTGCACCTTGAAATAAGAAGTAACAAATAGGTAACAAGGTATTAGCCGAGCGCTGGAACGGGTACATACGCGCTAAAAGGGTTATTTCATCTCTAAGAACACATTGTTACCACCAGAGACATGAACACAAATGAAAATCCTTTTCTAAAAAGTGCAACGTACAACAAACGTATATAAAGCGAATAAGTAACGAATAGGTAACAGGGTATTAACCGAGCGCTGGAATGGGTACATGCACGCTAATAGGGTCATTTGATCTCTAATTACACATTGTTACCACCAGAGACATGAACAAAAGTAAAAATCCTTTTCTAAAAAGTGCAACGTACAACAAACGTATATAAAGCGAATAAGTAACGAATAGGTAACGAATACGTAACAGGGTATTAACCGAGCGCTGGAACGGGTACATATGCGCTAATAGGGTCATTTCATCTCTAAGAACACATTGTTACCACCAGAGACATGGACACAATTGAAAATCCTTTTCTAAAAGGTGCAACGTACAACAAACGTATTATAAGTGAATAGGTAACGAATAAGTAACCGGGTATTATCCGAGCGCTGGAACGGGTACACACGCGCTAATAGGGGTATTTTATCTATAAGAACACATTATTACCACCAGAGACATGAAAACAATTGAAAATCCTTTTTGAAAGGTGCAACGTACAACAAACGTATTATAAGTGAATAGGTAACAAGGTATTAACCGAGCGCTGGAATGGGTACATGCACGCTAATAGAGTCATTTCATCTCTAAGAAGACATTGTTACCACCAGAGACATGAACTTAATTGAAAAACGATTTATTTCAAGGTGCAACGTATACTTACCCCGCGCATTAAAAACGAATAAGGAACGAATAAGTAACAGGGTATTATCCGAGCGCTGGAACGGGTACATGCACGCTAATAGGGTCATTTCATCTCTAATTACACATTGTTACCACCAGAGACATGAACACAAGTAAAAATCCTTTTCTAAAAAGTGCATCGTACAACAAACGTATATAAAGCGAATAAGTAACGAATAGGTAACTAATAGGTAACAGGGTATTAACCGAGCGCTGGAACGAGTACATGCACTCTAATAGGGTCATTTCGTCTCTAAGAACACATTGTTACCACCAGAGACATGAACACAATTAAAAAACGATTTATTTCAAGGTGCAACGTATACTTACCCCGTGCATTAAAAGCAAACAAGGAACGAATAAGTAACAGGGTATTATCCGAGCCCTGGAACGGGTACATGCACGCTAATAGGGTCATTTCATCTCTAATTACACATTGTTACCTCCAGAGACATGAACACAAGTGGAAATCCTTTTCTAAAAGGTGCAACGTACAACAAATGTATTATAAGTGAATGGGTAACGAATAGGTAACGAATAGGTAACAGGGTATTAACCGAGCGCTGGAACGGGTACATGCGCGCTAATAGGGTCATTTCATCTCTAAGAACACATTGTTACCACCAGAGACATGAACACAATTGAAAATCCTTTTCTAAAAGGTGCAACGTACAACAAACGTATTATAAGTGAATAGGTAACAAATAGGTAACAGGGTATTAACCGAGCGGTGGAACGAGTACATGCGCGCTAATAGGGTCATTTCATCTCTAAGAACACATTGTTACCACCAGAGACATGGACTTAATTGAAAAACGATTTATTTCAAGGTGCAACGTATACTTACCCCGCGCATTAAAAGCGAATAAGGAACGAATAAGTAACAGGGTATTATCCGAGCGCTGGAACGGGTACATGCACGCTAATAGGGTCATATCATCTCTAATTACACATTGTTACCACCAGAGACATGAACACAAGTAAAAATCCTTTTCTAAAAAGTGCAACGTACAACAAACGTATATAAAGCGAATAAGTAACGAATAGGTAACAGGGTATTAACCGAGCGCTGGAATGGGTACATGCACGCTAATAGGGTCATTTGATCTCTAATAACACATTGTTACCACCAGAGACATGAACAAAAGTAAAAATCCTTTTCTAAAAAGTGCAACGTACAACAAACGTATATAAAGCGAATAAGTAACGAATAGGTAACGAATAGGTAACAGGGTATTAACCGAGCGCTGGAACGGGTACATATGTGCTAATAGGGTCATTTCATCTCTAAGAACACATTGTTACCACCAGAGACATGGACACAATTGAAAATCCTTTTCTAAAAGGTGCAACGTACAACAAACGTATTATAAGTGAATAGGTAACGAATAGGTAACAGGGTAATAACCGAGCGCTGGAACGGGTACATGCACGCTAATAGGGTCATTTCATCTCTAATTACACATTGTCACCACCAGAGACATGAACACAAGTTAAAATCCTTTTCTAAAAGGTGCAACGTACAACAAACGTATTTAAAGAGAATAAGTAACGAATAGGTAACGAATAGGTACATGTAACAGGGTATTAACCGAGTGCTGGAACGGGTACATGCACTCTAATAGGGTCATTTCGTCTCTAAGAACACATTGTTACCACCAGAGATATGAACACAATTAAAAAACGATTTATTTAAAGGTGCAACGTATACTTACCCCGCGCATTAAAAGCGAATAAGGAACGAATAAGTAACAGGGTATTATCCGAGCGCTGGAACGGGTACATGCACGCTAATAGGGTCATTTCATCTCTAATTACACATTGTTACCACCAGAGACATGAACACAAGTAAAAATCCTTTTCTAAAAAGTGCATCGTACAACAAACGTATATAAAGCGAATAAGTAACGAATAGGTAACGAATAAGTAACAGGGTATTAACCGAGCGCTGGAACGGGTACATATGCGCTAATAGGGTCATTTCATCTCTAAAAACACATTGTTACCACCAGAGACATGGACACAATTGAAAATCCTTTTCTAAAAGGTGCAACGTACAACAAACGTATTCTAAGTGAATAGGTAACGAATAGGTAACGAATAGGTAACAGGGTATTAACCGAGCGCTGGACCGGGTACATGCGCGCTAATAGTGTCATTTCATCTCTAAGAACACATTGTTACCACCAGAGACATGGACACAATTCAAAATCCTTGTCTAAAAGGTGCAGTGTACAACAAACGTATTATAAGTGAATAGGTAACGAATAGGTAACAGGGTAATAACCGAGCGCTGGAACGGGTACATGCACGCTAATAGGGTCATTTCATCTCTAATTACACATTGTTACCACCAGAGACATGAACACAAGTGAAAATCCTTTTCTAAAAGGTGCAACATACAACAAACGTATTATAAGTGAATAGGTAACGAATAGGTAACGAATAGGTAACAGGGTATTAACCGAGCGCTGGAACGGGTACATGCATGCTAATAGGGTCATTTCATCTCTAATTACACATTGTTACCACCAGAGACATGCACACAATTAAAAAACGATTTATTTCAAGGTGCAACGTATACTTACCCCGCGCATTAAAAGCGAATAAGGAACGAATAAGTAACAGGGTATTATCCGAGCTCTGGAAAGGGTACATATACGCTTATAGAGTTATATCACCTCTAAGAACCCAAATCTACCACCAGAGACAACAAAACAATTGAAAATCATGTTTTAAAAGGTGCAACGTATGATACACGTATTATAAGCGAATTATAAGCGAGTGATGGAACGAATTAAACAAGGTAATAGCATGCTCCTAACCGATGTACACCCTGCTAACATGTTTAACCCCACCACATTATGTTAGTATGTGCCACTCCCTAGACAAGAGCCTGAAATTAAGTAGTTATCGTTTGTTTTTGTGTTACATATTTGTTTTCCGTTATTTTTTTGTATATGAAATACGGCCGTTAGTTTTGTTGTTTGAATTGTTTGAAATTGTCATATCTGGGCCTTTTATAGGTGACTACACGGTTTGGGCTATGCTCATTGTTGAAGGCCGTACATTGACCTATAGTTGATAGTTTCTGTGTCATTTTGGTCTATTGTGGGTTGTTGTCTCATTGGCAATTATACCACTTCTTTTTTTTTTATGCAAGCGCTAACACAGTGATTTCATCCCTTCGAACCAAGATCCATCTTCAAACATACGGACATAAAGCAGTTAAAAGGTAGAACGTATAAAAATCAAATAAGGAACAAATGAGTATCGAACATAAAGTGAAAGGATCGGTTGAGCACAAACACATATAAATAGGTCATAAAAAGATCATTTTACCTCAACAAATTTAGAACTAGTACCAGATATAAGAGTATAAACAACAAGAAGTAATTGTAACAGGATGCTGTTACGAAGTCTCCCAAACAAAGCTCCCATAACTCGCAATTCATATGGTCCCATGTTTATTTGATTTGATTTTTTGTCCCATACAAGAATATATATGGCTTACTTGTGGGGATCTCCACCATTTACAAGTATTCAAACAGGAGGCGGTGGTGACCCCCAGGGACTTTACCTACATTTCATTTTATTTGTTTTATTGTCCCCTACAAGAATATATATGGTTTAGGGGTGGGGATGTTGACCGTTTACAAGATTTCAAACAAGAGGGGGTGGGATGACCCCCTCAGGACTTCCCTTTTATCTCATTTTATTTGTTTTATTGTCCCCTACAAGAACATATATGGTTTATGGGTGGGGATCTGGACCATTTACAAGATAATAGTACATTCTCAAATTGAACAGGGTGGGGGTGACCCCCCAGGAACTTCCAATTAATTTCATTTGATTAGTTTTATTGTCCCTTACAAGAATATATATAGTTTCGGGGTGGGGATGTTGACCGTTTATAAGTTTTCAAACAAGAGGGGGTGGGGTGACCCCATAGGGACTTTCCTTTTATTTTATTTCATTTGTTTTATTGTCCCCTACAAGAAAATATATGGTTTAATTAGGGGTGGGGATCTGGACCATTTACAAGATAATAGTACATTCTCAAATTGAACGGGGTGGGGATGACCCCCAGGAACTTCCATTTAATTTCATTTGATTAGTTTTATTGTCCCCTACAAGAATATATATGGTTTAGGGGTGGGGATCTGGACCGTTTACAAGATAATAGCCCATTCTAAAATTGAACGGGGTGGGGATGACCCCCGGGGACTTCCATTTAATTTCATTTGATTTGTTTTATCGTCCTATTCAAGAACATATATGGTTTAGGGGTGGGGATCTGGACCGTTTACAAGATAATAGTACATTCTCAAATTGAACGGGGTGGGGTGACCCCCAGGAACTTTTATTTAATTTCATTTGATTAGTTTTATTGTCCCATACAAGAATATATATGGTTTAGGGGTGGGGATCTGGACCGTTTACAAGTTAAAAGCATATTCTCGAATTGAAGGGGTAGGGATGACCCCCCAGGGACTCCCCTATATTTCATGTGATTTGTTTTATTGTCCTTTAATCATTTCTGAAGACTGCATGTATCTATCACTTACAGTTTTCAAGTTATATTCATTTGAAAATTTTAGAAAATAAAATCCCATAAGGTTCTATAGTAAACCCCTCCCTTCTTTCTGCCCCCCAAAATACCCCTTAATAGACCCCAATGCACAAATGAGCGATTGATGGCTCACCTAGACATATTAGTCTAACATTTTATGAAACCCTAAGTAAATCTGACAAGTAGTTTTGGAGAAATGCTGCGGACAAGTTTATTTTTAAAGTGGCGGAAGAAGAAGAGGAAGAAGAGGAAGAAGAGGAAGAAGAATAATAATAATTAATTAAAAAGGGGGAAGGATATTAAAAATCGAATAAGTAACGAATAGGTAACGATAGGGAATAGGGAATAAGTAACGAATAGGTAACGAATAGGGAATAGGGAATAGGTAACGGATAGGTAACGAATAGGGAATAGGGAATAGGTAACGAATAGGGAATAGGGAATAGGTAACGAATAGGTAACGAATAGGGAATAGGGAATAGGTAACGAATAGGTAACGAATAGGGAATAGGGAATAGGTAACGAATAGGGAATAGGGAATAGGTAACCAACTTGACGTCCATGATCTATCTTACCTTCACAAAAAGCTTGTCCAACTCAGTTATCAGCTTATCTACTCTTTCATCAACATTCAAATCACTGAGATCTACTTTTAGGGCTACTTACCTTGGTTTTCCTTGTAATGACAAAGCTAAAGCCAAACCTCTCTTCTTCTTGCCAAGATCAGTCATGAGTTGCCACATTTATACGTCATTTTTTCATTGTTGATAACTTTTGTCTTTGGTCAAACCGGGTGGGTTTTTGTAACTAGGTGCTGTTGGCAGTTGCCATCTTTATTAGCTCTGCCACCACTGTTGATTAAATTATTACGGGCTTCAACATTTTCAATATAAATTATTATACCCCGCTTTAAAAAAGGGGGGGGGGTATACTGTTTTACCTCTGTCTGTCCTTCCGTCAGTCCGTCCTTCTGTCAGTCCGTCCGTCCGTCCCATGAATATTTTTCGTCGCATTTTTCTCAGGAACTACCATACAAGGATTTCTGAAATTTGGTTTCAGGATTTATATAAGTCAGCTATACCGTGTGATGCGTTTTCAGATTCATCACTCGACAACTTCCTGTTTACCGAACACTTGCATATTTTTACACTATTAATATTATCCACTTGTAGCGGGGGTATCATCAGTGAGCAGTAGCTCGTAGTTTCACTTGTTTTGTCTATTATAATGTCTTTACTAAACTATTAACTAAACCCATAGTAACATATACCTTAAAACAATAGAAAAAAATAATAGAAAACACAATAGTTACCAAAGGCAACCCCACAAACAGCAATCACTGAATTTACATGCTCCTTACTTGGGACAGGCACATACAGAATGTAGGAGGGTTAAACATTTTTGCTAATCCCCCCACCCTCCCCCTAACCAAGAACAGTGGTGTTACAGTACAATATATGAACAAACTATAAAAATCAGTTGAAAAGGCTTTACAAATCAGATTGTAATGTTAAATTCTCTCTTATTATAAGTAATAGGATAACTATATTTGGTATGTGCGTACCTTGCAAGGTCCTCATGGGCGTCAGACAGTTTTCACTTGACCTCAACCTCATTTCATGGATCAGTGAACAAGGTTAAGTTTTGGTGGTCAAGTCCATATGTCAGATACTATAAGCAATAGGTCTAGTATATTCAGTGTACAATTTGGAAATTAGTATGGTGTTCATTATCACTTAACTAGTATATATTTGTTTAGGGGCCAGCGGAAGGACGCCTCCGGGTGCGAGAATTTCTCGCTACATTGAAGACCTGTTGGTGACCTTCTGCTGTTGTTTTTTCTGTGGTCGAGTTGTTGTCTCTTTGACACATTCCCCATTTCCATTCTCAATATGATTGATACAAAGCAGAAAAAACAACTAACAAAAACACAGACTGGACGTGGCTGTACGTATAGATTATAACATGCCCTTTTCCATATTGGCCCTGGTATCATCCCGAGACTCCCATATCGGCCTCGAGGCTTTAGCTGAGGGCCTATATGGGTGGAGGGATGATACCAGGGCCAATATGGAAAAGACATGTTATAATCTTTTTATCACATATTTAATTTCTGCAGAAAAGAGAAAAAGGGTCAATTATAACAATTTAATGAAAGATAAAAGGTAAAATCTTAAACATTTTATCACAAACGTATCGTTAAGGATGCAGTGACGTCACATCATTTAGAATCAGGGCACAATATCAATATGCTCTTTTTTGCCCTGGGCAATTTTGAGGTTATTGCATATGCAAAACCAGACGTATTCGTAACAAATATGTGATAAATTTATATATTCCCACAACAAACAAAACAATAAGTACAGATCTTAGAGTACTCGCAGTTACTGACAGTTGCTTTGAACTAGCTATCTGTATCATGAGTACTATTATATGCTAATTGAACTTTACATTGATCTGATGAGTCAAGCTCCTAAATTTCAACTGAATTTTATTTGATTTATTAATTTCTCATTGTTATATATTTTTTCAGGTCTTTTTTTTTTTAGTTTGCTTTGATTTACGGGTTTTGCTCATTGTTGGAGGCTGTACAGTGACCTATAGACTCTAACATCTACAACATTTGGTCTTTGATAGATATGTGTCTCGTTGGCAATCTTTCTTACCAATTCGCCTTATTTTACATATATATTGTCGTAAATGTGTTATATGATGACTTTAATAAGTGATGTTTGTAGAGTTGTAATGTATTGAATGTGAAGTTTTATTTGCTTTATATTTGATTAGAAAGTCTGTGAACTGGTGCTAGATACAATATCAGGATTGCAAGACAGTAATCCAAGCAACATAACAGATCAATCCCAGATTAATGTTCCTGAAGGCTGTTCACGCCACCTTGTGTTAACGTTGTGTAAAGAATCACAGATTTTTCCATATTGTATTAAGTTATTAGTTGCGTCTTTGAAGGTAAGGTTAATAAGAGAATGCATTCCATTTGTCAGGAAATATCAGTAAAACATGAGAAAGCTTAATCCAGACTTTCAAGTATCATTTATACAGATTGCAGAAGTTAACTACATTTTTGCAGGTTTTTTGTCGAGCCTGCGACTTTTGTCGCAGAAAGCTCAACATAGGGATAGTATCCGGCAGCTGCAGCGGGGTCGTTAGCTAACTTCTTAAAAGATGGGAGACCTGGATGCTTCATACTTGTATATAGATGCCTCATGTTACAAAGTTTCCGTCAGTCACATGTTCAATGTCCTTGACCTCCTTTTCATGGTTCAGTGACTACTTGAAAAAAAAGTTAAGATTGTTTGTAATGTTAAATTCTCTCTTATTATAAGTAATAGGATAACTATATTTGGTATGTGCGTACTTTGCAAGGTCCTCATGCCCGTCAGACAGTTTTCAGTAGACCTCAACCACATTTCATGGATCAGTGAAAAAGGTTAAGTTTTGGTGGTCAAGTCCATATGTCAGATACTATAAGCAATAGGTCTAGTATATTCAGTTTATGGAAGGACTGTAAGGTGTACATGTCCAACTGACAGGTGTCATCTGATCTTGACCTCATTTTCATGGTTCAGTGGTTATAGTTAAGTTTTTGTCTTTTGGTCTGATTTTCTTATACTGTATGCAATAGGTCTACTATATTTAGGTAATGGAATGATTGTAATGTGTACATGTCTAGCTGGCAGGTGTCATCTGACCTTGTTCTCATTTTCATGGTTCAGTGGTCAAAGTTAAGTTTTTGAGTTTTGGTCTTTTTTCTAATACTAGGTATATGTCAACTATATTTGGTACATTGAAATATTTTATGATCTATATGTCAGTCGTGCAGGTTTTATTTGACCTTGACCTCATTTCATGGTTCATTGCTCAGTGTTAAGTTTTTGTGCTTTGATCTGTTTATCTTAAACTATAAGCATATAGGTCAACTATATTTATTGTATGGCAGAATTGTTAGCTGTACATGGCTGTGACGGTTAGATTTAGGACTATTAAAGAAGGCGAGACATTTCAGCGTGTGCACACTAGTTAGACAATAACTTGTTTAAGTGTATGGATCTCTCTGAAATTGTACTACAAGGTTCCTTACCACAAGGAAAGGATGTTATTAAGTCTTGGGATAATTGCTCTATGATAGTAGAGGGGCATTATGTTTTCTTGTCTGTACGTCCGTTGGTCTACGTCCGTTCGTCTGTCGTACCGTTCGTCAGGATTCAGGTTTAAGTTTTCGGTCAAGGTAGTTTTTGATAAAGTTGAAGTCCAATCAACTTTAAACTTAGTACACATGTTCCCCATGATATGATCTTTCTAATTTAAATGCCAAATTAAAGTTTTGACCCCAATTTCACAGTCCACTGAACATAGAAAATGATAGTGCGAAGTTCAGGTTAAAGTTTTTGGTCAAGGTAGTTTTTATACGCCCGTCGTCTTTTAGACGGGACGTATTATGGTATACCGTTGTCCGTCCGTCCGTCCGTCGTCCACACTTCGGACAATAACTCAAAAACGCTTTCACCAATTTCCATGAAACTTAAGTGAATTGTTTATATCTATTGACGTAAGCTCCCTTTCGTTTTTTTTTAATTTCAGATTTTAAGTTTTGGATTTATGGGGCTTTATTCATAAAAAAGGGGGGATTTTCAACACTTCGGACAATAACTCAAAAAGGCTTTCACCAATGTCCATGAAACTTTGGTGAATTGTTTATATCTATTGATGTAAGCTCCCTTTCAATTTTTATAAATTTCAGATTTTAAGTTTTGGATTTATGGGGCTTTATTCATAAAAAAAGGGGGATTTTCAACACTTCGGACAATAACTCAAAAAGGCTTTCACCAATGTCCATGAAACTTTGGTGAATTGTTTATATCTATTGATGTAAGCTCCCTTTCAATTTTTATAAATTTCAGATTTTAAGTTTTGGATTTATGGGGCTTTATTCATAAAAAAAGGGGGATTTTCAACACTTCGGACAATAACTCAAAAAGGCTTTCACCAATGTCCATGAAACTTTGGTGAATTGTTTATATCTATTGATGTAAGCTCCCTTTCAATTTTTATAAATTTCAGATTTTAAGTTTTGGATTTATGGGGCTTTATTCATAAAAAAAGGGGGATTTTCAACACTTCGGCCAATAACTCAAAAAGGCTTTCACCAATGTCCATGAAACTTTGGTGAATTGTTTATATCTATTGATGTAAGCTCCCTTTCAATTTTTATAAATTGCAGATTTTAAGTTTTGGATTTATGGGGCTTTATTCATAAAAAAAAGGGGGATTTTCAACACTTCGGACAATAACTCAAAAAGGCTTTCACCAATGTCCATGAAACTTTGGTGAATTGTTTATATCTATTGATGTAAGCTCCCTTTCAATTTTTATAAATTTCAGATTTTACATTTCCGTGTTATGAATTTTTATGCTTAAAAAAGGGGGGATTTTCCAATTTTGGGACAATAACTAACACTTTCACAAAATTTTATGCAACTTTAATAAATTGTTTATATCTATTGACATAAGCTCCCTTTCCATTTTTATAAATTTTAGATTTTACGTTTTCTTAAGTAATGAATTTTTATACTTTAAAAAGGGGGATTTTATGAAACTTTGGTGAATATATTAATGTAACATCCCTTTTGATTTGTATATATATTTCTAGTTGATCATATTAATTCATTTAAAGCATAAAAGACAAGTTAAAAGAGCAACGGGCGTATCATGCGCTAAAGCGCAGCCCTTTATTGATGAAGTTGAACTCCAATCAACTTGAAACTAAGTACACATGTTCCCTATCCTATGATCTTTCTAATTTAAATGCCAAATTAGAATTCTGATCCCCATTTCACGGTCCACTGAACATGGAAAATGATAGTGCAAGTGGGGCATCCGTGTACTATGGACACATGCTTGTTTCCAATTATTTTAGGAATTCATATTTTTTTTTGAAAATTTCAAATTTTTGAAAAGTCTCGAGAAGAAATCTTCAATTGCACAGTATTGCGCAAAAGATCTTTGACCACATTTATTTTGTGTAAGAAACCTATATTATGTCAAAAATTTGATCACATTCAGAATTCAAACAGTATCAAGCTTGAATAATGCTTCCAAATTTGCCCCAACTGTTCAGGGTTCCACCTCTGCGGTAGTATCAGGCTGCGCTCAGCAAAGCATTTTATTTTCATTAAAAAGGGTGATTCTGCAGTTTTGGACAAAAACTCAAAAACACTTTCACCAATTTGCAGAAATTTGGTGAATTGTTTATATCTATTGACATGAACTCCCTTTTGAATTTTAAAATTTTTGATTTTACATTTCTGAGTTACAGGGTTTTATTCATTAAAAATAAAAAAATTAAAATCCAGTTTTCGGACAATAACTCAAAAATGCTTTCAGCAGTTTTCATAAAACTATGACGTAAGCTTCCTTTTAGTTTTTAGCTCACCTGGCCCACAGGGCCAAGTGAGCTTTTCCCATCACATTGCGTCTGTCGTTGTCTGTCATCCGTCGTCGTTAACTTTTACAAAAATCTTCTCCTCTGAAACTACTGGGCCAAATAAACCAAACTTGGCCACAATCATCATTGGGGTATCTAGTTTAAAACAAGTGTCCGGTGACCCAGCCAACCAACCAAGATGGCCGCCATGGCTAAAAATAGAACATAGGGGTAAAATGCAGTTTTTGGCTTATAACTCAAAAACCAAAGCATTTAGAGCAAATTTGACTGGGTAAAATTGTTTATCAGTTCAAGATCTATGTGTCCTGAAATTTTCAGATGAATCGGACAACCCGTTGTTGGGTTTCTGCCCCTAAATTGGTAATTTTAAGGAAATTTTACTGTTTTTGGTTATTATCTTGAATACTATTATAGACAGAGATAAACTGTAAACCGCAATAATGTTCAGGAAAGTAAGATGTACAAATAAGTCAACATGACCGAAATGGTCAATTGACCCCTTTAGCAGTTATTGCCCTTTATAGTCAATTTTTAACCATTTTTCGTAAATCTTAGTAATCTTTTACAAAATTCTTCTTCTCTGAAACTACTGGGCCAAATTCATTCAAACTTGGCCACAATTATCTTTGGGGTATCTAGTTTAAAAAATGTGTCCGGTGACCCAGCCATCTAACCAAGATGGCCGCCACGGCTAAAAATAGAACATAGGGGTAAAATGCAGTTTTTGGCTTATAACTCAAAAACAAAAGCATTTAGAGCAAATCTGACAGGTGTAAAATTGTTTATCAGGTCAAAATCTATCTGCCCTGAAATTTTCAGATGAATCGGACAACCCTTTGTTGGGTTGCTGCCCCTGAATTGGTAATTTTAACGAAATTTTGCTGTTTTTGGTTATTATCTTGAATATTATTATAGATAAAGATAAACCGTAAACAGCAATAATGTTCGGCATAGTAAGATTTACAAATAAGTCAACATGAACGAAATGGTCAATCGACCCCTAAGGAGTTATTGTCCTTACATAGTCAATTTTTAACAATTTTCATAAAATTTGTAAATTTTTACTAACATTTTCCACTGAAACTACTAGGCCAAGTTCATTATAAATAGAGATAATTGTAAGCAGCAAGAATGTTCAGTAAAGTAAGATGTACAAACACATCACCATCACCAAAACACATTTTTGTCATGAATCCATCTGCTTCCTTTGTTTAATATTCACATAGACCAAGGTGAGCGACACAGGCTCTTTAGAGCCTCTTGTTTTATTTGTATATGAATATACTTGTTTATATATACTTTAAAATATCAGCTGTGGGTCACTGTATGAATCTTTTAGTTAAGTTGGCACAGAAAACAACTTTAAAATGGTATCAAGCAGCTGATATTTTACAATATTAAACTATATGTATAGAACCCACTGGAGACAACACTGTATAATCCATATAAAGAAAATCTTATAATCCATTTATTGGTTGTATTATAATGAGTAAGTGTGTTTTTTTGTGACAGAAATGATTGTTGTTTATTTGTTTACCAGCAAATAGGATGAGTACTTGGTTAGTTCAAACTTATCAATGTCAGCTCACATATTATGAGAATGAGTCTTAATGTCTAGGTCAAGCATATTTCAAATATGATATATGTTATTCTAAATTAAAAAGAAAAAGATTGAAACAGACAAAGGGAGATAAAAATGTGCATTCTTCCTTGGTTTAAACATCCATAAGAAACAAAGGGAGATAAAAATGTGCATTCTTCCTTGGTTTAAACATCCATAAGAAAAATAAATGATGTTGGTACATTAGGAAATTGATAGCTAACAAACATGCGTGTATAATATCAAACTAATTTTACACATATCTATGGCAACATGATGTTCTGCTATAACATTGCATGTCATGATATTGATAAAATTGTTTTAAATAGAACATAGGGGTAAAATGTAGATTTTGGCTTATAACTCTGAAACCAAATTTAAGCATTTAGAGCAAATCTGACATGGGGTAAAATTGTTTATCAGGTAAAGATCTATCATCACTGAAATTTTCAGACGAATCGGACAACCGGTTGTTGGGTTGCTGCCCCTGAATTTGCAATTTTAAAGAAATTATACTGTTTTTAGCTCACCTGGCCCAAAGGGCCAAGTGAGCTTTTCTCATCACTTGGCGTCCGGCGTCCGTCGTCGTCCGTCGTCGTCGTCATCGTCCGTCGTCGTCGTCCTGCGTTAACTTTTACAAAAATCTTCTCCTCTGAAACTACTGGGCCAAATTTAACCAAACTTGGCCACAATCATCATTGGGGTATCTAGTTTAAAAAATGTGTCCGGTGACCCGGCCAACCAACCAAGATGGCCGCCATGGCTAAAAATAGAACATAGGGGTAAAATGCAGTTTTTGGCTTATAACTCAAAAACCAAAGCATTTAGAGCAGATCTGACATGGGGTAGAATTGTTAAACAGGTGAAGATCTATCTGCCATGAAATTTTCAGATGAATCGGATAACCCGTTGTTGGGTTGCTGCCCCTGAATTAGTCATTTTAAGGAAATTTTGCTGTTTTTGGTTATAATCTTGAATATTATTATAGATAAAGATAAACAGTCAACAGCAATAATGTTCAACAAAGTAAGATTTACAAATATGTCAACATGACTGAAATGGTCAGTTGACCCCTTTAGGAGTTATTGCCCTTTATAGTCAATTTTTAACCATTTTTCGTAAATCTTAGTAATATTTTACAAAAATCTTCTCCTCTGAAACTACTGGGCCAAATTAATCCAAACTTGGCCACAATCATCTTTTGGGTTAGTAGTTTGAAAAATGTGTCCGGTGACCGGGCCATCAAACCAAGATGGCTGCCATGGCTAAAAATAGAACATGGGGTAAAATGCAGTTTTTGGCTTATAACTCGAAACCCAAAGCATTTAGAGCAAATCTGACAGGGGTAAAATTGTTTATCAGTTCAAGATCTATCTGCCCGGAAATTTTCAGATGAATCGGACAACCCGTTGTTGGGTTGCTGGCCCTGAATTAGTAATTTTCAGGAAATTTTGCTCTTTTTAGCTCACCTGGCCTAAAAGGCCAAGTGAGCTTTTCTCATCACTTGGCGTCCGGCGTCCGTCGTCCGTCGTCGTCGTCCGTCGTCGTCGTTAACTTTTACAAAAATCTTCTCCTCTGAAACTACTGGGCCAAATTAAACCAAACTTGGCCACAATCATCATTGGGGTATCTAGTTTAAAAAATGTGTCCGTAGACCCGGCCAACCATCCAAGATGGCCGCCATGGCTAAAAATAGAACATAGGGGTAAAATGCAGTTTTTGGCTTATAACTCAAAAACTAAAGCATTTAGAGCAAATCTGACATGGGGTAGAATTGTTAAACAGGTGAAGATCTATCTGCCCTGAAATTTTCAGATGAATCGGATAACCCGTTGTTGGGTTGCTGCCCCTGAATTAGTAATTTTAAGGAAATTTTGCTGTTTTTGGTTATTATCTTGAATATTATTATTGATAGAGATAAACTGTAAACAACAATAATGTTCAGCAAAGTAAGATTTACAAATAAGTCAACATGACCGAAATGGTCAGTTGACCCCTTTAGGAGTTATTGCCCTTTATAGTCAATTTTTAACCATTTTTCGTAAATCTTAGTAATATTTTACAAAAATCTTCTCCTCTGAAACTACTGGGCCAAATTAATCCAAACTTGGCCACAATCATCTTTTGGGTTAGTATTTTGAAAAATGTGTCCGGTGACCCGGCCATCAAACCAAGATGGCCGCCATGGCTAAAAATAGAACATGGGGTAAAATGCAGTTTTTGGCTTATAACTCAAAAATCAAAGCATTTAGAGCAAATCTGACGGGGTGAAATTGTTTATCAGTTCAAGATCTATCTGCCCTGAAATTTTCAGATGAATCGGACAACCTGTTGTTGGGTTGCTGGCCCTGAATTAGTAATTTTAAGGAAATTTTGCTGTTTTTGGTCATTATCTTGAATATTATTATTGATAGAGATAAACTGTAAACAACAATAATGTTCAGCAAAGTAAGATTTACAAATAAGTCAACATGACCGAAATGGTCAATTGACCCCTTTAGGAGTTATTTCCCTTTATAGTCAATTTTTTACCATTTTTCGTAAATCTTAGTAATCTTTTACAAAAAATCTTCTCCTCTGAAACTACTGGGTTAAATTAATCCTAACTTGGCCACAATCATTTTTGGGGTATTTAGTTTAAAAAATGTGTCCGGTGACCCGGCCATCCAACCAAGATGGCCGCCATGGCAATAATAGAACATAGGGGTAAAATGCAGTTTTTGGCTTATAACTCAAAAACCAAAGCATTTAGAGCAAATCTGACAGGTGTAAAATTGTTTATCAGGTCAAGATCTATCTGCCCTTAAATTTTCAGATGAATCGGACAACCCTTTGTTGGGTTGCTGCCCCTAAATTGGTAAGTTTAAGGAAATTTGGCTTATTAGCTCACCTGGCCCGCAGGGCCAAGTGAGCTTTTCCCATCACTTGGCGTCCGTCGTCGTCCGTCGTCGTTAACTTTTACAAAAATCTTCTCCTCTAAAACTACTGGGCCAAATTAAACCAAACTTGGCCACAATCATCATTGGGGTATCTAGTTTAAAAAATGTGTGGCGTGACCCGGCCAACCAACCAAGATGGCCGCCATGGCTAAAAATAGAACATAGGGGTAAAATGCAGTTTTTGGCTTATAACTAAAAAACCAAAGCATTTAGAGCAAATCTGACATGGGGTAAAATTGTTTATCAGGTCAAGATCTATCTGCCCTCAAATTTTCAGATGAATCCGACAACCCGTTATTGGGTTGCTGCCCCTGAACTGGTAATTTTAGGTAATTTTTGCTGTTTTTGGCTATTATCTTGAATATTATTATAGATAGAGATAAACTGTAAACTGCAATAATGTTCAGCAAAGTAAGATTTACAAATAAGTCAACATGACCAAAATGGTCAGTTGACCCCTTTAGGAGTTATTGACCTTTATAGTCAATTTTTAACCATTTTTCCTAAATCTTAGTAATCTTTTACAAAAATCTTCTCCTCTGAAACTACTGGGCCAAATTAATCCAAACTTGGCCACAATCATATTTGGGATATCTAGTTTAAAAAATGTGTGGCGTGACCCGGTCAACCAACCAAGATGGCCGCCATGGCTAAAAATAGAACATAGGGGTAAAATGCAGTTTTTGGCTTATAACTCAAAAACCAAAGCATTTAGAGCAAATCTGACATGCGGTAAAAGTGTTTATCAGGTCAAGATCTATCTGTCCTGAAATTTTCAGATGAATCGGACAACCTGTTGTTGGGTTGCTGCCCCTGAATTGGTAATTTTTAGGAAATTTTGCTGTTTTTGGTTATTATCTTGAATATTATTATAGATAGAGATAAACTGTAAACAGCAATAATGTTCAGCAAAGTAAGATTTACAAATAAGTCAGCATGACCAAAATGGTCAGTTGACCCCTGAAGGAGTTATTGCCCTTTATAGTCAATTTTTAACCATTTTTTCGTAAATCTTAGTAATCTTTTACAAAAATCTTCTTCTCTGAAACTACTGGGCCAAATTAAACTAAACTTGACCACAGTCATCATTGGGGTAACTTGTTTAAAAAATGTGTGACGTGACCTGGCCAATCAACCAAAATGGCTGCCACGGCTAATAATAGAACATAGGGGTAAAATGCAGTTTTTGGCTTATAACTCAAAAACCGAAGCATTAAGAGAAAATCTGACAGGGTTTAATTGTTTATCAGGTCAAGATCTATCTGCCCTGATGTTTTCACATGGATCGGATAACCCGTTGTTAGGTTACTGTCCTGAATTGGTAATTTTAAGGAAATTTTGCCGTTTTTAGCTCACCTGGCCCGAAGGGCCAAGTGAGCTATTCCCATCACTTTGCATCCGGCGTCCGTCGTCGTCGTCTGTCGTCGTCCGTCGTCCGTCGTCCGTCGTCGTTAACTTTTACAAAAATCTTCTCCTCTGAAACTACTGGGCCAAATTTAACCAAACTTGACCAAAATCATCATTGGGGTATCTAGTTTAAAAAAGGTGTGGCGTGACCCGGTCAACCAACCAAGATGGCCGCCACGGCTAAAAATAGAACATAGGGGTAAAATGCAGTTTTTGGCTTATAACTCAAAAACCAAAGCATTTAGAGCAAATCTGACATGGGGGTAAATATGTTTATCAGGTCCAGATCTATCTGCCCTGAAATTTTCAGATGAATCGGTCAACCCGTTGTTGGGTTGCTGCCCCTGAATTGGTCATTTTGAGGAAATTTTGCTGTTTTTGGTTATTATCTTGAATATTATTATAGATAGAGATAAGCTGTAAACAGCAATAATGTTTGGCAAAGTTAGATTTACATGTAAGTCAACATGACCGAAATGGTCAGTTGACCCCTTTAGGAGTTATTGCCCTTTATAGTCAATTTTTAACCATTTTTCATAAATCTAAGTAATCTTTTACAAAAATCTTCTCCTCTGAAACTACTGGGCCAAATTAATCCAAACTTGGCCACAATCATCTTTGGGGTATCTAGTTTAAAAAATGTGTGGCGTGACCCGGTCAACCAACCAAGATGGCCGCCACGGCTAAAAATAGAACATAGGGGTAAAATGCAGTTTTTGGCTTATAACTCAAAAACCAAAGCATTTAGAGCAAATCTGATGTGGGGTAAAAATGTTTATCAGGTCAAGATCTATCTGCCCTGAAATTTTCAGATGAATCGGTCAACCTGTTGTTGGGTTGCTGCCCCTGAATTGGTAATTTTGAGGAAATTTTGCCGTTTTTGGTTATTATCTTGAATATTATTATAGATAGAGATAAACTGTAAACAGCAATAATGTTCAGCAAAGTAAGATTTACAAATAAGTCAACATGACGGAAATGGTCAGTTGACCCCTTTAGGAGTTATTGCCCTTTATAGTCAATTTTTAACCATTTTTCGTAAATCTTAGTTATCTTTTACAAAAATCTTCTCCTCTGAAACTACTGGGCCAAATTAATTCAAACTTGGCCACAATCATCTTTGAGGTACCTTGTTTGAAAAATGTGTCCGATGACCTGGCCATCCAACCAAGATGGCCACCACGGCTAAAAATAGAACAGGGGTAAAATGTAGTTTTTTGCTTACAACTCTGAAACCAAATCAGTTAGAGGAAATCTGACAAGGAGTTTAATTGTTAATCAAGTCAATATATATCTGCCCTGAAATATTCAAATGAATTGGACAACCTGTTGTTGGGTTGCTGCCCTCCAATTGGTAATTTTTAAAGAAATTTTGCTGTTTTTGGTTATTATCTTGAATACTATTATAGATAGCGATAAACTGTAAACAGCGATAATGTTCATCAAAGTAAGATCTACAAATAAGTCCACATGACCTAAATGGTCAATTGACCCCTTAAGGAGTTATTGCCCTTTATAGTCAATTTTTAACAATTTTCATTAATTTGGTAAATTTATGTAAATTTTTACCAAATATTTTTCTCTGTTACTGATGGGCAAAGTTCATTATAGATATAATTGTAAGAAGCAAGAATGTTCAGTAAAGTAAGAACTTCAAACACATCACCATCACCAAAATACAATTTTGTCATGAATCCATTTGTGTCCTTTGTTAAATATGCACATAGACCAAGGTGAGCGACACAGGCTCTTTAGAGCCTCTAGTTTGTTATTATCTTGAATATTATTATAGATAGAGATAAAGTGTATGCAGCAATAACGTTCAGCAAAATAAGATCTACAAATAAGTTTACATGACCAAAATAGTCAATTGACCCCTTAAGGAGTTATTGCCCTTGATAGTTAATTTTTAACATTTTTCATAAATTTTTGTTAATTTTTAGAAAATATTTTCCACTGTAATTACTGGGCCAAGTTCATTATAGATAGAGATAATTGTAGCAACAAGAATGTTCAGTAAAGTAAGATCTACAAACACATCACTATCACCAAAACACAATTATGTCATGAATTTATCCGTGTCCATTGTTTAATATGCACAAGACCAAGGTGAGCGACACAGGCTCTTTAGAGCCTCTAGTTTTGGTTATTATCTTGAATACTATTATAGATAGAGATAACCTGTAAACATCAATAATGTTCAGAAAAGTAAGATTTACAAATAAGTCAACATGACTGAAATGGTCAATTGACCCCCTAAGGAGTTATTGTCCTTTATAGTCAATTTTTAACAATTTTCATAAAATTAATTTTTACTAACACTTTCCACTGAAACTACTGGGCCAAGTTCATTATTTATAGATAGAGATAATTGTAAGCAGCAAGAATGTTCAGGAAAGTAAGATGTATAAACACATCAGCATCACCAAAACACAATTTTGTCATGAATCTATCTGCTTCTTTTGTTTAATATTCACATATACCAAGGTGAGCGACACAGGCTCTTTAGAGCCTCTAGTTGGTTATTATCTTGAATATTATTATAGATAGAGATAAACTAGAAACAGCAATAATGTTCACTAAAGTAAGATTTACAAATAAGTCAACATGACTGAAATGGTCAGTTGACCCCTTTAGGAGTTATTGCCCTTTATAGTCAATTTTTAACCATTTTTCGTAAATCTTAGTAATCTTTTACAAAAATCTTCTCCTCTGAAACTACTTGGCCAAATTAATCCAAACTTGGCCATAATCATCTTTTGGGTTAGTAGTTTGAAAAATGTGTCCGGTGACCGGGCCATCCAACCAAGATGGCCGCCATGGCTAAAAATAGAACATGGGGTAAAATGCAGTTTTTGGCTTATAACTCAAAACCCAAAGCATTTAGAGCAAATCTGACATGGGGTAAAATTGTTTATCAGGTCAACATTTATCTGCTCTGAAATTTTTAGATGAATTGGACAACCCGTTGTTGGGTTGCTGACCCTGAATTGTTAGTTTTTTGGTGTTTTTGGTCATTATCTTGAATATTATTATTGATAGAGATAAACTGTAAACAACAATAATGTTCAGCAAAGTAAGATTTACAAATAAGTCAACATGACCGAAATGGTCAATTGACCCCCTGAGGAGTTATTGTTCTTTATAGTCAATTTTTAACAATTTTCATAAAATTTGTAAATTTTTACTAACATTTTCCACTGAAACTAATGGGCCAAGTTCATTATAGATAGAGATAATTTTAATCAGCAAGAATGTTCAGTAAAGTAAGATGTACAAACACATCACCATCACCAAAACACAATTTTGACATGAATCCATCTGCTTCCTTTAATATTCACATAGACCAAGGTGAGCGACACAGGCTCTTTAGAGCCTCTAGTTTGGCTATTATCTTGAATATTATTATAGATAGAGATACACTGTAAACAGCAATAATGTTCAGCAAAGTAAGATCTACAAATAAGGTAATATGACTAAAATGGTCAGTTGACCCCTTAAGGAGTTATTGCCCTTTATAGTCATTTTTTACCAATTTTTCGTAATTTTTAACCGGATTTTTGTGACATAAAAGTCGGTTATTGATTTGGGGATGTGCGGCGGGCAGTCGGGCGGGCGGGCTTGTGACAAAAATGTCGGTTATTGATTTGGGGATGTACGTCGGGCGGGCAGGCGGGCTTCAATCAAATGTTGTCCTTGCATTTACTCATGAACCGTTCAACCAAAGCTTTTGAAATTTTAATATGTTGTTACTGACAACAAAATGAAGGTCAAGTTCAATAATGACAATTTTGACTTTTACCGTTCAGGAGTTATGGTTCTTGAAAGTCTGAAAAATGGCATTTCCAGTCGTGTCCGTTCATTTACTAATGAACTGTTCAACCCAAAGCTTCCCAAATTTTAATATGTTGTTACTGATGACAAAATGGAGGTCAAGTTCAATAATGACGATTTTTACTTTTACTGTTCAGGAGTTATGGTTCTTGAAAGATTGAAAAATGGCTTTTCCAGTCGTGTCCGTGCATTTACTCATGAACTGTTAATTCAACCAAAGCTTTTTCAAATTTTAATATGTTGTTACTGATGACAAAATGGAGGTCAGGTTCAATAATGTCGATTTTGAATTTTACCGTTCATCAGTTATGGTTCTTGAAAGATTGAAAAATGGCGTTTCCATTCATGTTGTTGCATTTACTCATGAACCATTCAACCTAAGCTTTTCAAATTTTAATATGTTGATACTGATGACAAAATGGATGTCAAATTTGATATTGACGATTTTCACTTTCACCATTCATCAGTTATGGTTCTTGTGATATTGGCAGGACACAAATAAATGTTAATAAATCTGGTTTGCTGTCGTTGTGACAGCCTCTTGTTTCTAATCTTTTCCAAAAATCTTCTCCTCTAAAACTACTGGTCCAAATTTAACCATACTTGGCTATAATTATCATTGAGGTATCTAGTTTAAAAAATGTGTGTGGTGACCCTGCCAACAAACCAAGATGGCCGCCATGGCTAAAAATAGAAGATAGGGGTAAAATGTAAATTTTGGCTTATAACTCTGAAACCAAAGCATTAAGAGCAATTCAGACAAGGTGTTAAATTGTTTTGCAAGTCAAGAACTATCTGCCCTGAAATTTACAGATGAATCCGACAACTGGTTGTTGGGTTGCTGCCCCTGAATTGGAAATTTTTAAGGAAATTTTGCTGTTTTTGGTTATTATCTTGAATATTACTGTGGATTAATTTATTTTCGTGGGTACCAATTTTCGTGGATTGAGGAAAACTTGCATATTCGTGGATATTTAAATTCGTGGTTTTGGCAAAGTCTGCATACATTTATTTAGAAAATTTGTAATTCGTTGAACATTTAAATTCATGGTTCCCCTGTACCAACGAAATCCACGAAAATTAGTATCCAACGAATATTAATGAATCCACAGTATTATAAATAGAGATAAACTGTAAACAGCAATAATGTTCAGCATAGTAAGATCCACAAACTAGTCAACATGACCAAAAAGGTCAGTTGACCCCTTAAGGAGTTATTGCCCTTTATAGTAAATTTTTAATAATTTTGTAAATTTTGTAAATTTTTGTAAATTTTAACAAAATATTTTCCTCTGTAACTAATGGGCCAAGTTCATTATAAATTGAGATAATTGTAAGAAGCAAGAATGTTCAGTAAAGTAAGATCTACAAACACATCACCATCACCAAAACACAATTTTGTCATGAATCCATCTGTGTCCTTTGTTTAATATTCACATAGACCAAGGTGAGCGACAGGCTCTTAAGAGCCTCTAGTTACAAATTTTAGATGTTACATTTTGGAGTTACGTGACTATTCAGTTTTTATATGACCGCAGAAATTGAAAAATTTTTGGTCGTATATTGGTATCACGTTGGCGTCGTCGTCTGTGTCGTTGTCGTCGTCGTCTGAAGACATTTGGTTTTCGCACTATAATAGAAATCTATGAAATTTAAACACAAGGTTTATGACCATAAAAGGAAGGTTGGGATTAATTATGGGAGTTTTGGTCCCAACAGTTTAGGAATTAGGGGCCAAAAAGGGCCAAAATAAGCATTTTCTTGGTTTTCGCACTATAACTTTAGTTTAAGTAAATAGAAATCTATGAAATTTTCACACAAGGTTTATAACCACAAAAGGAAAGTTGGGATTGATTTTGGGAGTTTTGGTTTGAACAGTTTAGGAATTAGAGGCCAAAAAAGGGCCCAAATAAGCATTATTCTTGGTTTTCGCACAATAACTTTAGTATAAGTAAATAGAAATCAATGAAATGTAAACACAAGGTTTATGACCACTAAAGGAAGGTTGGGATTGATTTTGGGAGTTGAAGTTCCAACAGTTTAGGAATTAGGGGCCAAAAAGGGGCCCAAATAAGCATTTTTCTTGGTTTTCGCACCATAACTTTAGTATAAGTAAATAGAAATCTATGAAATTTAAACACAAGGTTTATGACCATAAAAGGAAGGTTTGGGATTGATTTTGGGAGTTTTGGTCCCAACAGTTTAGGAATAAGGCCCCAAAAGGTCCAAAATTAAACTGTGTTTGATTTCATCAAAAATTGAATAATTGGGGTTCTTTGATATGCGGAATCTAACTGTGTATGTAGATTCTTAATTTTTGATCCCGGTTTCTAATTGGTCTACATTAAGGTCCAAAGGGTCAAAAAATTGAATCCTTGGGGTTCTTTGATATGCTGAATCTAAAAATGTACTTAGATTTTTTGTCGAGCCTGCAACTTTTGTTGCGGCGGCGGCGGAGGCGGCGGCGGTGTTAGCTCACTTGTTAAAAGCTTTATATTTTAGAAGGTGGAAGATCTGGATGCTTCATACTTTGTATATAGATGCTTCATGCTACGAAGTTTCCGTCAGTCACATGTCCAATGTCCTTGACCTCATTTTCATGGTTCAGTGACCACTTGAAAAAAAAGTTCAAATTTTTTGTAATGTTGAATTCTCACTTATTATAAGTAATAGGATAATTATATTTAATATGTGCGTACCTTGCAAGGTCCTCATGTCTGTCAGACAGTTTTCACTTGACCTCGACCTCATTTCATGGATCAGTGAACAAGGTTAAGTTTTGGTGGTCAAGTCCATATCTCAGATACTATAAGCAATAGGGCTAGTATATTCGGTGTATGGAAGGACTGTAAGGTGTAGATGTCCAACTGGCAGGTGTCATCTGACCTTGACCTCATTTTCATGGTTCAGTGGTTATAGTTAAATTTTTGTGTTTTGGTCTATTTTTCTCATACTATATGCAATAGGTCTACTATATTTGTTGTATGGAATGATTGTAAGGTGTACATGTCTAGCGGGCAGATGTCATGTGACCTTGACCTCATTTTCATGGTTCAGTGGTCAAAGTTAAGTTTTTGAGTTTCGGTCTTTTTATCTAATACTGTATGCCATAGGTCAACTATATTTGGTGTATGGAAATATTTTATGATCTTTATGTCAGTTGCGCAGGTTTTATTTGACCGTAACCTCATTTTCACGGTTCATTGCACAGTGTTAAGTTTTTGTGTTTTGGTCTATTTTTCTTAAACTATAAGTAATGGGTCAACTATATATGTTGTATAGAAGCATTGTTAGCTGTACATGTCTACCTGGCTTGGTTCATCTGACCTTGACCTCATTTTCAAGGTTCATTGGTCTTTGTTTAGTTATCTTGGTTAATGTTAAGTTGATGTGACAGTTGTAATAAAGCTTAGCTTTATACTTAAGACTATCAACATAATATCAATGATTAGTATAGAAGGCGAGACATTTCAGTGTGTGCACTCTTGTGATTATTGGCCCAGTTTTCAAGTTGGTCCAAATTGGGGTCTAAAATTAAACTTTGTTTGATTGCATCAAAAATTGAATAATTGGGGTTTTTTGATATACCAAATCTAACTGTGTATGTAGATTCTTAATTTTTGGTCCCGTTTTCAAATTGGTCTTCATTAAGGTCCAAAGGGTCCAAAATTAAACTAAGTTTGATTTTAACAAAAATTGAATTTTTGGGCTTCTTTGATATGCTGAATCTAAACATGTACTTAGATTTTTGATTATGGGCCCAGTTTTCAAGTTGGTCCAAATCAGGATCCAAAATTATTATATTAAATATTGTGCAATAGCAAGAAATTTTCAATTGCACAGTATTCAGCAATAGCAAGAAATCTTCAATTGCACAGTATTGTGCAATAGCAAGAAATTTTCAATTGCACAGTATTGCACAATAGCAAGAAATCTTCAATTGCACAGTATTGTGCAATAGCAAGTATTTTCAATTGCACAGTATTGCGCAATAGCAAGAAATATATAATTGCACAATATTGCGCAATAGCAAGAAATATATAATTGCACAATATTGCGCAATAGCAAGAAATATATAATTGCACAATATTGCGCAATAGCAAGAAATTTTCAATTGGAGTTATCTTTCTTTGTCCAGAATAATAGTTGAATCAACTTAAATCATTATTTTATACAATATACAATGTATATTCACTTTTACTACCAACTGATAAATTAAAACAATCTTTACCATTCAGTGATAACAAGCACTTTTTTTACATTTTAATATTTTATGATGTATTTAAATGAGTAGTTATTGTTGCAAACTCCATTAGAAATTTGAATTGAGATCATGCAGTTTTGGAATAAGGGAAAGGGGGATGTGAAAAACAAATTGGGGGGTGATGGTTCAATTTTTCTCATTTCAGATTTCATAAATAAAACGAAAATTTCTTCAAACATTTTTTTGAGAGGATTAATATTCAACAGCATAGTGAATTGCTCAAAGGCAAAAAAGAATATTTTAGGTTCATTAGACCACATTCATTCTGTGTCAGAAACCTATGCTGTGTCAACTATTTAATCACAATCCAAATTTAGAGCTGAATCCAGCTTGAATGTTGTGTCCATACTTGCCCCAACGGTTCAGGGTTCAACCTCTGCGGTCGTATAAAGCTGTGCCCTGCACATCTGGTTTACAATGCTTTGAGCAGTTTTCATGAAACTTTGGTGACTGGTAACATCCCTTTATTTTTTCATGAATTTCTGATATGACTTGAGAAATTTTTGAACTTTATTTCTTTGTAAAAGTGACTGGCATATCATGGGCTCATTTATTTATTAGTAACACAATATAGGCCATTTCCACTCCTAACAATATGAACATTTGCGTTTTCAATTTTCGTACACCTGTATCCAGTTGAACTGACATTTGCGCTTTTTTTATGTAATAGTCTACCTGTAATTTTGATAAAATTAAAAATTGAACTTATATTTGTTGTTGAGTTTATATTGACACAGTCTTAAACTTAAAATTATAGAATGTATATGTCACAATGTATTTTTATCATTGAATCAATGTCAGTTAATCTATACTATTAAACGAGAAGACCTCATTTTGTGTGTCGCTTCTCTTCCTTCCACAATAAATTAATCATCATGCCTCTGTGTCCTATAGGTACCATGCATAGTCAGTCGCCTTTGTCATTCATTCTTATGGTTATTCAGATTGAATTATTTTGGGAGAGAAACGGAAAAAAAAAGGCGTCTGAATATTGTTTCCGTCATCACACCGACTATTAGGGGAGAGAGGATAATTATTTTCATGTTTATCTACATGTATACTTTGATTATACTACCTTAATATATAGAGACTCTCTATATAATTATAGCAGTGATCACTGTGGAGACTAAACTTGGCGTATATATTTAAATAAGTAAAACATGTGGAAAAAAATTATTGTTGAAAGTGAAAGTAGTGATTTGACCAAAATGAAAGTAGGGTAGAAATTAGCCTTAGTCGTTTATTCAAGATTCAAATCCTACCATCCTATGCCATCACTTGGCGTCCGTCGTCTGTCGTCATCTGTCGTCGTCTGTCGTCGTAAACTATTTCAAGAATGTTCTCCTCTAAAACTACTAGGCCAAATACTTCCAAACTTTAACTGAATGTTCCTTAGGGTATCTAGTTTATAAATTGTATCCGAAGTTTTGATCTATCAACAAACATGGTCGCCATTGCTAAAAATAGAACATAGGGGTCAAATGCAGTTTTTGGCTTATAAATCAAAAACCGAAGCATTAAGAGCAAATCTGACATGGGGTAAAATTGATTATCAGGTCAAGATCTATCTGCCCTGAAATTTTCAGATGAATCGGACAACCCGTTGTTGGGTTACTGCCCCTGAATTGGAAATTTTAAGGAAATTTTGCTGTTTTTGGTTATTATCATGAATATAATTATAGGTAGAGATAAACTGTAAACAGCAAAAATGTTCAGCACGTAAGACCTAAAAATAAGTCAACATGACTGAAATGGTCAGTTGACCCCTTTAGGAGTTATTGCCCTTTATAGTCAATTTTTAACCATTTTAGCTCACCTGGCCCGAAGGGCCAAGTGAGCTTTTCCCATCACTTTGCGTCCAGCGTCCATCTCCGTCGTCGTCAGTCGTCGTCGTTAACTTTTACAAAAATCTTCTCCTCTGAAACTACTGGGCCAAATTAAACCAAACTTGGCCACAATCATCATTGGGGTATCTAGTTTAAAAAATGTGTCCGGTGACCCGGCCAACCAACCAAGATGGCCGCCATGGCTAAAAATAGAACATAGGGATAAAATGCTGTTTTTGGTTATTATCATGAATATAATTATAGGTAGAGATAAACTGTAAACAGCAAAAATGTTCAGTAAATCTGACATGGGGTAAAATGTGTCCGGTTTGCTGTCGTTGTGACAGCCTCTTGTTTCTAATCTTTTCCAAAAATCTTCTTCTCTGAAACTACTGGGCCGAATTTATCCAAACTTGGCAACAATCATCATTGGGATATCTAGTTTAAAAATTGTGACCGGTGACCTGACCAACCAACCAAGATGGCCACCATGGCTAAAAATAGAACATAGGGGTAAAATCAGTTTTTGGCTTATAACTCAAAAACCAAAGCATTTAGAGCAAATCTGACATGAGGTTAAATGGTAAATCAGGTCAAGAACTATCTGCCCTGAAATTTTCAGATGAATCAGACAACCGATTGTCAGGTTGCTGCCTCTGAATTAGTTATTTTAAGGAAATTTTGCTGTTTTTATACGACCGAAAAAATTTTAATTTTTTGGTCGTATATTCCTATCACGTTGGCGTCGTCGTCGTCGTCGTCGTCCGAATACTTTTAGTTTTCGCACTCTAACTTTAGTAAAAGTGAATAGAAATCAATGAAATTTTAACACAAGGTTTATGACCACAAAAGGAAGGTTGGGATTGATTTTGGGAGTTTTGGTCCCAACATTTTGGGAATTAGGGGCCAAAAAGGGCCCAAATAAGCATTTTCTTGGTTTTCGCACTATAACTTTAGTTTAAGTGAATAGAAATCTATGAAATTTTGACACAAGGTTTATGACCACAAAAGGAAGATTGGGATTGATTTTGGGAGTTTTGGTTCCAACAGTTTAGGAATTAAGGGCCAAAAAAGGGCCCAAATAAGCATTATTCTTGGTTTTCGCACAATAACTTTAGTATAAGTAAATAGAAATCAATGAAATTTTAACACAAGGTTTATGACCACAAAAGGAAGGTTGGGATTGATTTTTGGAGTTTAGGTCACAACAGTTTCTGAATTAGGGGCCAAAAATGGGCCCAAATAAGCATTATTTTTGGTTTTTGCACCATAACTTTAGTTTAAGTAAATAGAAATCTATGAAATTTAAACACAAGGTTTATGACCATAAAAGGAAGGTTGGGTTTGATTTTGGGAGTTTTGGTCCTAACAGTTTAGGAATAAGGGGCCCAAAGGGTCCAAAATTGAACTTTGTGTGGTTTCATCAAAAATTAAATAATTGGGGTTCTTTGATATGCCGAATCTAACTATGTATGTAGATTCTTAATTTTTGGTCCCGTTTTCAAATTGGTCTACATTAAGGTCCAAAGGGTCCAAAATTAAACTTAGTTTGATTTTAACAAAAATTGAATCCTTGGGGTTCTTTGATATGCTGAATTTAAAAATGTACTTAGATTTTTAATTATTGGCCTAGTTTTCAAGTTAGTCCAAATGGGGGTCCAAAATTAAACTTTGTTTGATTTCATCAAAAATTGAATAAATGGGTTCTTTGATATGCCAAATCTAACTGTGTATGTAGATTCTTAATTTTTGGTCCAGTTTTCAAATTGGTCTACATTAAGGTCCAAAGAGTCCGAAATTAAACTAAGTTTGATTTTAACAAAAATTAAATTCTTGGGCTTATTTGATATGCTTTATCTAAATATGTACTTTGATTTTTGATTATGGGCCCAGTTTTCAAGTTGGTCCAAATCAGGATTCCATATCAAGTATTGTGCAATAGCAAGAAATTTTCAATTGCACAGTATTGCACAATAGCAAGAAATATCTAATTGCACAATATTGTGCAATAGCAATTAATTTTCAATTGGAGTTATCTTTCTTTGTACAGAATAGTAGTTGATAATATATGTTGGAAATTTGCCAGACATGACTATGATGTCATTTTCTATTTTTATTTGCCAATAACTTTATGTAAATAACTTCATTGGAAATTTGCCAATATAAAATGTTGCCGATGAAGCTTTTTTTCCTTATCTTATCTAAAATGTTTTTAGATAATGTATGTTGGACATTTGCCAGACATGACTATGATGTCATTTTCTATTTTTATTTGCCAATAACTTTATGTAAATAACTTCATTGGAAATTTGCCAATATAAAATGTTGCTGATGAAGTTTTTTTTATTGTTTTATACAATAAACAATGTATATTCACTTTTACTACCAACCAATCTTTACCATTCAGTGATAACAAGCACTTTATTTTACATTTTAATATTGTATGATGTATTTAAAAGAGTAGTTATTGTTGCAAACTCCATAAGAAATTTGAATTGATATCAGTTTTGGAAAAAGGGAAACGGGGATGTGAAAAAAGGGGGGGGGGGGGGTGTTTAAATTTTTCTCATTTCAGATTTCATAAATAAAAAGAAAATTTCTTCAAACATTTTTTTGAGGGGATTATTTTCAACAGCATAGTGAATTGCTCAAAGGCAAAAAAAAAACTTTTAAGTTCATTAGACCACATTCATTCTGTGTCAGAAACCTCAACTATTTAATTTTAGATTTAAAAAGTTTGAAGAAGAAATCTTTAATTGATTTGTAAAATCTTGACATTTGTTTTGTGTATAAAAAAAAACCATGTAATGTCAAAAATTTGATCACAATCCAAATTCAGAGCTGTATCACGCTTGAATGTTTTGTCCATACTGCCCCAACTGTTCAGGGTTCGACCTCTGCGGTCGTATAAAGCTGCGCCCTGCGGAGCACCCGGTTGGTTATTATCATGAATATTATTATAAATAGAGATAAACTGTAAACAGCAAAAATTTTCAGCAAAGTAAGATTTACAAATAAGTCAACACGACCGAAATGGTCTGATGACCCCTTTAGGAGTTATGGCCCTTTATAGTCAATTTTTAACCATTTTCCGTAAATCTTAGTTATCTTTTACAAAAATCTTCTCTGAAACTACTGGGCCAAATTTAACCAAACATGGCCAAAATCGTTATTAGGGTATCTTGTTTAAAAATTGTGTCCGGTGACCTGGATAACCAACCAAGATGGCCGCCATGGCTAAAAATAGAACATAGGGGTAAAATGCAGTTTTTAGCTTATAACTCAAAAACCAAAGCATTTAGAGCAAATCTGACATGGGGGTAAAATTGTTTATCAGGTCAAGATCTATCTGTCCTGAAATTTTCAGATGAATCGGACAACCCGTTGTTGGGTTGCCGCCCCTGAATTACTAATTTTAAGGAAATTTTGCTGTTTTTGGTTATTATCTTGAATATTATTATAGATGTAGATAAACTGTAAACAGCAATAATGTAATGCTTGGGGTATATAATGTTTTTTTATACTTTCATCATAAATTATATTATGAACACGAGACAAACGAGACATTTCAGTGTGTCCACTGTTGTTTTTGCTTTTGAAGAAGATATGACAGAATCGAAGAACCATTTATATAAATTGAAAACCCAAAATAATCATTCATGGAAGATTTAAGCAAAAAATTTAAGGTGAGCGATTCAGGCTCTTGAGAGCCTCTTGTTCATAAATCTTAGTTATCTTTTACAAAAATCTTCTCTGAAACTACTGGGCCAAATTGAACTAAACTTGGCCACAACCATCATTGGGGTATTTAGTTTGAAAATTGTGTCCGATGACCTGGCCAACCAACCAAAATGGCCGCCATGGCTAAAAATAGAACATAAGGGTAAAACGCAGTTTTTGGCTTATAACTCAAAAACCAAAGCATTTAGAGCAAATCTGACACGGGGGTTAAATTGTTTATCAGGTCAAGATCTATCTGCCCTGAAATTTTCAGATGAATTGGACAACCCATTGTTGGGTTGCTGCCCCTGAATTGGTAATTTTAAGGAAATTTTGCTGTTTTGGTTATTATCTTGAATATTATTATTATAGATAGAGATAAACTGTAAACAGCAATAATGTTCAGCAAAGTTAGATTTACAAATAAGTCAACCATGACTGAAATGGTCAGTTGACCCCTTTAGGAGTTATTGCCCTTTATAGTCAATTTTTAACCATTTTTCGTAAATCTTAGTAATCTTTTACAAAAATCTTCTCCTCCAAATTAATCCAAACTTGGCCACAATCATCTTTTGGGTATATAGTTTAAAAAATGTGTCCGGTGACCTGGCAATCCAAACAAGATGGCTGCCGAGGCTATAAGTAGAACATAGGGGTAAAATGTTAAAAACCAAAGCATTAAGATCAAATCTGACTGTGGTTGAATTGTTTATCAGGTCAAAATCTATCTGCCCTGAAATATTCAGATGGTCGGATGACATGTTGCTAGGTTGCTGCCCCTGAATTGGTAATTTTAAGGAAATTTTGCAGTTTTTAGCTCATCTTTCCTAAAAGGAAATGTGAGCTTTTCTCATCACTTGGCGTCCGTCGTTAACAATTTTTCAAACATCTTTTCCTCTGAAACTACTGAATGGATTTGGATGAAACTTAGATTGTTCCTTAGATTATCCTGCACAAAGTTTGTGCTTTGATTTTTGATCCGTCAAAAAACATGGCCGCCGTTACTTAAAATAGAACATAGGGGTCAAATGCAGTTTTTGGTTTATATCTAAAAAACTAAAGCATTTAAAGCAAATCTGACATGGGGGTTAAAATGTTCATTAGGTCAAGATCTATCAGTCCTGAAATTTTTAGATGAATCAAACAACCCATTGTTGGGTTGCTGCCACTTAATTGGTAATTTTAAGGAAATTTTGCTGTTTTTGGTCATTATCTTGAATATTATTATAGATAAAGATAAACTGTAAACAGCAAAAATGATCAGCAAAGTAAGATCTACTAATAAGTTAATATGACCAAAATTGTCAATTGACCCCTTAAGGGGTTATTGTCCTTTAATGACAATTTTTCAAAATTTGTTCATCATATTTGCTAACTTTAAAAAATCTTCTCCTCTAAAACTACTCAACCAAATTCAACCAAACTTCATTTGAATGATCAGTAGGGTGTATAAAATAAAGTTTGTGTTTTATTTTCTAATTCGTCAAAAAACATGGCCGAAGGCATTGTTTACCAGGTGAGCGATTCAGGCTCTTGAGACTCTCAGAGAGCCTCTTGTTTTTTATAAGGGAGATAATTTGTTATGTGGTTTGAAAAATGATACTTCCGTTACTATTTGAATATTTACTTGACACTGATTCCAAAAATATCTGGTTCTATATACTTTTATATTAATAAAGTACGAAAAATAGCTACTTCCGGTTTACACAATGTCACTTCCGGTTGTTTTTTCAAGGTTAAATGGTTTGAAACCTATTGCAAAAGGTCCCATGGCTTTATCATGTAGACATATGAGGTAAAAGCAAAGGTCAAAATCTAGAACGTCAAATTAAGATATGACCTTGAGATCAATTTCAAGGTCATAAACCAAGGACCTCAAATCAAAAGACCATATGTCTTAATTATATTTGGTTAATGAGTTATATCACAATACACGTATTTCTAAATACAAGAGGGGAGAAAACTTTACGTTCAACGTACTGTTTTCTTCAAAGTTTACGTGTTACGACATGTCGCAACTAACAATTTAGTCAAAATAATTTGTAGATATCTTATACGGTTTTTGGAAATAAGTGAAAATAAGCCAAATTCAAAAATTAGAACTTTGACCTTGACCTAATTTTCATTTTTTTGGACCAAGGACCAATGGTCTAGAAGCGGTGCAATTCTTTTAATTTAATTTGCATTTTACTAAAAATGCATTGTAGCAAAGAGGAGGAATAATTGTGGTCTGAGGCCAAAACCGCAAAAATATTGGAATTTAATTGAATGGAATTAAATAACGGACTTTGGAAAAAAGGGTGAGGCTTTTGATACCTTTTCTGAAATTCTCCATACATAAAATCTTTCACAAAAATTCATCCTTCAACATTTTACATACTTCAAACCAAGCTCTAAATGCCCACGATTTCGCGGGTGTGTTCTAGTTATATTAAAATCAAAAATTGTTTATTATAGGATTAAACGCCTTTTTAAAGGAATTTTCTTTATGGTGTATAAACTCGACCAATTCACTCATAAACAAATAAAAGTCCAAAAACTTTTATAATATGTTTTTGAGCGACTTGGTCCAGTTTATACACCAATTAATTCGTTTAAAAAGGTGATTAATCCTTATAATTCTTTAAAATTGGAGATCAGGAATTTAACACGTAAATTGTATATTTGTGTCATTGATTTGGCATGGTCCATAAATATATTTGTTGGTTAATGCAAACATATGTACTCCATGAAAATTGCTAACTGATAAAAAAACAAACTACAAACACTCTTTTTAGCATTCAAATGAAACATTTTGTGTTCATTATTTAATTTAACAATTAACGAGGAGTGAAAATAAATTTTGTTAACGTTGAGCACGATTGTGTTATTATCGCCACCATTTTGTTTACATTAATTACGAAAAGAAGTTCGGTCAACCTCGTCTATCAAAAAATAAACAACGTCAAGAACAACTACCAGAAGTCCTTTTGACCAATCATATCAACGTATTTCTTAATATGCAAATCAATAAGAATTATATTGATGAACAGGCACCTTAGTCAAGAATTGATGAACAGGCACCTCAGTCAAGAATTGAAAAAGTGAAATCAGAAGATTTATTTGAAATGTGGGCTAAAAATACCAGTCAGGACAGATCACCGGTGTCAACGTGATGATCGTAACTGCAGTTACGATCATCACAATATGGCGGACACAAATATAGGGATATTTTATAGGGCTGATTTCTCCACTTTAACAGCTTATTTTCAGATTTGTATCATGTCAAGAAACATCTTTATAAGCATTGCCATTGAAATATTTTTTCGGACCGGATGGAAAAGCAACAAAAAGAATGAAAATCGAGATACAAAAAATCACGATGATGATCGTAACTTTTATTTATTTTTGTCGAGCCTTCGACTTTAGTCGAAAAAGCGAGACTAAGCGATCCTACATTCCGTCGTCGGTGTCGGCGACGGCGGCGTCCACAAATATTCACTCTGTGGTTAAAGTTTTTGAAATTTGAATAACTTTCTCAAACGATCCTGGATTTCTACCAAATTTGGACAGCAGCTTGTTTATGATCAAAAGATAGTATCCAGAAGTAAATTTTGTAAAAATAAAATTCCATTTTTTCTGTATTTTACTTATAAATGGACTTAGTTTTTCTGCCGGGAAATATTACATTCACTCTGTGGTTAAAGTTTTTAAAATTTTAATAACTTTCTTAAACTATTCTGGGTTTGTACCAAACTTAGACAGAAGATTGTTTATGATCATAAGATAGTATGCAGAAGTAAATTTTGTAAAAAAAAATCCATTTTTCTGTATTTTACTTTTAAATGGACTTAGATTTTCTGCCAGGAAACAATACATTCACTATGTGGTTAAACTTTTTTAAATTTTAATAACTTTCGTATACTATTTTGGATTTGTACCAAACTTGGACAGAAGCTTGTTTATGATCAAAAGCTAGTATCTAGAAGGAAATTTTGTAAAAAAATAAATCTATTTTTTTGTATTTTACTTTTAAAGTGACTTAGATTTGCTGCAAAACAACACATTCACTCTGTGGTTTAACTTTTAAAAATTTTAATAACTTTCTTATACTATTTTGGATTTGTACCAAACTTGGAAAGAAGCTTGTTTATGATCAAAAGCTAGTATCTAGAAGGAAATTTTGTTTTCTTCTAGTTAACATTACATTCAGTGTGCAGTTAAATTTTTTAAACATTTATTACTTAAACTATCCTGGATTTTTACCAAACTTGGACAGAAGCTTCTTACAATCAAAAGATAGTTACAACAGGAATATTTTATTGATTTGTTTCCTCATTTTTAGCTCACCTGGCCCGAAGGGCCAAGTGAGCTTTTCCCATCACTTGGCGTCCGGCGTCGTCGTCCGTCGTCGTTAACTTTTACAAAAATCCTCTCCTCTGAAACTACTGGGCCAAATTAAACCAAACTTGGCCACAATCATCATTTGGGTATGTAGTTTAAAAAATATGTGCCGTGACCTGGCCAACCAACCAAGATGGCCGCCATGGCTAAAAATAGAACATAGGGGTAAAATGCAGTTTTTGGCTTATAACTCAAAAACCAAAGCATTTAGAGCAAATCTGACATGGGGTAAATTTGTTTATCAGGTCAAGATCTATCTCCCCTCGAATTTTCAGATGAATCCGATAACCCGTTATTGGGTTGCTGCCCCTGAACTGGTAATTTTAGGGAATTTTTGCTGTTTTTGGCTATTATCTTGAATATTATTATAGATAGAGATAAACTGTAAACAGCAATAATGTTCATCAAAGTAAGATTTACAAATAAGTCAACATGACCAAAATGGTCAGTTGACCCCTTTAGGAGTTATTGACCTTTATAGTCAATTTTTAACCATTTTTCGTAAATCTAAGTAATCTTTTACAAAAATCTTCTCCTCTGAAACTACTGGGCCAAATTAATCCAAACTTGGCCCATATCATCTTTGGGATATCTAGTTAAAAAAATGTGTGGCGTGAATCGGCCAACCAACCAAGATGGCCGCCATGGCTAAAAATAGAACATAGGGGTAAAATGCAGTTTTTGGCTTATAACGCAAAAACCAAAGCATTTAGAGCAAATCTGACTGTGCTAAAAGTGTTTATCAGGTCAAGATCTATCTGTTCTGAAATTTTCAGATGAATCGGACAACCTGTTGTTGGGTTGCTGCCCCTGAATTGATAATTTTAAGGAAATTTTGCTGTTTTTGATTATCTTGAATATTATTATAGATAGAGATAAACTGTAAACAGCAATAATGTTCAGCAAAGTAAGATTTACAAATAAGTCAGCATGACCAAAATGGTCAGTTGACCCCTGAAGGAGTTATTGCCCTTTATAGTCAATTTTTAACCATTTTTTCGTAAATCTTAGTAATCTTTTACAAAAATCTTCTTCTCTGAAACTACTGGGCCAAATTAAACTAAACTTTGCCACAATCATCATTGGAGTAATTTGTTTAAAAAATGTGTGGCGTGACCTGGCCAATCAACCAAAATGGCTGCCACGGCTAATAATAGAACATAGGGGTAAAATGCAGTGTTTGGCTTATAACTCAAAAACCGAAGCATAAAGAGAAAATCTGACAGGGTTTAATTGTATATCAGGACAAGATCTATCTGCCCTGATGTTTTCACATGGATCGGACAACCCGTTGTTAGGTTACTGTCCTGAATTGGTAATTTTAAGGAAATTTTGCCGTTTTTAGCTCACCTGTCCCGAAGGGACAAGTGAGCTTATGCCATCACTTGGCGTCCGTCGTCGTCCGTCGTCTGTCGTCGTCTGTCGTCGTCGTAAACTATTTCAAGAATCTTCTCCTCTGAAACTACTGGGCCAAATACTTTCAAACTTTAACTGAATGTTCCTTAGGGTATCTAATTTATAAATTGTATCCGAAGTTTTGATCTATCAACAAACATGGTCGCCATTGCTAAAAATAGAACATAGGGGTCAAATGCAGTTTTTGGCTTATAACTCAAAAACCAAAGCATTTAGAGCAAATCTGACACGGGGTAATATTGTTTATCAGGTCAAGATCTATCTGCCCTGAAATTTTCAGATGAATCAGACAACCTGTTGTTGGGTTGCTGCCCCTGAATTGATAATTTTAAGGAAATTTTGCTGTTTTTGGTTATTATCTTGAATATTATTATAGATAGAGATAAACTGTAAACAGGAATAATGTTCAGCAAAGTAAGATTTACAAATAAGTCAACATGACGGAAATGGTCAGTTGACCCCTTTAGGAGTTATCGCCCTTTATAGACAATTTTTAACCATTTTTCGTAAATCTAAGTAATCTTTTACAAAAATCTTCTCCTCTGAAACTACGGGGCCAAATACTTCCAAACTTTAACTGAATGTTCCTTAGGGTATCTAGTTTGTAAATTGTATCCGATGTTATGATCTATCAACAAACATGGTCGCCATTGCTAAAAATAGAACATAGGGGTCAAATGCAGTTTTTGGCTTATAACTCAAAAACCAAAGCATTTAGAGCAAATCTGACATGGGGTAACATTGTTTATCAGGTCAAGATCTATCTGCCCTGAAATTTTCAGATGAATCAGACAACCTGTTGTTGGGTTGCTGCCCCTGAATTGATAATTTTAAGGAAATTTTGCTGTTTTTGGTTATTATCTTGAATATTATTATAGATAGAGATAAACTGTAAACAGGAATAATGTTCAGCAAAGTAAGATTTACAAATAAGTCAACATGACGGAAATGGTCAGTTGACCCCTTTAGGAGTTATTGCCCTTTATAGTCAATTTTTAACCATTTTTCGTAAATCTTAGTAATCTTTTACAAAAATCTTCTCCTCTGAAACTACTGGGCCAAATACTTCCAAACTTTAACTGAATGTTCCTTAGGGTATCTAGTTTGTAAATTGTATCCGAAATTATGATCTATCAACAAACATGGTCGCCATTGCTAAAAATAGAACATAGGGGTCAAATGCAGTTTTTGGCTTATAACTCAAAAACCAAAGCATTTAGAGCAAATCTGACGTGGGTAATATTGTTTATCAGGTCAATTTCTATCTGCCCTGAAATTTTCGGATGAATCAGACAACCTGTTGTTGGGTTGCTGCCCCTGAATTGATAATTTTAAGGAAATTTTGCTGTTTTTGTTTATTATCTTGAATATAATTATAGATAGAAATAAACTGTAAACAGCAATAATGTTCAGCAAAGTAAGATCTTCAATTAAGTCAATTTGACCAAAATTGTCAATTGACCCTTTAAGGAGTTATTGCCCTTTAAAGACTTTTTTCACAATTTGTTCATCATGTTGACTTACTTTAAAAAATCTTCTCCTTTGAAACTGCTGTATCAATTTCAGCCAAACTTAGGCTAAATGAGTTTCAGAGTATCTAGTATAAATTTTATATTTTATTTCCTTGTATGTCAAGAAACATAGCTCCTATGGCTAAAATAGAACATAGGAGAAAATGATTATTTTTTTTGGCTTTTGAAGAAAATAGGACGATCCAAAAAACATTTAAATAAATTGAAAAGCCAAAATAATCATTGATGAGAGATTTAACCAAAAGAATTAAGGTGAGCGATTCAGGCTCTTGAGAGCCTCTTGTTTGTTATTATCTTGAATATTATTATCGATAGAGATAAACTGTATACAGCAATAACGTTCAGCAAAATAAGATCTACAAATAAGTTTCCATGACCAAAATAGTCAATTGACCCCTTAAGGAGTTATTGCCCTTTATAGTTAATTTTTAACATTTTTCATAATTTTTTGTAAATTTGTAGAAAATATTTTCCACTGTAATTACTGGGCCAAGTTCATTATAGACAGAGATAATTGTAGCAACAAGAATGTTTAGTATAGTAAGATCTACAAACACATCACTATCACCAAAACACAATTATGTCATGAATTTATCCGTGTCCATTATTTAATATGCACAAGACCAAGGTGAGCAACACAGGCTCTTTAGAGCCTCTAGTTGTTGAGCTTGCGATAAACAGAAAGAGTAGGCGAGACACTGGGTTCCGCGGAACCCTTACAAATTTTTATCAACGATGATCGTAACTTTTACTTAAGATGATCGTAACTGTCTGTTCCAACGAAGCATTTTCTGATAAATAAAGACAAATAAAGCTGTCTAGTATGCGAGAAAATGTACGTTATCAGCTGATATTGTGATAATAATGAGGAACGATCACTGAGGGGAGGGTAACGTCCTATTGGTAAGTGCACAAATGGTTATGACTTCTCAGGATTTCGTATTTATTTTTTATCTAGTTCAATATTAAAATGCATGGGGGGTTAACAACTTTAAATTGATTTCATATGTTTTATATAAATAAGATATTGGACAGTTCATATTAATGACCAGTTTGTTAAAATAGATTTTTTTTTTCATCCCCCCCCCCCACACACACACACACACACTTTACATAAATAGCCAACCTATGGTAAATATAGGTAACAGTAGTCCAGTGGCGTATCCAGAGATTTTCATAAAGGGATGGGGGACTGGCTGCCTAAGAGTAGGCCCGTTACAGTCATGATTCATTGATTCCCTATACAATCAACCAAATTTCCCCCACAAAAAAAGGTGATGCGAGCACCTTGACCCTCCCTCTAAGTCTGGCTCTGTAGTCTACCAATGTTTAATAGTCATAGTTTGATTAAAAAAAAAAGGCCAGGCAACAATTTAAAACCGATAGAAAGTCATCAAAATAATCTAACTTCATGCCTTCCTTTACTTTATTAAGTGAAAGTTTTGGCCTGTATTCTTTAACTGTATCATGAAAATGATATTTATATCAACTTCATATCAACGTAAATCTATTTTGAATGTTATAACTAAATTACTCATAAGAAAATAATATTGAGGACATTTGCATATAAGTCTGCTAATCATCCCCTTATGTCATTTCTTTTTAGAATAGCGGTTTTCATTTATTCTTTGTTTAATTTTAAAATCATGATAATTTTATTTTTTTATCGTGACTGCTAAATAGGGTGTTCATTTAGTAAAAACAAAACATTCATAAATTTTGAGTTACGATCATCTTTTTATAAAAACAAGTCAAAGTTACGATCATCTATAGACGAAGTTACGATCATCATCATGATTTTTTTAATCTCGATTTTCCTTCTTCGGGTTGTTTTTCTATAATTTATGAAAAACACATTCAATGGCAATGCTTTTTATGGTGTATGGATCTCTCAGTTTTTTCTCCTCAAGATTTCAGAAATTAAAAAGAAAATTTCTTCAAATATTTTTTTTTTGCAAAAAAATTGGGGTAAATTTTAATTACTGTATTTATTTATTTTTATTGTTTTCAATTCACAACAGCATAGTGTATTGCACAAAAGCGAAAAATGGAATATAAATTCAAATCATATTACCGATTTTAAGTTCTTTGACTACAGTTATTCTGTGTCATAAACCTTTTATGTTTCAAATATTTGATTACAATCCAAATTCAGACCTAAATGAAGCGTGAATATTGTGTCCATTTTTGCCCCAACTGTTCAAGGTTAAACATCTGCGGTCGTATCCAGCTGCGCTCTTGGAAGCAATTTATTTGTTATTATCTTGAATATTAATAATGATAAACAGAAAAAATGTTCAGCAAAGTAAGACCTAAAAATAAGTTTTATGATCAAAAGAGTCAATTGTCCCTTTAAGGAGTTATTGCCCTTTAAAGAAATTTTCATAATTTGTTCATCTAGTTAAAATTCTTCTCCTTTGCAACTGCTGAATTAATTTCAACTAAACTTGGGCTGAAAGAGTTTCAGAGTATCTAGTATAAATTTTCTATTTTATTATGCCCCACCTACGATAGTAGAGGGGCATTATGTTTTCTGGTCTGTGTGTCCGTTCGTTCATCCGTCCGTCCGTTCAATCGTCCGTCTGTTCGTTCATCTGTCTGTCCATCGGTTCCTCTTCAGGTTGAAGTTCTTAGTCAAGGTAGTTTTTGATTAAGTTGGAAGTCCAATCAACTTGAAACTTGTACACATGTTCCCTTTTTAATTTTAATGCCAAATTTAGAGTTTTAACCCATATTTCACAGTTCACTGAACATAGAAAATAATAGTGCGTGTGGGGCATCCGTGTACTATGGACACATTCTTGTTTACTTGTATATCAAGAAACATAGCCACTATGGCTAAAATGGAACATAGGGGTAAAATGCAGAAGAAAATATGACAGATACAAAGAACATATTTATATCGAATTTTTAAGCCATTCATTAATAAATATTGAAAAGCAAAATCAAGTTGATGGAAGATTTAAGCAAAAATTAACAGGTGAGCGATTCAGGCTCTTGAGAGCCTCTTGTTTGATAGAATATGATAAACAATTTGTATAATAATATTGAAACATTGTTAGGCCAATTAAAATTAATTGATAGATTTTCATCCCCGCCCGCCCTTCTGAAATCGCCCCGCCCCGAATTTTTTTATTTTATAAAATTTACGATTTCCGGATTTTGTTCATTCCCGTTACCGGTAACCGTTAAAATTTCGTTTCATTCAATGCTTCCTGTTTCAAATTTCGGTTTTGTACCTCGAGTAAATCTAACCAAAATGATTAAGTCGACCTTTCCGCTGCTCTATGATGATAACATCATCTTCCGAGAGTAAAGATTGATAACGAGAATGACATGAAATATTGGTGTTACGAGAAAAACGCTGTTTCCAATACTGCAAATCGCGGTATGTCACAAATTTCTGTGATTAGAAAACTGCGGACTTTTTTATTTATGCAATGACTTTGTCTCAGGAAATTTAAACTGTAAATGATACCCAAAGCACAAGATTTGTGGAAACCATTGATACAGAAAACATGATTGAATTATAGATATTGAAACACAAGCACGAACTTGTCAGATGTATGACCGTTTATTGAACTTAAAAAGTCGACTAACATACGCATTTTATTTATGCAAGACCTTTGATTTTACCCATGGCTGTCTTTTTATGTTGACAAACAGCAAATGTCCAATACACCCCAAAAGACTCATTAAAACAACAACTTTTTTTTTTATTATTAAGTTCATGTTTTACATGATAATTATATTTTCATCTTGCATATAAAGTACCAACCCTATTATTTTCAACACTCTCTGAGTTTTCATTTTATTCTGTACTCATAATAATTGTGTTGCATATACCAATGCATTTGCTTCATTTTATGGTAATACAAACCATTGTTTAGAAACCAAAATACATTTTGTGTAGGTACATGTAGTCTAACTGAAGAGAGTATTTCTCACACGTTTTTGTTGTTAAGTTTTTAAAGCCGCAATTAGATATATTTATTTAAGGATTTGAAATATTATGTAAGATTCCTCATAAGCTTATTATTACACTTGCATATATGAAGAACTCGTCACAAAAGGGTTTCAAATGAAATAAAATTTAAAAAATAAAATCCTCCCACCCGCCCCATTATTTTCAAAAATTTGGATGAAAATCTACTAATTAATTTTAGTTGGCCTTAATGATAACATTGACATTAAAGCAATCGAATTAAAAAATGTATGAACAAAATTGTATTTATTAACCACAATTTGGATACCAAAATGAAGTCATTTTGTACCAAAAAAATGCAATGCCTTATTTGTGTGAATGCCCTTTGATGACAATTTTTACCAATTTTTGCCTGAAATATTACAATAGAGAAATAGAAACTTAAATAAGCAAAAATGAACAACAAGTTAAGAACTACAATTAAGACTATATAGAGGAAATCATCTGACGACAAGTTATTGCCCATTAATGATGGTTTTCACCATTTTTTGGCATTTTGCCTTATATGATAAAAATTATAAAAAGATAAATTGACACTTAAAATCAGAAAAATGATTAGCAAGTCAAGATCTACTTTCAAGTCAAATATTGCTTAGTAGACACTATTTAAAACAGTGATTGCCCTTAAATGAGTATTTTTATGCCCCATTTATGGACATTATGTTTTCTGGTCTGTGCGTCAGTTTGTATGTCCATTCTGTCCCACTTCAGGTTAAAGTTTTTGGTCGAGGTAGTTTTTGATGAAGTTGAAGTCCAATCAACTTGAAACCAAGTACACAAAAACTGTTCCCTATGATATGATCTTCCTAATTTTAATGCCAAATTAGACTTTTTTCCCCATTTTCACGGTCCTCTCAATATAGAAAATGATAGTGCGGACGGAGCATCCATTTACTAGGGACACGTGCATTCTTGTTTATAACCTCTTTATTGTTGGGAGCAAAAACTAAAGAAGATACAAAACAGAATAAATTATCAGCAATAAAACAGACAATTTTTTTTTAAGAATTCTATTCTAGTCTATAATGTTGGAGAGTGTCTTTGTTGAATATGCATATAGTATTATAGACCAAGATGAGCCACAGACTCTTTAGAGCCTCTAGTTTGAAAGGGCAAATGTCCCTAGCAAAAAGCACAAATGTCCTATGAAACGTCCCGTGCCATAATTTAATTAACATAATTAAGTAACAGCAATAAAAGATCTAAAATAACACATTTAGAAAATCAAAAATGAAGACTCATAAATGAATATGATAGAATATTTAGACATTGTTTTTTTTTTTTACAGGAGAAGATATTTTCAGGAAAATGTGATGATATGGCACTGGGTCATATGATTATATTGCTGCAGTATGATTGGCCAAAACATACAGATTTGTTTCATCAAGTGATGCAAAAGATCAAAGCACAAGGCAGTTTAACATACAACTTTTTCTTTAATTATGTGATTAGTATCCATTTTATGAATTCAAATTTTAGTTTACGGGTACCTAGAACCTAGGCATGTGTTATTACAAATTTAGTCTTTAAAGATTTTCATATTAATTCACTTAAAAAGCACTCTGTCAGATTTAATTAAAGATTTCAGAAAAAAATATTTGGTATTATGGTATACGATAGTACAATGATGTTATGTCCATCTGTTTGTCTATATGTCAACACTTTGAATGATGATTCAAAGTACAACGTCCACAAGCCCCAAAAAAGCCTGAATTTCTTCTGTATTATACAATTTCTTAAAGGTCACAATTTCTTTCTTAACCTTAATGCTAAGAAAAACAAATCTCTTCATAAAAGTAAATTTTAGGCATCAAAGTCAACTTATTTTAAAAAAGTAGTCAATAACAATGATTTTATGCATTTTGGGACCTAATAGTTTTCAAAAAATGGCTTTCATCTTATAGTTATCAGTCAGTTCGTAACAAATTGTGTGTCTATAATTTCATATGTTATACTTGACATGTATATTAACCAACACCAGAGGGTGTTATATACTGTTTGTACAACTTCCTACGTCGAAAGTCATAGTAAAAAACTTGGGTTTCAGTTGTCAACCTCATGTCCTAAGTAGAGATTGAGTGCCCTCTATTTTTAGAACCGTTATGATTTCAAAGTTTATACTTGACATGTATATCAACCAACACCAGAGGGTGTGTCATAATGAACTTCTTAGGTCAAAGGTCAAGGTCAAAATCTTAGGTTTAGTTGACCCCAAGTCCTATAATCAAGATTGCGTCGGCTCTATATCTTGAGAACCGTTATGATTTCAAAGTTTATACTTGACATATATGTTAACCAATTCCAGAGGGTGTTTCGTAATATTTGTACAACTTCCTAGGTCAGAGGGCAAGGTAAAAAACTTGCGTATCAGTTGACAACCTCATGTATTATGTACAAGTTATTCATATCAGGCCCACTTTGATGGCACCCATCTGAATGATGTCTAGTTTATAATGTTATGTTAAAGAAGTAAGGTTGTATTAATTGATTTATTGCAGCCTTTTCAATGTAAAATTTGTAGTTTTTTGGCCAGATTAAAACAAAGAGTAAATTTTAGGGACTATTTTAACCCTCTTTGGATTGACATGTGGGAGAGAGATCTCTAATTGATAATAACAATTTAAAATTTTGTCATTTTATATGCCCTTTTTTAGCTCACCTGGCCTAAAAGGCCAAGTGAGCTTTTCTCATCACTTGGCGTGTGTTGGCGTCCGTTGTCGTTAACTTTTACAAAAATCTTCTCCTCTGAAACTACTGGGCCAAATTTAACCAAACTTGGCCACAATCATCCTTGGGGTATCTAGTTTAAAAAATGTGTCCAACGACCCGTCCAACCAACCAAGATGGCCACCATGGCTAAAAATAGAACATAGGGGTAAAATGTAGATTTTGGCTTATAACTCTGAAACCAAAGCATTTAGAGCGAATCTGATGGGGATTAAATTGTTTATCAAGTCAAGATCTAGCTGCCCTGAATTGGCAATTTGAAGGAAATTTTGCCGGTTTTGGTTAATATCTTGAATATTATTATAGATAGAGATAAACTGTCAAAAGCAATAATGTTCAGCAAAGTAAGATCTACAAAGAAGTCAACATGACCAAAATGGTCAGTTGACCCCTTAAGGAGTTATTGCCCTTTATAGTCATTTTTTACCAATTTTTCGTAAATTATTGTAATCTTTTACAAAAATCTTCTACTCTGAAACTACTGGGCCAAATTTAACCTTACTTGGCCACAATCAATATTGAGGTATCTTGTTTAAAAAATGTGTGCGGTGACCCAGCCAACCAACCAAGATGGCCACCATGGCTAAAAATAGAACATAGGGGTTAAAATGAAGATTTTGGCTTGTAACTCTGAAACCAAAGCTTTTAGAGCAAATCGGAAATGGGGGTTAAACTGTTTATCAAGTTAAGATGTATCTGACCTGAAATTTTCAGACGAATCGGACAACCAGTTGTTGGGTTGCTGCCCCTGAATTGGTATTTTTTAAGGAAATTTTGCCGCTTTTGGTTATTATCTTGAATATTATTGTAGATAGAGATAAACTGTAAACAGCAATAATGTTTAGCAAAGTAAAATCTACAAATAAGTCAACATGACCAAAATGGTCAGTTGACCCCTTAAGGAGTTATTGCCCTTTACAGTCAATTTTTAACAATTTTTAACCGGATTTTTGTGACAAAAATGTCGGTTATTGATTTGGGGATGTACGGCGGTCGGGCGGGCGGGAATCAAATGTTGTCCGTGCATTAACTCATGAACCGTTCAACCAAAGCTTTTAAAATTTTAATATGTTGTTACTGACAACTAAATGAAGGTCAAGTTCAATAATGGCGATTTTGACTTTTACCGTTCAGGAGTTATGGTTCTTGAAAGATTGAAAAATGGAGTTTACAGTCGTGTCCGTGCATTTACGCATGAACTGTTCTACCTAAGCTTCCCAGATTTTAATATGTTGTTACTGATGACAAAATGGAGGTCAAATTCAATAATGGCGATTTTGACTTTTACCGTTCAGGAGTTATGGTTCTTGAAAGATTGAAAAATGGAGTTTCCAGTCGTGTCCGTGCATTTACGCATGAACTGTTCTACCTAAGCTTCCCAGATTTTAATATGTTGTTACTGATGACAAAATGGAGGTCAAATTCAATAATGGCGATTTTGACTTTTACCATTCAGGAGTTATGGTTCTTGAAAGATTGAAAAATGGTGTTTCCAGTCGTGTCCGTGCATTTTCTCATGAACCATTCAACCAAAGCTTTTGAAATTTGTATATGTTGTTACTGATGGCAAATTAAAAGTCAAGTTCAATTATGACGATTTTGACTTTTACTGTTCAGGAGTTATGGTTCTTGAAAGATTGTGAAATGGCGTTTCCATTCACGTTGTTGCATTTACTCATGAACCATTCAATCTAAGCTTTTCAAATTTTAAGATGTTGATACTGATGACAAAATGGAGGTCAAATTTGATATTGACGATTTTCACTTTCACCATTCATCAGTAATGGTTCTTGTGATATTGCCAGGACACAAATAAATATTAATAAATCCGGTTTGCTGTCGTTGTGACAGCCTCTTGTCATAAATTTTGTAAATTTTTAACAAAATATTTTCCTCTGTAACTAATGGGCCAATTTCATTATAGATGAAGATAATTGTAAGTAGCAAGAATGTTCAGTAAAGTAAGATCTACAAACACATCACCATCACCAAAACACAATTTTGTCATTAATCCATCTGTGTGTTTTGTTTAATGTACTAAGACCAAGGTGAGCGACACAGGCTCTTAAGAGCCTCTAGTTTAAATGACATTTTATGGTTTAGAGTTTGCCATCAGTCAGTCCATTAGACTGTTTGTATTTCAACACTGTCTATGGAAACAATAATTTGCTTTAACCAATTGTAATGAAATTTTGATATAATGGCTATTATATCTATGATATAAAGTAAAGATTGATATAAGAAGCTCCTATATGTTTTTAATCATTTCCAATATTTTCATTTCAGAGTTATGAACCTTTATCAATAGAAAATTGGACATTTTTGCAAATGTTGTACAATAAATCATCTTTTCTGTGATACTTTTTCCTGAAAGTTTATCAAATTGGCTTGAATAGGTCAAAGTAATGTCCCTTTTGATTTGCATGATTTTTTACCTTTTGTCATTCCAGGGCTTATTTAGAAATTTTTGTTTATCCTTGACTGTCAGATATTGATATTTTAGAAGAATTAGCATTATTGAAGTCCATAGAAGGAGGGAAAGTTAGTTTAGATATATTGCCAACCAGTACAAAGATTATTGCCCAGTAAGTATTTTCATTGAGGTGTAATATTTTACAAAGTTCCTCTGTTGTCTCCCCAAAATGTGAAATGGAGAGAGAAGATACCAAAGGTCCTTCAGTAGTAAAGAAAACAACATGGCAAGAAAGAAAAAGTCAAAGGAGTCCATAATTTTAAAGTGCATGATTTCAAAACTAATATTGGGATCAATGATGCAACATTTGGCTTCCTTGTAAGCTTCAATAAAAAAAATCATGATAGGAAATCAAGCCTTGAAATGTCTTATTAAATGCTGCAATGTTGCTACACAGAAATGAAAAAGTCAATATGGAAAATTGAAATCCTCTTTTAAGCTCACCTGGCTCAAAAGGCCAACTTTTTTAGCTCACCTGACCCGAAGGGCCAAGTGAGCTTTTCTCATCTCTTTGCGTCCGGCGTCGTCGTTAACTTTTACAAAAATCTTCTCCTCTGAAACTGCTGGGCCAAATTAAACCAAACTTGTCCACAATCATCATTGGGGTATCTAGTTTAAAAAATGTGTCCAGTGACCCAGCCAACCAACCAAGATGGCCGCCATGGCTAAAAATAGAACATAGGGGTAAAATGCAGTTTTTGGCTTATAACTCAAAAACCAAAGCATTTAGAGCAAATCTGACACGGGGGTAATATTGTTCATCAGGTCAAGATCTATCTGCCCTGAAATTTTCAGATGAATTGGACATTTCGTTGTTGGGTTGCTGCCCCTGAAATGGTAATTTTAAGGAAATTTTGCTGTTTTTGGTTATTATCTTGAATATTATTATAGATAGAGATAAACTGTAAAAAGCAATAATGTTCAGCAAAGTAAGATCTACAAAAAAGTCAACACGACCGAAACGGTCAGTTGACCACTTTAGGAGTTATTGCCCTTTATAGTCAATTTTTAACCATTTTTCATAAATCTTAGTAATCTTTTAGAAAAATCTTCACTTCTGAAACTACTGGGCCAAATTGAACCAAACTTGGCCATAATCATCATTGGGGTATCTAGTTTTAAAAATGTGTCCGGTGACCCGCCCAACCAACCAAGATGGCCGCCATGGCTAAAAATAGAACATAGAGGTAAAATGCAGTTTTTGGCTTATAACTCAAAAACCAAAGCATTTAGAGCAAATGTGACTCAGTTAAAATTGTTCATCAGGTGAAGATCTATTTGCCCTGAAATTTTCAGATGAATCGGACATTCTGTTGTTGGGTTGCTGCCCCTGAAATGGTAATTTTAAGGAAATTTTACTGTTTTTGGTTATTATCTTGAATATTATTATAGATAGAGATAAACTTTCAATAGCAATAATGTTCAGCAAAGTAAGATCTACAAATAAGTCAACACGACCGAAATGGTCAGTTGACCACTTTAGGAGTTATTGCCCTTTATAGTCAATTTTTAACCATTTTTCGTAAATCTTAGTAATCTTTTAGAAAAATCTTCTCCTCTGAAACTACTGAGCCAAATTTAACCAAACTTAGCCATAATCATCATTTGGGTATCTAGTTAAAAAAATGTGTCCGGTAACTCGGCCAACAAACCAAGATGGCCGCCATGGCTAAAAATAGAACATGGGGGTAAAATGCAGTTTTTGGCTTATAACTCAAAAACCAAAGCATAAGAGCAAATCTGACAGGAAGTACAATTGTTGATCAGGTCACGATCTATTTTCTATATTGGAATTTTCAGATGAATCGGATAATCGGTTGTTAAGTTGCTGCCCCTGAATTGGTAATTTTGAGGAAATTTTGCTGTTTTTTTGTTATTATCTTGAATATTATTATAGATGGAGATAAACTGTAAACAGCAATAATGTACAGCAAAGTAAGAACTAAAAATAAGTCAGTATGACCAAAATAGTCAATTGACCCCCTAAGGAGTTATTGCCCTTCATAGTCAATTTTTAACAATTTTCTTAAAATTTGAAGATTTTCAATAACATTTTCTACAGAAAGTACTGTTATAGATAGAGATAATTGTAAGCAGCAAGAATGTTTAGTAAAGTAAGATCTACAAACACATCACCATCACCAAAACACAATTTTGTCATGAATCCATCTGTGTCCATTGTTTAATATTCACATAGACCAAGGTGAGCCACACAGGCTCTTTAGAGCCTCTAGTTTTAGTTTCAGGATAATGACTTGTGTATAAGTATTTTAATTGCTCTGAAATTGTACCACAATGTTTAAAACCACAAGTAGAAGGTTGGGATTCATTTAAGGGGTTAAGGGGCCAACAGTTTAGGAATTAAGAGCCAAAAAGGGGCCAAAAACAAGCATTTTTCTTGTTTCCAGACAATAAAATGTGTGTGATTGTATGGATCTCTTAAAAATTGTACCACAATGTTCCAATAAAGGGGAGGCTAGGATTGAGTTTTGGGTTAATTGTCCAAAACATATAGGAATTAGGGGCCAAAAAGAGGAATGTTTCTAGTTTCCAGACAATAACTTGTGTTTAAGTGTATGGATCCCTCTGAAATTTTTCTACAAGGTTCTATACTACAAGGGAAAGGCTGTGATTGAGTTTTGGGGTTATTGCTCCAAGGGGGGGTTTTGTGTGTGGGGGGGGGGGGGGGGTGTTTACATTTTTTTAAGGAATTCATATTTTTTTTCAAAATTTTTCAAATTGCGATTTTGGAAAGTTTCAAGAAGAAATCTTGAATTGCACAGTATTGCACAATAGATTTGTAAGATCTTTGACCATATTTATTTTGTGTCAAAAACCTATATAATGTCAAAAATTTGATCACAATCCAAATTCAGACAGCATCAAGCTTGAATATTGTGACCAAATTTGCCCAAACTGTTCAAGGATCGACCACTGCGGTCGTATCAGGCTGTGCTCAGCAAAGCATTTTATTAACTTCTGCTAGAAACCACTGAAAGGAATGAAATCAAAAATTGCTAGAATATTATTTATGAGGTGTTGACCAAGTGTTATAACTTTGTAGTAAATCCATCATCCAAGATGGCTGCCAGCTGGGGAAGTCATTTAAATAAGGACCTTACAGCCAATACAAACAAACGTTTTCTTTTAGAGAACTACTGAATGGAATGAAACCAAACATGGCTTAAATTTTCCTTATGAGGTGCTCATGAAGACCTTAATACATGCATTTTCAGAGCTGACATCTTTATAGATTGAGATATACTATAAACTGCAAAAAGTATAGAAGATATAAACATAAGTCAACACTAGCAAAATTGTAAATTAACATCTTGTTGGAGTTATAGTGCTTATAAAGTCATTTTCTACAATTTCAATGAATTAACAAAAGTATTTTGCTTTTTGATTAAATTACAGGGCCAATGTTAAACCAAAATTAGCCTACCTGTCATGATTTTAGTCATTTTTTACATGATTTTCAAAATCAAAGGAAGAATCAGGTGACCCTTCGTCATTGAATTTTTATACGCCCGTCAAAATTTTGACAGGACGTATTATGGTATACAAATGTCCGGTGTCCGTCTGTCTGCCTGTCTGTCTGTCTGTCTGTCTGTCCGTCTGTCTGTCCAGCGTAAACATGTCGCACCATAACTTGAGAACAACATCCAAATTTCATGAAACTTAATAAAGTTGTTTCTTATGTTGGTCAAATGATCTGTATACTTTTTGGTGAAAATAAAATTTAAACTTTTTGAGTTACGGCACTTTGTAACTAAAACAGGGGTGTGTTTTTTTCACATGTCGCACTATCTCAAAAACGATTTTTGATTATTGCTTAAACTTTACACACTTCTTAGTTATATTAATCTTCAAGATCTTTTTACTTTTTGGTGATGATTGAAAATTTTATTTTTGAGTTATTGAGTATTTTGTAAAAAAGGGGGAGGTTTTTTTTACATGTCACGTCGTATCTCAAAAACAATTTATGATTATTGCTTAAAACTTTACACACTTCTTTGTTATATCAATCTTAAGATCTGTAAACTTTTTTGTGATTCAAAATTTTTATTTTTGAGTTATTGAGTATTTTGTAAAAAAGGGGGAGGTTTTTTTTACATTTCGCGCCGTATCTCAAAAACAATTTAAGATTATTGCTTAAAATTTTACACACTTCTTCTTTATATTAATCTAAAGATCTGTATACTTTTTGGTTTTGATTCAAAATTTTTATTTTAGTGATATTTAGTTTTTTGTAAAAAAAAAAAAAAAAATGAGGGGGGGGTTTTCACATGTCCTGCCGTATCTCAAAAACAATATATTTTTTTATTGCTTAAAACTTTCTCAGAAACTATTTATGATTATTGCATTAAACTTCCACACCAGACGTCGGGCGCATCATGCGCTCATGGCGCAGCTGTTTATTATATTTTGAACTTAGAGAACCCCTAAATGGAATAAAACCAAACATGGCATGAATTTCCTTATGAAGTGCGGACCAAGTTTTGTTACGGTACTTTGTAGCTGATCCATCATCCTAGATTGCCACCAGTAGGGGACTTCGTTTAACATAGGACCTTAGGGACAATACTTTCAAATGTCTTCTTTCAGAGAACACTGACTGGAATGAAACCAAACATAACACAAATGTTCATCTTAAGGTGCTGACCAAGTGTTACTTTGTAGTTGATCAATCATCCAGGATGGTCTCCAGCATGTGACTTTGTCTGATATAGGATGATCTATAGTTGTTAATTTCTGTGTCATTTGGTCTCTTGTGGAGAGGTGTCTCATTGGCAATCACACCACATCTTCTTTTATATATATATATAGGACCCAATGGACAATACATACAAATGTCTTCTTTTAGAGAATAACTGAATGGAATGAAACCAAACGTGTCATGAATGTTCCTTATGAGGTACCGGCAAATTGTTGGTAGCAAATCTGGATTGCAGACGTCTCTATCGCCCTCTCAGCTATGTGTTATTTAATATTTGTCTTAATAGGACATAAGGGTTAAATACAAGTTTTGTGTATTATTTGAAAATCTTCTAACTTAAGATAGAGAAATGTAATCATACAGAAATAATCTATGTAATGTTCAGTTTCACCAAAATTGTCTTTTTACAGGATTTTTACAAATCCTGTTCTCTATATGCCTCATATAATGCAAACTGTAGATTATATTAGATATAGAGAAACTTAAAATAGCATAAATAATCAACAAAACAAGAACTGCAAATAAGACATAATTTGCTGATATCATCACCAAACTCCAGGACTATTTTTACAATACATTATTTTTCTTATTTTTCTTATTTTTGTTTTATTTCTTTTGACCATATTAGAAAGAGAGAAATTTTACATAAAAGAAAAATTATCAGTAAGACAAGATTTTTAATCAAGTATGTCTAAAAGTTGACAATGAGGATGGGTTCAGAACAAAACTTAACAACAAAAGGAGGATTTTTATTCCCAATTGTGAAATTTCTATGTGACACCATCCCAGAACACCTGCTTATGGAGTCTATATCTCCCAGTTGATATGATATTGCATAGTTTGCATTTCTTATCATGATTTCCATGATTGGTATGAGCTAGCTATCGAAGGGTTTCTAGTTTGAAAGTTGAAATCAACCCTTCAAGTTTTACAGATGCCATCACCAGTTGGTTGATGGTTGTAGTACAGCGGCTTTGTGAAAAAATTGTGCACATCCTGCTACAAGCATGAAATTTGGCATACACCTTCCTCAGCTATTACTCTTTTATTTCAGATAGGGAGGCATTTGAAAAAAATGTCTCACTTCCGGTAAAATCCAAAATGGCGGACATCATACTTAAATCAGCCCAATATCGAAGGCTAGTGTGTAAAAATGTGTTATTATCATGCTACTATCATAATCTTTGGTATAAACCTTTGTTTTTCATTACTTTTGGATAAATGAAATAGATTAGATGTCTTCAGAAACCCTACTTCCGGTTAAAATCCAACATGGCGGACATTGTACTTAAATAAGCTTATTTTTTAGGCTGGGTAATTGAAATCTGTTTTAACGTATTGCTACTATCATTGCATTGTGCAGGAACCTTTCTTTGTTGCTTCTAATGGATACAATGTATAAGACATATGTCTTAATCAAAGAGCTGAATAGCTCTGAGGGGAAAGACAGCCCTTGTTTCTATTTCATTTTTTTTTTTTGGGGGGGGGGGGTATCTTTTGATAGTCTTCATGTAAAGAATGAAAAAAAAAGAACAGCTAGAACATGTGGAAGGTTGACACTTTTGGAATCAATTGTTGTTTAATGTAATTTCGTTTCTTTACTTTAGGATTCAATTTAGACCAATGGAAGAGATCTGCATCTTCTAAATCTAAACATTCAATTAAAGTTGATAGTTAATTATCTAAAATTCAACTAGTTGAATTCTGTCATTTAACAACAACTACAATTATTTTTGAAATCTTAATAGTGTACGACTGAACTGCAGGCTAGGGCCATTTTCCATTTTTTGTGACAGTACTCTAAGATTTTTAATTTTTTTCTTAAGAAAGTTAGGACTGTAAAATCTATTCAGTTTTAAATTTCCATTGTTAAAGTTCCCAGTTACATCTCTCATCACAGGGATACAGGTACTAATAAAAATAACAATATGATTGATGTAAACTATGTGAAGCTTGTTTCCAAATCCTACGTTTTGAAATTTTTGTAAAATTCATAAATAAATAGGTTTAAACTACAAAATGCAACATTTGTAATTTTTTTTGTAACTATTACAATGATTATGTTGGTACACAAAATTTAGTTTTAATGGAAGACTATTTATCATATACTAAATGTCACATTTTAAGTGTTTATTTTATTGGATAATTAGGACATAAATTGAGGTGCTCCTGCTTGGAGGAAGATTCTCAAAACAGAGTTTTACAGAAAAAAATGGAAAAGATCGTTTCTCTCCCCGATTTCATGTAGCCCCTCGGACTTCCTGTTTACTTTGGAAGTTGTTGACCTACAAATTAAAGTATTGCATGTTGATGTTTTAATCATCTACAGCAAACATCATTATGTTTAAATTTAACAAATACTATTTTTTAATAAGTGCACAATCTTTGGAATGATTTAAATAACCAGTGAAGGATATCCCTGCTTATGCGTAGTGTGGCATTGAACCCATTCCAACAATGACGTCACTATAAAATATAATGTAGGTTGGATATATTTAGAATATCTCGTCATACTGATTTTTCCGGATTGTAAAAGAAACGTAAATAGTGTAAAGGAGAGCTCATTATACAATAATTTCGAGAGAAACAGAAGGGAAATGTGTAAAAAAGTGTTTAAAGTCAATTTATTCATTTGTGTCTCCCCATCTCATCATTCTCAGTAAGATTTGTTGGGGGGTTTTCCACACTATAAAAACAAAATGAATGATGTGAGGGAATGTCACTCTGGTCAACCCCATTGGGGATTGACGGCTTGAAGCCGTCTTCCCCAAAAACCCTAACTTCCGGTAATATCCAAAATGGCGGACATAGAAATAACAAAAATATTATTCAAATTTTCAAGTTTTTTTAAAATGTAAAGAAAATGATTTTTTTTTCTGCTGGTCATTAAACTTTTGGCTGTAAGTTATCCCCAAAACTACTAATTCTATCATGTTGTAAATGTTTGAATATATTGTTGACACTTCCGGTAAAAATATGACGTTAATTTCAAAGATGAGTCCTCAATCCATTTCTTCGATGTAGAGTTTTGGATAGATTGGTTAAAACAAAATAAAATCACTATAGTACTAAAACATATTTTAAATTACTACAATTTTCGGCCAAAAATAACAATCACCACGACAAGCACAAATCGCAGTGCAATGGAAACCCAATTTTCCACATTAAAAATGACCGCGGCATCCTTTCTTACATCCACAATGTATAAGCTTTTGACAAAATGATGAGGCCTCAGAAAGAGTTTTTTTTTAAAGGGGCCCTCTTTGTCCCTTCGCAATCCATTAGTGCCTGGACTGGGTAGCATAAGAGCAAATCCCAAGCTCGTCTCATTAAACTACTGCATTAGTATATTGCACGTTTTACATGCTTGAAAAGACTAGACCAAGTTGTGGGAATAGCCTCACTTATAATTACCCTTCCCTTTTGTGCAAAAACTGATTTTCTTGCTTCGTTAATCATGTTAGCTCCATCTGATAAGTATGTGCGATCTTACAGTAAAACCCCGGTGATTTAGGTTGATCAATTATCATTCTTTATGTTAAAGTCACATCTTCAAATACCACCAATGTCTCCCATGCAGTCTTTTTTTCCTTTTCAAGCAAAGAGAGAACCGTATCACAACCGGTAAAGGTATGGGTCAGAAATAAGTGTGTATGAACTCATTGCCTAGTGCATTTGAAAGGCCATTGATAGATATTAATCCAAAGATTTTTGCCTTCCCAAACACAATCCATAGTTCGTCTGCCCCCATTTCACGAAATAGCGAAATAGTATTGACAGCATCGTCAGTGACTGTTAATCATGACTCGTTTAGGTTCGTGTTTCACTGCATCAGACACATGCACCATGATTTTAGTGTCTGTTTCTTTATGTGAACATGGTGCTACGCTTGGAATACATCGAGTGGTGGATAAGATAGAATATCCTGAGCATTTGTTGCTACAAATACCATACTCATCAAAGATTTCATCCACTCTTGTTACACTTTCAAGGTATTTTATTAAGGTACGTTAAGGACATAATACCCAATCATTATACTCGTTAGGAAATACCTTGAAACTGTAACAACAGTGGATGTAGTGTCGGATGCGAACATAGACAATACTGGTAGTTTGAAAGCTGCTAAAAGAAGCAAGAGCAACATTTAGAGGAAAGGGAATACACAGACGAATCCAGGGTTAAAAACATCCTCAAAATTGGCAAAGTTTTCTGAGAGATGACGACAATAAGAAAGAACTTTTAAGTTTTCATTCACAGAAGCTTGCTCAATACAATTTTGAGTACAAGGTAGTTGTAGCAACAAATGCTCAGGATGTTCAATATTATCCACCACTTGATGATGTTTCAAGTGTAGCACCATGTTTACACGAAGAGACTGACACTAGGATCAAATCGATGTGTCTGATGCAGTGAAACACAGTCATGACTCGAACAGTCGATACTGATGTCATTGCTGTTTCGCTATTCCGTGACATAGGGGTAGACAAACTTTGGTTTGCATTTGGAAGGGGGAAAAGCTTAACATATATATCTATCCATGACCTTTCAAATGCACTAGGCATTAAAAGATAACACGTTTGCTGGAAAAGGAACTGCGTTGGTGACATTAATGGCGTTTGAAGATGTGACTTTAGCATTTAGAATGATGATTGACCAGCCAACACCACCATACGGATTTGATAAATTTAATGTCATTGAAAACAATACATGTTTTTGTTGTAAGATCGAAAAAAACTTATCAGATTGGATTAACAAAGCAAGAAAATATGTGTTTTTGGAATTTATGGATGTGAGGACCAATACCACAGTCTTTGTAAATGTGGGAAATCAGCTCTCCGATTGTGAATTGCGGCCTAACAAGTATGCTGATTGGGTATTGTGTCCTTACCTTAATAAAATACCTTGAAACTGTAATACGAGTGGATGAAGTCTTGGATGCGTATGGTAGTTATAGCAACAAATGGTCAGGACATATTATCTTATCCACCACATGATGTATTTCAAGTTTAGCACCAAGTTCACATTTAGAGGCAGACACTAGAATCATGGTGCATGTGTCTGATGCAGTGAAACACGAACTTAAACAAGTCATGATTCGAACAGTCGTTAATGATGATGCTGTCACTCCTGTTTCGCTATTCCGTGAGATAGGGGTAGACGAACTATGGATTGTGTTTGGGAGGGCAAATGACTTTGGGTCAATATCTATCAATGGCCTTTCAAATGCACTAGGCAATGAGTGATCTGACACACTTATTGTTATCCATGCCTTTACCTGTTGTGATATGGTTCTCTCTTTGCTTGAAAGGAAAACAAAACTATGTGGGAGACATTGATTGCATTTGAAGATGTGACATAAAGAATGATGATTGATCAGACTAAATCACCGGGGTTTTACTGTAAGATCGCACAAACTTCACAGATGGGTATAAAATGGTTAACGAAGCAAAAAAATAACTATTTGCGCAAAAGGGAAGAGTTTTTTAGGCTATTCCCTCAACTTTGTCTAGTCTTTTCCAGTATGTAAATCATGCAATATACTTAGATAGGTTTTTAGGGAGAAGAGCTTGGGATTGGCTCTTATGCTACCCAATCCAGGCGGGGACAAAGAGGATAACTTTTAAAAAACTCTTTTTGAGGCCTCATTATTTTGTCAAAAGCTTGTACATTATGGATGCAAGGATGCCGCGGTCATTTTTAATGTAGAAAATCGGGTCTCCCGTGCACTGCGATGTGTGCATGTCGTGGTGATCGTTATTTTTGGCCGAAAATTGTAGTAATTTTAAATATGTTTAAGTACTATAGTGATTCTATTTTGTTTTAACCAATCTATCCAAAACTCTACATCGAAGAAATGGATTGAGGACTCATCTTTGAAATTTACGTCATATTTTTACCGGAAGTGTCAACTTTATATTCAAACATTTACAACATGATAGAATTGGTAGTTTTGGGGATAATTTAAAGCCAAAAGTTTAATGACCAGCACAAAAAAAAAATCATTTTCTTTACATTTAAAAAAAAGTTGAATATTTAAATAATTAATTGATATTTCTATTTTGGATGTTACCGGAAGTAAGGGTTTTTAAGACATATGTCTTATACATTATAACCATCAGAAGCACCAAAGAAAGGTTTATGCACAATGTAATGATAGTAGCAATACGTTAAAACACATTTCAATTACGCTCCCTATAAAATAAGCTTATTTAAGTACAATTTCCGCCATGGTGGATTTTAACCGGAAGTAGGGTTTTTGAAGACATCTTATCTATAAAATATACCAAAAGTAGTACATAACAAAGGTTTGTACCAAATAGTATGCTAGTAGCATGATAATAACACCTTTTCAAATACTAGCCTTCGATATTAGGCTGATTCAAGTATGACGTCCGCCATTTTGGATTTTACCCGAAGTGAGACATTTTTTTTCAAATGCCTCCCTATCTGAAATAAAAGAGTAATAGTTGAGGAAGGTCTATGCCAAATTTCATGCTTGTAGCAGGATGTGCACAATTTGTCTGAAATATGCTTGTAGCCGCCGGACTGTGTAACAGTGAACTAAGAATATGTTACAATAGTCTGATTGCCAATTCCTGTAATTGACCCTGTAATTAGAGATCCCCTTTTTAGCTGTCTCCCTTAGGATGGTTATGAATTTTATTTTACTATGGAGAGCAAGCAGAAAAAGAGCAAATTTATCTGTACATAATGTGTCTATAAACCTATAATGTTTTTCAAATGTTTTAATTACATTTGATAACATTAGAATAATACTTTTGATACCAGAAGTTATTTTTCAAAAACATTTGTTAAAACGCCAATATATCACTTTCAGCTTATTATGCTTTGTTTGGTCAAAATCCAATTTTGTCTGGTATGGAATTAGTCTACAATAGACAAAGGGAAGTAATTTGTTTTAAAAGTATGCATTACAACAGAATTAAATTAGTAATTGGCAGATGGACTATTTACATATTCACATTCTCTTGTCACAGGATTTGTAATTGCATGAGCAATAATTTCTGACTTGTGTCTCATGTTGAGCAGGGAAAAAATATTGCAGGGGGGTGTTAAAAAAGAAATTGTGTAAAAGGGGGGACAATTATTTCTTAAGATTTCAAAAATTAAAAAGAAAATTTCTTTAAATAGGGTTGTGTTGTGTTGTGTTGGGAAGGGGGTGTGGTCAATGCTCAACAGCATAGTGTATTGCACAAATGCAAAAAAATGAATATAAATTCAAATCATATAACCAATTCTTAGTTGTTCTGTGTCAGAAACCTATGTCAAATATTAAATATTTAATTACAATCCAAATTCAGACCTGTATCAAGTGCGAATATTGTGTCCATTTTTGCCCCAACTGTTCAGGGTTGGAGCTCTGCAGTGGTACCAAGCTGTGCTCAGCAAAGCAATTTATTTTGGTCATGCTAGAAGTTATTGATTCGAAAATTGGTATATAGTTTTATCATGACAAGTTACAGATCAAATTAGAATATTTTTTTTTGGTCTGATGATTTTGTGCAGAGTTATAGTCCTTGGACTTGGAAATTCTCTTAAATAATCAGTTTTCAACACTTTTTTGTTTTGTCATGCTTGAAGATATTGGCTTTATATTTATTGTATAGTTGGCACCATGGCAAGTTATAGATCAGTTAGAATTTTGTTCCAATACAATACATTTTTAACCGGTAGGGGAATATGTATTGCCATGCAATACTCACAGAATGCTTGTTTTTTTCTATTTGTATGAATTTATAGAGTATAAATACACATATTACTCTTTTCGATTGTGAGATGTAATATTTTGTACAACCATTCCAGATTTAAAAGAGAAATAAGAAAAAAATTATTGAATTTGGTTTTTTTCTTATTGACTTGTGCACATATATGAAAAGCACAGGCACTCGTCTCAGAAAAAAAATCCTATATAAAGGTATAATGGGGAAAAAAATTCTGACACGAGTGCCTGTGATGTAAAGAAATATCTATACACATAGATAGCATAAGTAGCCACTTTGAGCACCTCAATAGTTGTATTTCTATGTATGGAACAAAAGAAATGGGTAATGTCAAAAAGCAGGTTTTGTTTTTTTCTACCTGACTACTATGGACAGCTTATATAGATAATATCATTGATTTCAATCTGTCCACTATGGAAATCTCATGTAGAAATAAATGTTAAGGAAATGGCATAGGATGGGCACAGAGTTTAGTAGCTTGAACTCTCAATTTCTGTACCTCCCCTTTTCCAAGTACATATTGGAATATAAGGAAGTTATAATCTTGGATAAAACTACAACAGAAAATGTTCTTTATTTCAGGCAAAGAACAGTAACAAGAGGCGTTAACAAAGGTGTGAAAGAAGATTTTAAAATGACAATTGAAAAACAAGTGAAAAGGTGTGAGGAGAATGTTTACCAACTTGTACACACTTTCTTAACTGAAGAAAAGCCATTGTTAATAGAAAGGTTGACTAAATGAATGAAACATTAGTTACTAATTCAGTTATCTCCTCTTAGAATACATTGATCTTGTTACAAAGTCTCCTGTAGTTTAACTTTTTATACCCCACGCAACCAAGTTTTGGAGGGTATGTTTTTGACCCGTCTGTCTGTCTGTCCTTCCATCCATCCGTCAGTCCTCTTTCTTGTCATCGCAACTCCTCTCAAACCACACAACAGAATTTCATGAAACCTTTTTAGATAATAATGGGTTATGGGTCTTGAAAGATTGAAAAATGGAATTTCCAGTCGTGTCCGTGCATTTACGCATGAACTGTTCTACCAAAGCTTCCCAAATTTTAATATGTTGTTACCGATGACAAAATGGAGGTCAAGTTCAATAATTACGATTTTGACTTTTACGGTTCAGGAGTTATGGTTCTTGAAAGATTGAAAGATGGTGTTTTCAGTCGTGTCCGTGCATTTACGCATGAACTGTTCTACCAAAGCTTCCCAAATTTTAATATATTGTTACTGATGACAAAATGGAGGTCAAGTTCAATAATGACGATTTTGACTTTTACCGTTCAGGAGTTATGGTTCTTGAAAGATTGAAAAATGGTGTTTCTAGTCGTGTCCGTGCATTTTCTCATAAACCATTCAACCAAAGCTTTTGAAATTTTTATATGTTGTTACTGATGACAAAATAGAGGTCAAGTTCAATAATGACGATTTTGACTTTTACCGTTCAGGAGTTATGGTTCTTGAAAGATCGTAAAATGGCGTTTCCATTCACGTTGTTGCATTTACTAATGAACCATTCAATCTAAGCTTTTCAAATTTTAATATGTTGATACTGACTACAAAATGGAGGTCAAATTTGATATTGACGATTTTCACTTTCAGCATTCATCAGTTATGGTTCTTGTGATATTGCCAGGACACAAATAAATGTTAATAAATCCGGTTTGCTGTCGTTGTGACAGCCTCTTGTTGGTTAATATCTTGAATATTATTATAGATAGAGATAAACTGTAAACAGCAATAATGTTCAGCAAAGTAAGATCTACAAATAAGTCAGCATGACTAAAATGGTCAGTTGACCCTTAAGGAGTAATTGCCTTTTATAGTCATTTTAGCTCACCTGGCCCAAAGGGCCAAGAGAGCTTTTCCCATCAATTTGCGTCCGTCGTCGTCCTGCGTCGTTAACTTTTACAAAAATCTTCTCCTCTGAAACTACTGGGCCAAATTAAACCAAAATTGGCCACAATCATCATTGGGGTATCTAGTTTAAAAATGTGTCCGGTGACCCGGCCAACTAACCAAGATGGCCGCCACGTCTAAAAATAGAACATAAGGGTAAAATGCAGTTTTTGGCTTATAACTCAAAAACCAAAGCATTTAGAGCAAATCTGAATAGGGTAAAATTGTTTATCTGCCCTGAAATTTTCAGATGAATCGGACAACCTGTTGTTTGGTTGCTGCCCCTGAATTGGTAATTTTAAGGAAATTTTGCTGTTTTTATATGACCGCAAAAATTGAAAAATTTTTGGTCGTATATTGGTATCACGTTGGCGTCGTCTGCGTCGTCGTCGTTGTCGTCGTCGTCCAATTACTTTTAGTTTTCGCACTCTAACTTTAGTAAAAATGAATAGAAATCTATGAAATTTTAACACAGGGTTTATGACCACAAAAGGAAGGTTAGGATTGATTTTGGGAGTGTTTGGTCCCAATATTTTAGGAATTAGGGGCCAAAAAGGGCCCAAATAAGCATTTTCTTGGTTTTCGCACTATAACTTTAGTTTAACTAACTAGAAATCTATGAAATTTTGACACAAGGTTTATGACCACAAAAGGAAAGTTGGGATTGATTTTGGGAGTTTTGGTCCCAACAGGTTAGGAATAAGGGACCAAAAGGGTCCAAAATTAAACTTTGTTTGATTTCAACAAAAAAATGAATATATGGGGTTCTTCAATATGCTGAATCTAACAATGTATTTAGATTTTTAATATTTGGGCCCGGTTATCAAATTGGTACACATTGAGGTCTAAAGGGTCTAAAATTGAACATTATTTGATTTCATCAAAAATTGAATTCTTGGGGTTCTATGATATGCTGAATCTAACCATGTATTTAGATTTGAGATATTGGACCATATAATAGGTAAATGTCCAATTTAAAAATTTTAAGTTTAAGTTCTTAGACCACATTCATTCTGTGTCAGAAACCTATGTTGTGTCAACTATTTAATCACAATCCAAAGTCAGAGCTGTATCAAGCTTAAATGTTGTGTCCATACTTGCCCCAACTGTTCAGGGTTCGGCCTCTGCGGTCGTATAAAGCTGCGCCCTGCGGAGCATCTGGTTTTTTACTTTTTATAAAATCAAAAGCACATGTCTTATAAGACTAAATAAACAGGCAAAATGAAGTACCTTAAGTTTGTAATGTGTTATCATAATATGGAAGATGTGTTTGAACTAAACAGTATTAGATATAGACCGATTTATATGTAAATCTATTCTATTTTTTTATTCAAAGCCTCGGACCTCTTGAGACACAAAATCGGACACCCCGAGCGACACTTTATGTTTTGATGAAAAACTAGTTTTAAAAACAATTAATTATAAGTAAGAAGCTAGTATTTGGTTAAATTCAATTCTATATAAATGATTCGGGAGGAAGTCGTTTAAAGTAGTTTTTATACAGAAATTTGCAAATAAAGCCTCAAAATCTGCAACACGGAAAACTAGGGATAGGTGTTTGAGGAAACAGAGCACTGGAAACGACTGCTTCTCCTTGCAGGAAATAGATTATGTTTCAGTTCCTGCCGTGCAATACATTTTATGGTACTAAGAATTCTAAAAAAAGAAATTTTGATACTTGAACTTAATTTGGTAGTTTTTCTTCGCTTCGAAATTGCCACCCCGTGTCAAACATAGCCGACACCCCGCATGTGGCGTTCTACACGGTGCATTATGTCCCTTGAAAAATTTGGGACCGGGATTATTCATTTTTGTCTTCCCGGTCGAAATTTTAATTCTGAAGTCTGAAAGAGTTGTTATATCCGGTCTAAAATGAAATTACTTGATGGTCAAACGTTTCTGACTGAACAGTAAAATTTCCGATAAATTTAAATATGGAGTGCAAAATCACCCAAGGAATATCTGATGTGTTTTCCATTTTTTCAGCACAATTTGAAATGTATTTAAAAACATTCGGAACGCGATCAACACCTCTCATAATGAATAAGCCGCCAATGCACTGTCAGTAAATTGAAAAGGTTTATCTTGACCTCTTTTCACTTTCATCTGACGCAAACTTGAACAATAGTAGATTGACAAACCTGAACGTCTGCTAGTGCCATGGAATGAAACGTTCCTTATATACTTTCAATTGACTCCGTGTTGATGATATTGTCGGTACATTTTTATATCAAACAACCCCTTGGTGTTTTGAAACAATGTCATCTGGCGGGCGTAAATACCGTCTTGATTCGGTGCATGGCAATGCTTGTCAAGTATAGTCTTGCCGCTGCAAAGGAAACACAAAAGCCATGTGAGTAAAAAGTGTCTACCAATGTTCGTGACCCATATTCTCATAGTCCTGATATAACTGCACGGTCAATTCCAAATGCAATGGGCGAATGTTGAATACAGAAAAGATTGATTTTGTAATAGACATATATTTAAGATTCTTTTTTTATTTATCTTAGGGACGACACACGGTGCAGAAGCGCCTTTGTGTGATTTTTAAAAAAAAGGCGATGCGGGCATCTTTTCCAAAGAAACACCCGACGAGGACAGAGCTTCAAAGAGCGCTTGCGGCAGAGTGAAATAATAATTCTTCTTTTGATGTATCCTTGGTATCTTCAGACACACCTACACCTGGGTGTAATTCTGGAAGTCTTAACACAGACTTCAATTTTCCTGTAGCAGATATGGTATATCCTATATATATAGTGAGCTCAGACCTAAACTCTATATTTGACATCCCTTGTCCCTGTTGTGTCTGAATTGTAAGGTGTCATAACAACTAGTTAATTGGGTCTTGGGTTTGGCAGTTGGGTAATCATCAGATACATTCTTGGGTAAAAGTCATCGGTATATACCAAGGAGTTGCTACATGAGAAAGGCCTATTTATCTGATTGCACAGGTATTGACTTCAATAAGTACTTGGTAATGCATGCTGACAGGTAGACTGCTGAAAATAAATCTGTGCTCCCATTCTTTACCATGGATAAATGATTACTCACATTAGCACACCTCAAAAGACTGTCAACACCGTTCAGGCGACTCAATTTTGTGAAGTTTTCCGTCCTTTTTAAAGGTTTTACTTTTACAAAAAATATCCAAACTACAAGAGGGAATGGAGCCGGGAAACTGAGCGTAAGATCGTATGAAAGTTTCAGGTTGTGAGGATACATGTGGAGCAGATTGATCACACATTTGGCTTTCTGTTGTTTCTAATTTAAAGACGCTACAATTTTGCCATCTGGTGTAAGTTTTATAACATCACTGATGATTTACAACTCGTTCGTCCAAGAAAAGCAGAATATCAAGAGAAGTTAGTTGTAGCATCACCTTGTCACACACCAAATCTCTGCGAAACACCAAAAGTACTTTTTAGCTTACCTGGCCCGAAGGGCCAAGTGAGCTTTTCTCATCACTTTGCGTCCGTCGTCCGTCGTCGTCCAGCGTCGTCTGTTAACTTTTACAAAAATCTTCTCCTCTGAAACTGTAAAAACAATTTAACCAAACTTGTCCACAATCATCATTAGAGTATCTTGTTTAAAAAATGTGTTCGATGACCCCGCCCACAAACCAAGATGGCCGACATGGCTAAAAATAGTACATAGGGTAACATGCAGTTTTTGGCTCATATTTCTGAAACCAAAGCATGCATTTAGAGCAAATCTTACAGGATAAAATTGTTCATTAGGTCAAGATCTATCTGCCCATAAATTTTCAGACCAAACAGGCAAACTGTTGTTGGGTTGCTGCCCCTGAATTGGTAATTTTAAGGAAATTTGGCAGCTTTTGGTTATTATCTTGAATATTATTATAGATAGAGATCAACTGTAAACAGCAATAATGTACAGCAAAGTAAAACCTACAAATAAGTCAATATGATCAAAATGGTCAATTGACCCCTTAAGGAGTTATTTCCCTTTAAAGTCAATATTTAACAATTTTCATAAATTTTGTAAATTTTTGTAAATTTTTACAAAATATTTTCCACTGTAACTACTGGGCCAAGTTCATTATAGATAGAGATAATTATAAGCAGCAAGAATGTTCAGTAAAATAAGATCTACAAACACATCACCATCACCAAAACACAATTTTGTCATTAATTCATCTGTGTCCTTTGTTTAATATGCACAAAGACCAAGGTGAGCGACACAGGCTCTAGAGCCTCTAGTTTTTTCCCCGACAGCTTACATGCATAAAAATTGCTCCGAGATTGAACATACAATATATTTCTACACACTGTCAAAGCTTTCTCCTTTTTGTGACTAGTAGGAGTAAACTTTAACTAGTCATTATCCGGAATAACATCTTATCCGAAGGATTTGGTTAACTTTTATAAAAAGTCAAAATTTCATCAACAAAAATATCACTTATTTACAGAAAATACACGAAAGAACTACTAAGTTTAATCAAATCACTTTAAAAAAAAAACATCATAATTAATTAACTTAACCGAGAAAGTGAACATAATCACATCGAAACTTATCAAATTCATTCTGAATGAAAAAGTAAATTACGGAAATATCCGTAATAAAAAAAAGGTACAGTGTATAAATGATGTTTTTAATTTTTAGTTTTTGACAAAATTGTTTGGAATTTGACCAACTAAATTTGCATGCAGTATCGCAATAGTGTACTTTCCCCTTTAAAATGTCAAATACTGTTTTTTAAACATAAGTTTTCTCGTTTTCAGAGAAAGATGCGTTAAATTTCCATCTAAAAAACTGCCAACTTAAAGTTTGGGATTTTTACTAGGGGATGGTATTATATTAATGTCTTTATCATTCCGATGATCTTTGATGATATGTGCATCCAAAATATTTACGAAAAGTGACGGAAATTAAACAAAATAACTTTGTTTTTGGATTTTAAGGCGACTACCCAAACCGTAAATTGAGGGGTATCCCATTAATAGTGGGAGATATTATGGACATAATTGTGCAAATCGTGATACAAGCATGAAATTTGGTATAAAGGTTGACTAAATGATACTTATAAAAAATCCGCTGCTGGCCAGAAAAAAAATAATTTTTTCAAGATGGCCACCACACATTTTGGAAATGGCGTCATTACAAATTGGCAATCATTCGTTAATCCGTTGAAAGGTATGTTATATGTAAAATCCAATGTTAGATTTGATAAAAAGTAAATGACAGTTCCTAAATTACGACTAGACAATACATTAATGAAACTAAAGGTGACTTCCGGTTTCAAAATGCCGGCAAAAAAGTCAAAAATTTCAATTTTTATACTTTCAAGCAACTTCACAAGGGATGTAAATCCTTGAAAGCTGTGATATAGGTATAAACCAATGTAAGTTATGATAAAACATTAAAAACAGTTTCTAAGTACAACAAAACAACACATAAATGAAGAAAAATAGTGATTTCCGGTTCCAAAATGGAGGCAAAAACGTAGAAAATATTTTTATAATTTCTATCAACTTAACAAGTGATAACACTCTTTGTTAAGTTTAAATGTCTAGTTTGGTTAGAAAGACAGGTTGCTTATCTTATCATTATTTGACAATTGCCTATACAAAACCCGTACAAGGGAAGCCAGAACGGTAGCATTTACAGTTACCAACACAGCTGGATTTTTGCCTCCGCATTTCAAAAGTTCCTGACACGAGGATGCAACGGCAGTCACAGAAGTCCATTTCTGTTTGCAACTGTCATTGATTCGTCCTTTCATCCAACCCCAGTGTTCATGACTTGGTACTTGTACCTGTCGAATAGACGAATCAGGCTGAGCCCAAACAACTCCTCCTTGATTTACTTCTCTTTTGATGTGCTTTGGAAAAGAACCTCTTGTAGGCGGAATTGCATCACAATGCCGTTGCTTCCTGGCAAACAATTCACATCGTGCCTCGCTTCATACTTAAGCCCCCCAAAAAAGTCCTTTATATCTGAAAAAAACTTTCATTGTTAGCCAAGCTGACCTCTTCCCTTTCCAACGACAATTCGACAAAGTGTCACATCCACTGAATGCATGGACGAAAGGAAGAGCAGCTACACAAGGACCAAACGCATTTGATATGTCACGTACAGGAAGCCAACAAAAGTCTTTATTCCTTCCATTACCTATCCACAATGTGTTCTACCTAGTTTTGCGATTGCTGCAATTCTTGATACTATTACATCTGTATCAGTACTACCTAAAATTACATTTAACAACGCTTTTCATAATCATGCCGAACATGGACAAACATTCGTGTATCTGCTTCTTCATGATTACAAGTGGTTGATAGGAAGTATCCTTATTGAAATTGCAAAGAATATTTTCACCATGAATAACATACACATTTTTATTAGTCTCTTTTATCAGCAAGAAACTTGAACAATTTCGTTTCGTTGTCATCTTCACAGAGAAAACTACTCCAAACCCTTGGTGTTCTACCAGAACCATCACCTTTCCATCTAGCACAAAAACCTTGCCTTTGTCGTGTCACAGCCTTTAAATTATGCATTTAGTAAACATCAAATACAATGTCTACTCTTGAATACTTATCGATGCAAGATTTTATGTAAGGCAGTATGACATCATTTGCATAATCATCAAATATTGTTGCCAACTTGGTGACCTGGAATTAACCATTGCTGCCCCACCAACGATCAATGCGTCCCAATTTGGATCAGCAAATCGCAGAATGTTTCAAGTAAACCCATTTGCAGCGATTTAATACCACTATTTCAAGAAACATCCTGATATAAAGAGCAGAAGTTTGTTTTTTATGGACAAAGAAATATTCCAAGTAAAACCGTCTACTGTGACAAGAAATGAAAAGTCTAGAAAAGATATTGCAATCACTTTTAAGGTTCTCTAGCTTTGTTTTTGACAAAGACGTTTCCAGTTTCATTTTTGCGGCCAAAATAAGAAGTTGTTATTTTGATTTGGTTATAAAAAGCAGGTTCTCCTTCGTTTTGCATTTACTTCAAAAGATCTTCGTATTGTTTGGACCAATATCTTGGGAGTTTATTTACATATCTTACCTGTTCAACAATTTCTTAAATGGAGTATATTTTTTAAAAGTCTGACGACTCTTCTAGAAATGAATTTCCAAACTCGTTCATCACTTTACAAAGCCTTTAAAGCTGTTTAAAGACATCTTTTTGTGTTTTCGTAGAGTTTTCATTAGGTCGTTCATCTGTTATAGAATGACCCAAACCACAAAATCTTTCAAATTCATCTTCTAGTATACTGACTCCTGGTCCAGCTACCAATCATTTGTCTAAATGGGATCTTCGGTTAATCATATGGCACCAACATCGCCCTTCACAATTGCATTATTCTGTTTTTGTGCCTGATCAATTGTGTTATAAGAAAGAAATTTGCTGGTCTTACGCACAGTGAAATTATCATGTTCAAATTCCATTGCCACCTGTGGGTGATGTTCGGGAAGGGAAGTCATATCTTGGAGATGGGTCGGTAACGATCGAGCATAATTTACACGATCAACACCTAAAACAATACGCTATCATGCTTTATATGGACTGTTTGTAAAGAACGAAATCTCACTCATGAAATGAGCATAATACCAAAATCAGAAGAAGTTCTAAATTTATAATTGAACGCCAGGAATGAAACTGTGGTCGAGATGACTCTATACACTAGTATTTTAAATAATTATATATTCTGAGTTTAGCTTTCATAATCCGAAATTAACAGCAAGCAAAATACATGCAGTTCTTTGATGCGCCTGTCTAGTTCTAGGTACATTTGAACATACATAAAAAGAATCTGCCGTTCTTGGTGCTGCAATATTGCCTTCAGTAAGACAACATGTCCATCCCCTATCACGCAATATATCACCCAGAGATTTATACTGACAAGTCATTTCAATGTGAAATCCACTAAACACGACGATAAACTTATCTTTTTCGTAAAAGTCAGGCCATTCCCAGTGAATTTGCTTAGGAATTTCCAAAAGTGGCTGATCTGCAGTTACAATTGATGTTTCTCCGGGATTCACCACATTTTCGCCTTATCCATCGAATACCTGAGAATTGCCTGGTAGTGCATACAAATCGCTCTTGATGTCTATAAACTGTTTGCACATGCGCAAAAGTGTTAAACACATGTGTATCATAACCTTGAAAATGTTATCAAACCAATTCATAATATCATTAGAAATCCAACAAGAACTATCTTTAAAAAAGATATCCGACGTATTTAAATTTGAGTATGTTTAAAACTATCATTTCGATAACCTTCAGAAGCACAATGACTTAATGGATGCAGGACCTCTTTAATTAAATCTTCAGTATTCTCGGTCTTCGTATCTTTCTGTTTACACCAAAACCCCACGGAAATCTCACATGAGTGCATTCTAAAAGTCATGTACGTTCGTACAACAAAGTTTACATTAAAAATTATATAATTGTCCCGAATAAACAGCTGTCATGGATGCAAAGAGCTATTGGAGAAACAATTATTTTAATTAAATATAAATCTTTGTAAGATCTAGTTCAAATATTAATAGTTTTTCACTAGCTTTCCATCACGATATAATTAACAAGACGTTTTTTCAACTTGAACACAACCAAATCACCCAGCATTTTGTCCAATCATAGAAAGGATTTTCGAGCATGCGTATTCTGTTGCCATAGTTAAGCGTCATTAAGTTCAAAGGGCACAAACCGAAACTATACCGACTACGTCGGAAAAACACTAAATTTATAGTAAATAGTTCAAATATTTTTGAAAGAATTTTGTAACATTTTCGCGCATGCGCAAATACTGGATATATATCAAATATTCATTTTTAATAAATATGTGATGTAAAGAAGGTAGCCGCCAAACCTAATAGTTCAAAAAAAAAATTCCAGAAAAATCAGTATTTTCAAACTGAAGAAACAGCCATTTTTGGGAAAGGACCTGTTAAATTACGAATCTTCTTCTTCTTATGGTATCCAGTTATCCATCAGATTTTTTATGATTACTAACTGCTGCGCATGCGTAGGATAATAATAAATAAATATTTACAAAAGAATAGTGCCAAAAAATAAACAAATATTAACATGACATGTGGTTAAAACTATTTACATAACTACTAGGTTTACTGTTCTATAATATTGTATTGTAGAGAACAGTAGGTGTCAACTGTTCTCTAAAAATATTTAAGGGAGCTACCATTTGATTTTTATGGGGGGGGGGGGGGGGGGGGCTAGGATGAAATTTGAAAAAAGAAGGCAGGACAGGATTTTGAGTAAAAAAAAGGCAGGATGAGTAACTTGGCAAAAAAAAAGGCAGGATGACAATTGTTGTAAAAAAGTCAGGATAAGCTAAGAAAGCAGGACCGAATAGACTGAAAAATAAAAAGGCAGGACAGAGATTACAAATAAAAAAAAGGCAGGACACAATTTTTCATCCTTTTCATGTCTGTTGGTATGAGTAAATCTGATGGTACGGCGACAATATGGTGAACAATTTTATAGAACATTATAAGTCTAGTTTTAAGTCTGCGTTGTTGTAAGGTAGGCCAATTTAAAGTATTGAGCATGTCTGTAACGCTACTGGTGTTGTGATAACGATTGCAGGCATACCTAGCTGCCCGACGTTGAACCATCTCAAGTTTATTGCATTGTTCAGCAGTATGAGGGTTCCAAACCGAACAAGCATATTCTAGTTTTGGTCGGACAAGTGCTAGGACGGCGTGCACAAAGCTGAGTCCACAAACGTAACGTCTTCAAATTACTAAAACCATTTACGACGTCGGCATTTTCCCCCAGAAAACGTGAAGCGCGTCACAAAAACACTGGACACCTAGTTTATTACATAACTTTAAATATTTACGTTCAACATATTTCTTTTTTCTTTCGAACAAAAAAGTGCAGCAAATGCACATTCTGGAAATATAAATAAATATATGCTAAGAGCAGTGAAATGGAAATAATTAGCGACTATGTCGTAAACCCTTTTCAGAAAATAGCGTTAAAACGTCAATTCTTTAGATTGTAACATAATAGCTGGACATTAAAAAAAAATCAGGTGTTCAGTCTGGACTATCGAATCCTTCATATTTTGCAGATTATTTTAAACCTCTGGTTATGCACATTTGGAATTCCAAGTTATTTTGAAAATAAAAAGATTGCAATTACATATTTTTCTTGCCGATTCTTCCATTTCGATTATTAGTCCTTCCAAATTACTACTTCTTACACATAACGAAGATCATTCCAAACTTATCTACCATGATCGTACCAGCAAAGGTAAATCTTGTGCTCAAAAGCGTTGTATGCTTTGAACAAACCAACAAACTTGTTTGTGTCATGAAAAGAAAGTGAGCTGTAATGCAAATACGCATACTATGACGATTGATACATATTCCTCTATAATGAAGATAAAGACTATTGTATGTAGCTTTTTAAAGACAAGTTATAATAGGGTCTTGACTGATTTTAAATTACATCATTAGCAAATTGGCATTAGTTTGTTTTACACTCAACCAACCACTAAGTCAATGCAAGTCACACTTATGATTTGTTTAACCTCGCATTCGCCTCGGTTTACTATGATGTTTTTTGCGTCATTACGATCTGTCCGGACTTTGCAAATACACAATATCTATTTATCTATAACTAGACACCAATTTTCCCAAAATACAAAACATTTTAGATGCAAAATTAAAAACACTGTTTCATAGCTTGAATTTTGTTTTTTTCAAAGAAAGAAAAATTATTCAAATAATTTGATAAAGTGGTGTTTTATAGTTTATAAAATAATTCTGTAATAGTGAAAAATTATAAGAAATATGAAAGTTGATGGATGTAAAAAGGTAAAGGCCACTTTTACTTTCGCTATGTCATAAATGGAAAAAAATCAGGAGGTTCCAGATTAACACCATTTTTTAATGGCAGCTCTTCATATGAATAGTCAAATTTTTCGTTTTAGCATCCTTAGCAGCATATGCTTATGCTTGAACGTTTTTGTAGCATTCTAATGAATGAATATCAGCAAATTTCTCTTTTTTGTCCTCGAGGTTGAAATACTGATTATTTTCAGGCCTGACCTTTGACCCCAATTTCACAAAAATGTGACCACTCTAGAATTTTACGACCAAACTTTTCTTATTGTATATGTTTTTCCTCTTTCCATCGATATATAATTTAGGTGTGTGTTCTTCCGTAACATTAAAGTTTAAACAAGAGGCTGTCACAACGCCAGCAAACCGGATTTATTAACATTTATTTGTGTCCTGGCAATATCACAAGAACCATTACTGATGAATGGTGAAAGTGAAAATCATCAATATCAAATTTGACCTCCATTTTGTCATCAGTATCAACATATTAAAATTTGAAAAGCTTAGATTGAATGGTTCGTGAGTAAATGCAACAACATGAATGGAAACGCCATTTTACGATCTTTCAAGATCCATAACTCCTGAACGGTAAAAGTCAAAATCGTCATTATTGAACTTGACCTCTATTTTGTCATCAGTAACAACATATAAAAATTTCAAAAGCTTTGGTTGAATGGTTTATGAGAAAATGCACGGACACGACTAGAAACACCATTTTTCAATCTTTCAAGAACCATAACTCCTGAACGGTAAAAGTCAAAATCGTCATTATTGAACTTGACCTCTATTTTGTCATCAGTAACAACATATTAAAATTTCAAAAGCTTTGGTTGAATGGTTCATGAGAAAATGCACGGACACGACGGGAAACACCATTTTTCAATCTTTCAAGAACCATAACTCCTGAACGGTAAAAGTCAAAATCGCCATTATTGAACTTGACCTCCATTTTGTCATCAGTAACAGCATATTAAAATTTCGGAAGCTTTGGTAGAACAGTTCATGCATAAATGCACAGACACGACAGGAAACTCCATTTTTCAATCTTTCAAGAACCATAACTCCTGAACGGTAAAAGTCAAAATCGTCATTATTGAACATGACCTCCATTCTGTCATCAGTAACAACATATTAAAATGTGGGAAGCTTTGGTAGGACAGTTCATGCATAAATGCATGGACACGACTGGAAACTCCATTTTTCAATCTTTCAAGAACCATAACTCCTGAACGGTAAAAGTCAAAATCGCCATTATTGAACTTGACCTTCGTATAGTTGTCAGTAATAACATATTAAAATTTTAAAAGCTTTGGTTGAACGGTTCATGAGTTAATGCACGGACAACATTTGATTGCCGCCCGCCCGCCCGGCTGCCCGACCGCCCAGCCGACCGCCGTACATCCCCAAATCAATAACCGACATTTTTGTCACAAAAATCCGGTTAAAAAATGAACTATGGTTGCAGTACTATAAGTCTCGTAGCATTTGGTTGAGGCTAATTTAAGTAAGTGAATGAAATTGAAAAAATCAGCTATTTCTCCATTTGTAAACAGGCAAAACTTGAGAATGGTTAAAGTGAAGCCACCAAAATTTAAATTTGATCTGTATTTTGTGGTAATAAGCATCGTGTATAAGTAACAACAATTGGTCGAGACAAACTAAAGTTAGTTAGTTGAATGATTTTTGGTGTTTTTACTAAAGTTAGAGAACGGAATTGAAAAAAATTTAGCAGTTTTTATTTTTTTTAAAGGGGCATAACTCAAGAAAAAACAGAATTCTGAGAGTATCGCATGGCAATACATAGACCTCTACCAAGTAAAAATTCATTATACCGGAACAAAATGCTAACTTGTTCTATAACTTGACATGGTGACCGTGTAAACAAAAGAAGATACCAAGTCAATATCTTCAAGCATGACTAAAAACAGTATGGAAAACTGATTTTATGAGAGAATTTTTCAAGCCAAAGTACCAAAACCTAAAGTCCTCTCGACCTTGTCAGTAGGGACTAATAAAAGTGCACCAAATTTTGAACTTGATCTCTATATTGTTGTTACGTGGTAATAAGCATTGTGCATTATTTTCAAAACATTTGGTTGAGACAAACTAAAGTTGATGAAAGAAAAACCAACTGTTGGACATACATACATACAGACGGACGAACAAGGGTAAAACTTAATGCCCACTCCACTATTGCGAGGGCATAAAAATTGGACAACAAGCTTCTGTTTTCTTCCTTTCATAATTAAAAAATCATTTCTTCAGACAACATATATGTTTTTACAGTTCATAACCCAAAACTGTCAGAAATAAAGATGGAAATTGTGATTGATCTCTAAACAATTTCAAAGCTATGATTACTATTTCATAGCGATGATCACCATTTCTTTCCACCATAATTCAATGGAGAGGGAGAGGCTTCTGGCTGTACTTCTGGTGTAAAGGGGTACATTGCTGGACGATCAATATCTATTTCAGGACTTGGGAAATATACAAGAGCCATCTCTTTGGTGATTTCTTCAAGTGGTGGCAAAGAATCCAGTACTGCAATCTAAAGAAATAAGACAAGAAATAATTAAAAAAACAAACAAATAACAAATAAAGTAAATATTTATCTCCATGTGTAAAAATAATCTGATATCATATGCCCTTATCCAGAATTCAATACTAAGAGTATTATCATGATTATGTATGTTTTAAGTCTAAAGTATGGACCTTTTTCAGCATCAAGTCTAACTTCTTTACTTCTTTCTGTCTGTCTGGCCACCTAAATAAAATAATCTTTTCTAAGAATTCTGATGTTATGAATTTTTTTTGTATCTCTTACTTTGAAATGAACTATATAAGCAGCTTTGCTAAGTAAGATTGAAGGTAACATTGTTATTCTTTCATATCACTTAAACTTGACTTTATAATAGTCCTCATATTCTATAAAACAAGAGGCTGTCAGAGAAAACACAAACAGGATTTTCCTGAAGAGCTTGAACCCTGAAAAGTTGAGTATATGGACACAATATTTAGGATTAAACCAGCTCTGATTTTGGATTGTGATTGAATATTTGATACAGCATAGGTTTGTGACACAAAATAAATGTGGTCAAAGAACTGAAAAATTTGAAATTTACCTTTTATGGTCCAATATCCAAAATCTAAGTACATTACTAGAATTATATCAAAGAACTCCAAGAATTCATTTTTTGATGAAATACTTCTGAGTGAAACCATTTTATGTAATGAAAAATATCCTTTAATAAAAATAGATTGTTATTTAATGAATTTCAACACAGGATCAAGTAAAAATTAAAATTAACCAACACAACAAAAACTAATAAACAGCTGTGGCATGAGCACATGATACGCCTGTCACGTTTTCAAAGAATACAGTTCAATATCTTCTCAATGTCAGATTTGAAATTTATCAAAATCACAAGGGAGCTTGAACATCAATAGATATAAACAATTCACCAAAGTTTCATGAGAATTGCTGAAAACATTTTTGAGTTAATGTCTGAAAACTGGAAAAATTCCCCCTTTTTAAATGAATATAACCCTATAACTCAGAAATGTATAATTTAAAATTAAAAAAATTCTAAAGGTAGCTAACATCAATAGATATAAACAATTCACCAAAGTTTCATGAGAACTGCAGAAAGCATTTTTGAGTTATTGTCTGAAACTGGAAAATCCCCCCTTTTTATGAAAAGTCACTTGGAAACCTAAAATCTAAAATTCATAAAAAATCTACCATGCTCAAGTCAATAGATATAAACAATTCACAAAAATTTCTTGCAAGTTGGTGAAAGCCTTCTTAAATTATTGTCCGAAAAATGGAAAATGCCTCTTTTTTTAATGAATAAAATCTGATCACTCAGAAACATAAATTCTAATATTGATAAACTAGAGGCTCTAAAGAGCCTGTGTCGCTCACCTTGGTCTATGTGAATATTAAACAATGGACACAGATGGATTCATGACAAAATTGTGTTTTGGTGATGGTGATGTGTTTGTAGATCTTACTTTACTAAACATTCTTGCTGCTTACAATTATCTCTATCTATAACAGTACTTTCTGTGGAAAATGTTATTGAAAATCTTCAAATTTTAAGAAAAATTGTTAAAAATTGACTATGAAGGGCAATAACTCCTTAGGGGGTCAATTGACTATTTTGGTCATAGTGACTTATTTTTAGTTCTTACTTTGCTGTACATTATTGCTGTTTACAGTTTATCTCTATCTATAATAATATTCAAGATAACAAAAAAACAGCAAAATTTCCTCAAAATTACCAATTCAGGGGCAGCAACCTAACAACCGATTATCCGATTCATCTGAAAATTCCAGGGCAGATAGATCGTGACCTGATCAACAATTTTACTTCCTGTCAGATTTGCTCTTAATGCTTTTGTTTTTGAGTTATAAGCCAAAAACTGCATTTTACCCCCATGTTCTATTTTTAGCCATGGCGGCCATCTTGGTTTGTTGGCCGAGTTACCGGACACATTTTTTTTAACTAGATACCCCAATTATGGCTAAGTTTGGTTAAATTTGGCCAAGTAGTTTCAGAGGAGAAGATTTTTCTAAAAGATTACTAAGATTTACGAAAAATGGTTAAAAATTGACTATAAAGGGCAATAACTCCTAAAGTGGTCAACTGACCATTTTGGTCATGTTGACTTATTTGTAGATCTTACTTTGCTGAACATTATTGCTGCTTACAGTTTATCTCTATCTATAATAATATTCACGATAATAACCAAAAACAGCAAAATTTCCTTAAAATTACCATTTCAGGGGCAGTAACCCAACAACGGAATGTCCGATTCATCTGAAAATTTCAGGGCAGATAGATCTTGACCTGATGAACAATTTTACCCTGTCAGATTTGCTCTTAATGCTTTGGTTTTTGAGTTATAAGCCAAAAACTGCATTTTACCCCTATGTTCTATTTTTAGCCATGGCGGCCATCTTGGTTGGTTCGCCGGGTCACCGGACACATTTTTTAAACAAGATAACCCAATGATGATTATGGCCAAGTTTGGTTAAATTTGGCCCAGTAGTTTCAGAGGAGAAGATTTTTCTAAAAGATTACTAAGATTTACGAAAAATGGTTAAAAATTGACTATAAAGGGCAATTACTCCTAAAGTGGTCAACTGACCATTTTGGTCATGTTGACTTATTTGTAGATCTTATTATGCTGAACATTATTGCTGTTTACAGTTTATCTCTATCTATAATAATATTCAAGATAATAACCAAAAACAGCAAAATTTCCTTAAAATTATCAATTCAGGGGCAGCAACCCAACAACGGGTTGTTCGATTCATCTGAAAATTTCAGGGCAGATAGATCTTGACCTGATGAACAATTTTACTTCCTGTCAGATTTGCTCTAAATGCTTTGGTTTTTGAGTTATAAGCCAAAAACTGCATTTTACCCCTATGTTCTATTTGTAGCCATGGCGGCCATCTTGGTTGGTTGGCCGGGTCACGCCACACATTTTTTAAACTAGATACCCCAATGATGATTGTGGCCAAGTTTGGATTAATTTGTCCCAGTAGTTTCAGAGGAGAAGATTTTTGTAAAAGATAACTAAGATTTACGAAAAATGGTTAAAAATGGACTAAAAAGGGCAATAACTCCTAAAGGGGTCAACTGACCATTTCGGTCACGTTGACTTATTTGTAAATCTTACTTTGCTGAACATTATTGCTGTTTACAATTTATCTCTATCTATAATAATATTCAAGATAATAACCAAAAACAGCAAAATTTCCTTAAAATTATCAATTCAGGGGCAGCAACCCAACAACGGGTTGTCCGATTCATCTGAAAATTTCAGGGCAGATAGATCTTGACCTGATAAACAATTTTACCCCATGTCAGATTTGCTCTAAATGCTTTGGTTTTTGAGTTATAAGCCAAAAACTGCATTTTACCCCTATGTTCTATTTTTAGCCATGGCGGCCATCTTGGTTGGTTGGCCGGGTCACGCCACACATTTTTTAAACTAGATACCCCAATGATGATTGTGGCCAAGTTTGGTTTAATTTGGCCCAGTAGTTTCAGAGGAGAAGATTTTTGTAAAAGTTAACGACGACGGACGACGACGACGGACGACGGACGCCGGACGCAAAGTGATGGGAAAAGCTCACTTGGCCCTTCGGGCCAGGTGAGCTAAAAATGAAAGGGAGCTCAAGTCAATAGATATAAACAATTCATCAAAGTATTATGCAATTGGTTAAAATGTTTTGGAGTTAATGTCCAACAAGTTGATGACAGACAGACAGAAGGATACGCAATGATCATAAATAGCTTCTGAGATAAGGCATGACATGTGACCCCCCCTTTTTTTGTCTTAGCAATGATCACAAATAGTTTCTGAGATAAGGCGACATGTGAACCCCCCCCCCCCCCCCCCCCCCCCTTTCTTTTTTACAAAAAACTCAATAAATATAAAAATATATTTTGAATCATCACCAAAAAGTATACAGATCTTTAGATTAATATAACTAAGAAGTGTCTAAAGTTTTAAGCAATATTCATAAATCGTTTTTGAGATACGGCACAACATGTGAAAATAAATTGCTTTGCTGAGCGCAGCTGGAGACGACCGCAGAGGTCCAACCCTGAACAGTTGGGACAAAAATGGACACAATATTAGCACTTGATACAGGTCTGAATTTGGATTGTAATAAAATATTTGACACATAATAGGTTTCTGAGACAGAATAACTGTAAATGCTGTAGTCAAAGAACTTCAGAGTTGGTTATATGATTTGAATTTATATTCAATTTTTTTTGCATAAAAAAAATTATATTTGAAGACATAATTTTCTTTTTAATTTTTGAAATCTGAAATGAGAAAATATTGTCCCCTCCAACAATTTCGTATTATTTTGCTTATTTGGGGCCCTTTTCTTGTCCCTTATCCCTAAACAGTTGGGACAATAACCCCTGAAATCAATCCCAACCTTCCTTTTGAGGTAATAAACCTTGAGTGTAAATTTCATGGATTTCTACTTTTTTTTACTAAAAAAAAGGTCTGGAAACCAACTGTCTTCGAACGATGACGACGTGATACCAATATAATGCTTGTTTTTGGCCACTAATTTTTTAAGGAGTATGTTTTGCCAATCTTGCTTTAGTGATGTTATATGCAGTCAATAATTCTACTGAGGAAAACTCTCCTGCCACAAATCATAGCTGATGCACAGTTAAGCTTCCAAGACAAAACAGTCTTTAATTTATAACTTTATGTTGAATGAATTTTAAATGCTTTTGTACTTACATATTCCTTATATAAATTAATCTGCCCATCTAGATTTTCTACAATAACAGCATTCTCTTCATCCTACAAAACACAAAATGAAATATCATGTGGATTATATTGTTATATAGCTTACCTTGAAAATGTTACTTGTAATGATGTATCTCCCAGACCTATGGTTATTACAAATGTTATTGTAGTTACCGGTATATGTAATCCATTATACTCATTTAAAAGTAATTTCAACGACAAAGTAATATATGTAATTGAGCCTTTGTTAGTAACATGTAATTAAAAGTAATCACTTACATTGAATTTTTGCCATGTAAATGATAATGGCTATAATGAGTTACTTTTCAATTGGAATATTTTCCTGATAGTATTTTTTTTTCATGGTTTCATAAGCTACATTACATAACAAACAAGAATGTGTCAGTACGACCTAGCCACAATCAGAAGTACATTTCATATTAGGTCTACGTTATAGGCTTCTACAAGAAGATGAACTTAATTTAAGTAATTACATCTTTGAACTGAAGAAGAGAATATAGGGCTTCATAATGCATATCAAATATCAAATATATGTGTGACTGTTTAAAAAAAAAAACGCACTAAAGTACAAGCTAATATAGAGCTGCGCAATAAGCAGATGATAAGCTTGTTGCCCTTTTAGCTTGTCTTTATGCTTTAAATGATTTTTTTGTGTTTTCTACAATTTTTCAATGAAATAAATTTCCTTCGCCATATCCAACATTTTTTTCAAAAAGAAAAATTCCACAACTGTACAACTGTATCAAATCAGAAATTATATAAAAAACAAAGGGTACTTAGTTCAATAGATATAAACAAGTCACCATAGTTTCATCATAAACTGCTGAAAGCATTTTTGATTTATCCGAAAAACTGGAAAAAAGCCTCATTTTTTTTAAAAATAAGACTGCATAACACCAAAAATGTAAAATCTGAAATTTATACAAATCAAAAGGGATCTTACATCAATAGATATAAACAATTCACCAAAGTTTCATAAAAGCTGGTGAAAGTGTTTTTGAGTTATTGTCCAAAAACTGGAAAAATCCTTTTTAAAGCATAAAAATTCATAAAACCGAAACGTAAAATCTGAAATTTATAAAAATTAAAAAGGGAGCATACATCAATAGATATAAACAATTCACCAAAGTTTCATAAAAGCTGGTGAAAGTGTTTTTGAGTTATTGTCCAAAAACTGGAAAAATCCTTTTTAAAGCATAAAAATTCATAAAACCGAAACGTAAAATCTGAAATTTATAAAAATTAAAAAGGGAGCATACATCAATAGATATAAACAATTCACCAAAGTTTCATTTATACACAACAAAACATAGAATATATATTTATTAAGATATAATAAACTAAGATACATATACTACATGATATACATACAATAAAATAAACATCATTTGGCGTTTAGCCGTCTCGGTTGCTGTCACAGTGATTGATTAATTCCCAAGCTTGAGAATCATACCAATCGGAAGATCTGAGTTCATGCTTGAACTTACTCCAGCATGAACTTACTGCTGGACCTGTTCTTGTTTATGACTACAAGCATGTAGATCAAAAACGTCAGTGATAGAAGTCCATGCATGGACTGACGTCAGGACTGACTTAGAACAGGGATCTGTTGTTAGTTAGTGTCCTGAAACTTCTAGCATGTGTCTGGTCTATTTAAAATTTAACCAAATTACTGCTATAAGTCCCATTAACTGTGACAAGCAACTTATACATCAATAACTCTGCATCAAATTTGGGGAAATTGAGTTAATAATAACGAAAATATGCCAAATACAGTTGATGATTGGTATTTAAAGGAGACAACTGAACCCAAGATGAAGATGGTTACTGTAAATTCAAAATCTACTGAGTGCGTATGGCAATGATAATTTTCGCATTTAATAGATGATACTATATCTTTCTACAGATTTTTTCTGAAATCGCAATGATAAATGCATGCATCAATTTCTGAATTTACAGTATCTCGTGAACAAAGATTTGTAACTATATTAATATATCTCAATATGTGAATTGATATACAAATGAACTTTATATCAGATGCGAATAGATAAATAGCAATTAAAACGTCCATTACTAATCGTTTATCAGTATGTAACTGCGGCGTGCTGGAAAACATTGTAAAATTTTAGTAATAAGCACAAGTGTTCTGATTAACTATCTCAGCGGGTCGTGAGAAGAAACGTTACGACTTGATGAAATCAAATGTTCTACTTGACCTTAACATAACTTTCATAAACATGTCAATGAACTCTGATCATAATGTTCTCAGCATCAGCTATACTATAATGTTCTTTTATCTACATAGTTAATCAGCAAGTTCAAATATCAAAACAAAATCGGGAACTGTCATACTACTATATCTGGTTTAAAAGTTTAACCCTTGTCTCATTCATTGAAAATGGTACGTCACTGATAGCGATTATAATCAATTGTATATGTTTAGCAATTAATATACACATAATAAATGTAGACACAATGAAGACAACGATACGTCAATAAATTTACATAATATGGGGATTATCAGGCGCGTAGCTGCCTTTACGCAAAAAATCATTTGCTTGCACATGTTTTTCACAAAAAAAAAAAAAAAAAAAAAAAAAAAATCCTGAAATTGAATTTCGGATAGTCTTTAGTCTTTCCGGATTATCGTGTCTGGCGCAAACTCCCCGGCAGTTCCAGTTCCGATCCGCATACGGGCCCGAATACTACTCTACACTAAAAGCCGGTGGTAGTGATTGATGGAGTAAAGGAAAACAGTTCCGGAACGGAAACGATCACTGTCCGGAGTTTGTGTCTGGCGGTGTCTGTACTTGCAACTACAATCACGACACAAAGTTTAACCCCGGTAGAAATCAAAATAAAAATGAAGAAGCTAGATTTTTATTTTAGCAAGAAGGCAGCGGATAACGAAAGCCAAAACGTTTTATCTAATTCGCCCAGCAAAGATGTAAATGAGCCATGTACATCGTTTTCACAAGACGTTACTGCAAAGAAAATAACATTGTTTGACCCCCCTTATCCTGATATGTCTAGCCTAACAAATGATGAGTTGTCAAAACATGAAACAAAAGTCAACCTACTGCAGCAAAAATGGGAGCCAAACTCGTATGGAAACTACTCTTTCCCATCTAGGTAATTAGAATATGAAAAAAACAATATTACTTTTATATGTTATGATATAAATACCCCATCCCTTCCTGGCTTTCTGTAGTAACTTAGTCGGCTTCGGATATACATGTATATACAAAGAATTTACATTTTGCACATGAACACGAGGGTCTTCATTTTCACAGGACGATTTGAAAAAGATGGTATAGTAAGAAACAGATAGGGTATTTATCATTTTCATCATAAAATGGTCCAAAAAATTTTTTTATGATTATTGGAAATTTATCAAGTAAATTATAGGCCTAACTTGAATACCTTTTATATATTCATATTTATATTTATAATTCATTTTTTTTTAAAGATATTGTTAATCCTTAATTGATCATTTATCTTTCAGACATAATTTACAGAATCACTTTATGTAATGTAGATCAAAAGTAATAGGCAATAAATAAATCTATCATCCTTATATATCAAACATCTAATGTTTAAATTTGTGTATTCAATTATGGGGTCAAATATTTGTGTATTGAGATGTTTATTTGGTCTGTACAATTATGTAACACTGATGTTGATAAGTAATGTGGTCAATTTGATTGACAGTTTAGGAGGTGGGGCATTTTAATTTAAGGTCCACCTTTTCCCCGATTGTTTGGAGATAATGACAGTTGTCAATCATACTAGTATTGTATCAATACTCAATTACCTAATCAAAATGCTTTAAAAAAAGCCTGCACATCAACACACCTTAATTACATACATTCTTGAATGAACTGCTCCAAAAATATACCCATTTTTCACATTTATATGTGTATTATGTATCATGAGAGCTATAGGGAACTATATTTCAGTGTGAATACATTTAGTAATAGTAGGCTAGCTAACCTGTCGTGTTGTTGGGGAGGCCAGTGCCTAAGGAAAGATTTAGAACAAGTTCCAATCTTTCCAAAAAAAGAAATAGGAAGCACAACTTTTATTTCTATTGGGAAATTGGGAAAATCAGGGAAATTCCATTAAAATTGATGCGGAAGATAAGAATTGACTTTCTTAACCCCACATAACCAACCATCTTTCTTTGTGTACTTTTGCTTACATCAAATAGATAAAATACCATTGTTGTGAACCTTAAGTAATGCAGACCTTTTTGTTAATGTAACATTGTTCCCGACAAAATTAACAGTTGCAGAGTAAGCGTTACGAAATTCTGTCAACATGTGGCATTAGATTAACATCTTTGTTTTCTAGCTTGTTATTAATCCTACATTTGTTTAGATACTACTATTTAGATGCTCAATATTGAAAAATCTGTGACTAGATATATAAAATTGTGCTTGCTTTCTATATAATCCAATTTTTATGGATTTAAATAATTAACCTTGAACTTTAGCGATCTATTTTCTTGCACACAATGTTATTGTGCGATTCGGCTTACATAGGGCCGTAACTACCGATGAGGCTCTTTGACATATTCGCCATTTCCATTCTCAATTTTTTTTTTATGGAATAAAATTTGAGGCAAGTATCTATCAGCCGGCTCTGGATGCCTAATGCATTTCTTCATACTGTTAATATGAATCAACCAGGTGCTCCGCAGGGCGCAGCTTTATACGACCGCAGAGGTCGAACCCTGAACAGTTGGGGCAAGTATGGACAAAACATTCAAGCGTGATACAGCTCTGAATTTGGATTGTGATCAAATTTTTGACATTACATGGGTTTTTTTTTACACAAAACAAATGTCAAGATTTTACAAATCAATTAAAGATTTCTTCTTCAAACTTTTTAAATCTAAAATTAAATAGTTGACACAGCATAGGTTTCTGACACAGAATGAATGTGGTCTAATGAACTTAAAAGTTTTTTTTTGCCTTTGAGCAATTCACTATGCTGTTGAATATTAATCCTCTCAAAAAAATGTTTGAAGAAATTTTCTTTTTATTTATGAAATCTGAAATGAGAAAAATTTAAACCCCCCCCCCTTTTTTTCACATCCCCGTTTCCCTTTTTCTAAAACTGATATCAATTCAAATTTCTAATGGAGTTTGCAACAATAACTATCTTTTAAATACATCATAAAATATTAAAATGTAAAATAAAGTGCTTGTTATCACTGAATGGTAAAGATTGGTTGGTTGTAAAAGTGAATATACATTGTTTATTGTATAAAACAATAAAAAAAACTTCATCAGCAACATTTTATATTGGCAAATTTCCAATGAAGTTATTTACATAAAGTTATTGGCAAATAAAAATAGAAAATGACATCATAGTCATGTCTGGCAAATGTCCAACATACATTATCTAAAAACATTTTAGATAAGATAATGAAAAAAAGCTTCATCAGCAACATTTTATATTGGCAAATTTCCAATGAAGTTATTTACATAAAGTTATTGGCAAATAAAAATAGAAAATGACATCATAGTCATGTCTGGCAAATTTCCAACATATATTATCAACTACTATTCTATACAAAGAAAGATAACTCCAATTGAAAATTAATTGCTATTGCACAATATTGTGCAATTTGATATTTCTTGCTATTGTGCAATACTGTGCAATTGAAAATTTCTTGCTATTGCACAATACTTGATATGGAATCCTGATTTGGACCAACTTGAAAACTGGGCCCATAATCAAAAATCAAAGTACATATTTAGATAAAGCATATCAAATAAGCCCAAGAATTTAATTTTTGTTAAAATCAAACTTAGTTTAATTTTGGACCCTTTGGACCTTAATGTAGACCAATTTGAAAACTGGACCAAAAATTAAGAATCTACATACACAGTTAGATTTGGCATATCAAAGAACCCATTTATTCAATTTTTGATGAAATCAAACAAAGTTTAATTTTGGACCCCCATTTGGACCAACTTGAAAACTAGGCCAATAATTAAAAATCTAAGTACATTTTTAAATTCAGCATGTCAAAGAACCCCAAGGATTCAATTTTTGTTAAAATCAAACTAAGTTTAATTTTGGACCCTTTGGACCTTAATGTAGACCAATTTGAAAACGGGACCAAAAATTAAGAATCTACATACATAGTTAGATTCGGCATATCAAAGAACCCCAATTATTCAATTTTTGATGAAATCACACAAATTTCAATTTTGGACCCTTTGGGCCCCTTATTCCCAAAATCAAACCCAACCTTCCTTTTATGGTCATAAACCTTGTGTTTAAATTTCATAGATTTCTATTTACTTATACTAAAGTTATGGTGCAAAAAACAAAAATAATGCTTATTTGGGCCCCTTTTTGGCCCCTAATTCATAAACTGTTGTGACCTCAACTCCAAAAATCAATCCCAACCTTCCTTTTGTGGTCATAAACCTTGTGTTAAAATTTCATTGATTTCTATTAACTTATACTAAAGTTATTGTGCGAAAAACCAAGAATAATGCTTATTTGGGCCCTTTTTTGGCCCTTAATTCCTAAACTGTTGGAACCAAAACTCCCAAAATCAATCCCAACCTTCCTTTTGTGGTCATAAACCATGTGTCAAAATTTCATAGATTTCTATTCACTTAAACTAAAGTTATAGTGCGAAAACCAAGAAAATGCTTATTTGGGCCCTTTTTGGCCCCTAATTCCTAAAATGTTGGGACCAAAACTCCCAAAATCAATCCCAACCTTCCTTTTGTGGTCATAAACCTTGTGTTAAAATTTCATTGATTTCTATTCACTTTTACTAAAGTTAGAATGCGAAAACTAAAAGTATTCGGACGACGACGACGACGCCAACGACGCCAACGTGATAGCAATATACGACCAAAAAATTAAAATTTTTGCGGTCGTATAAAAATGGAGGTTACAAGACATATTTTGAACCCTTATATTACAATTTTCAGCTGAGAAACAGCCTGGGGCCTCAGTCAGTGGCCCCCAGACCCCTGCCTCCTCTGTTTTGGAGACCCAGTAACAGTCCTGTTACAAAAAGAATTTTTATGGATCATCCCTTACAAAATACATATAACTTGATGGGCAAGACTTCTAGAATATCAAGAATTTACAAACCACAGTTGTAAGTTCCTTTTCAATTTCAGGTATCAACTTTTCTGAATCCTCAGGATATGGAACCTTCAAAGCTGTATACTGCAATATAAAGAAAATTTATAAGGAATGGAACCATAGAAAAATGCTGGAAAAATAACAAAAAACTCAAACTATACTTAGCTGTCTATTTTTAACATTTGAATCTTTTGGACTTTTAGACTTGTATAAAGCCTGATCTATAGAATGACCTTCCTCTTAAACTGTCTTGAATGGATTCTCGTAATTTCTAGGTATTTTAATGGAAACTGGAAGTGTAAAATGTAAGAGCTTCAAGTACAATATATAGAATGTAACACTTGAGTAGGAAATTAAGGGGCAAGATCTTTTGAAGACAATTTCAGAGCTCCAGATTAAAATTTACCAATTAAGGTTTTACTCCTCATTTTCATGTAATTGAGTGAAATAATTTTTCCTTTTTTTCCTTTTGCATCATCACTCCTCAGACAATGATCTAATTTGGTTATAATGATGATAATGTAAATGATGATGATGATGATGATGATGAACTTGAATACATTTTAACAAAACAAATGATGTATATTTGCCCTTTGTAGCATGTAACATTAACTGTTTATTGCTACATGTACCTGGGACCATAACCCCGAAAATCAATCCCAAGCTTCCTTTAGTGGTTATAAACCTTGTGTTAAAATTTTATTGATTTCTATTTACTTCTATACTCAAGTTATTATACAGAAATCATCTGTCTTCGGACGACGCTGATGACGCCGACATACCAATAAACGTATATTAACCAGATGCTCCCCAGGGCACAGCTTTATACGACCGCAGAGGTCGAACCCTGAACAGTTGGGACAAGTATGGACACAACATTTAAGCTTGATACAGCTCTGAATTTGGATTGTGATTAAATAGTTGACACAACATAGGTTTCTAACACAGAATGAATGTGGTATAAGAAATTAAGGTAACACGATACCGAATGACGTTACGCCATGAGTTATCGTTCCTGACTTTATCGAATAACGTTCACACATATAAGCCAATGCAGCGGGTTTTGTGTGGCATTTTTAACGGTAACTTTCCCTAGATGCTGAGTGCCGAGAGTTTTGATGCAATACGTAGCGGTTATTTGACATAGATTGTTTTGTCGTTTTCCTGCAATCATTCTGCTCATTGTTAATCTTTAAAAAGTATTACTTTACTTTTTAAATATTCTGGTTTTTTTTATATTTAAGCATCTGCACGCTTTATCTATATATGTTCTTATGCATAATAGACACAGTTTTATCACTTTATTTTTATTCTTGGAATAGATATAGGAAGATGTGGTGTGAGTGCCAATTAATGAGACAACTCTCCATCCAAATAACAGTTTATAAAAGTAAACCTTTGTTTATTTTTGCAATAAGTACTTATTCATGATTCACGCCGTATCCCCATGAAATTTTGTTTTGAAAGTAGAAATCTAATTTATAGAAGCTTAGGATGATGTGTGAAAAAAACGGGGAATTTTACAAATATTAATTCGTTTTAAAATGGTCATCAAAAACACCGTTCGGACAAAATTGAAATTTATTTGGATGAGAATCCGGATATAATTAGGTGGAAAAGCACAATACAAGCAGACGTTGAAAATCATACAGAAAATAGTTTGTTTGTATGGAATGTAAAAAAGTGGTTATTTAGCCGAATAACTTTTCCTGTGTTCCATGTGTAAACAGTCTCAGAAATTCATTGGTCTGTACAGAGTAAATTCGATATAGTTTTGGAAATATTTTAAAATACAGTGCTAGCTTTGTAATCGTATAAACGACGTCTACTCAGGACGGACAGCGGAATGAAGCATTAGAAAGTTAACGAAGGCTGAGAAATACATGGGCACTTGATTCGGCAGAAATAAAATAACAAAATTCAGGTTCCGTTACAGTCTACAAGGGGCTGGCTGTAGTCAGACCGGTTCCGTGTTCCCTGATTCCGTTATAATTTTTTTCTCGAAATTTACATGCAAACGGCTGACTTTTTATTATTCAAACGGCAAGAGACTGTAAAAAAACTAGATCTTGAAATCATTTAGATTTTATATTCGTGTTAATTTACGCTTTCATGGGTATTCGGTGTTCAGGGGCGGATCCAGGATTTCCAGTTAGGGGGGGGCGCAATTTTTTTATCTTCGCCGAGCAGAGCGAGGCGAAAAATTTTTGAAGGTTTTTTTAGGTAAAATTATTGAAATATTCTTCTAAAGGGGTGAAATGTAGATATCTCGAACTATTGTGTGTTAAAATTATAGCGATGAATTAAAGTTTCAAGCTGAAACCGCCTTAATCCACACCTGACAACAATCTACAGATAGACGGGCGGACAGACGGACGCCAAGTTAGACGAGACAGATCACAATTGCTCACCTGACCAATATGTTTTTCAAACGAAAAGTTCTACTTTTACCAGCGATTTTTACTTGTCCTTTCATACTATCTGTTTTTCACTTTTTTGATTTTCGGAGTTTACTGTGTTCGCCACAAACAACTAAAATCAGAATGAGATGCATTTACGCAGTTATATTTATTTTCTTGGGATCCCAAGCATACAGTAATACGGTACAGAATTTGGCTAAATATTTAGGTTGCAAGTGTGAAATAAATATAGACACAGAGATACAAATTAATAAACTAACCTTTCGCTTTTAACAGTATTTCTATCTTTTATTACGGATATTATAAACGAATCTCACCTGCCGACTGTTTTCTTGACCGTGTCATGATGCAATTGTGAAAGTGAGTAAGGGATGTTTTGGAACTTCGATTATCAAACAAATTGATTATAAAAACCGCAAATACAATGTAACATTTGATTTTACTTTAACTGCTAAAAACCTATTATATTTGTTATCAAACGAAGCTCCGCGTTTGACACCTTCCTTTGAAATTATTTATAGAACTTTAATAAAGCGTAGGTCAGTTGATTAGTAATCACGTTGATTCTGTTAAACTGACTGTTTTATACACTTTGAATGTTAAAAAAGATTGAATGGTCTCTTCTGATACTTAAATATGTTGAAGTCAACCCATGCTTTGCAAATTTTAGGGGGGGCGCACGCCCGCCACGCCCCCGCCTAAATCCGCCCCTGGTGTTTTTTTAGTTTTGAGTTGGAAATAATGTACATGTACAAGTTGGGAGACAAAACGACTGAAAGAAAATTAACAAAGTTACCTTTTAGGGCTCTGAGGGCCATATTGCTCGCATACTAGGCGTCGGAGAAGCCCGGAAAGTTTCTTTCTTAAAATTAGTTTTTAGAACAAGTATACAAGTATATATACATGTATAGCGTCAGTTAAACTTTTCCCGACCATCAACGCGGATGCCCTGCCTCTATTGCAAAACCTACCTATTGTATTTATTGTTAACTTGTTCTCGTCCTAAACATGCATGAAATATTTTCCACTGGACGTTAACCAACCAATAATCAAAGCAATCAATCCTACAATTTACACCCGTCACTTGGAACTTTAGTTGTTAAATTTAAATCATTGCCTCTAATTTTTTCAAAAAATTCGACAAAGTTTAAACGCAGACCGCGAGGAAGACCAAAATTGAACAGTTACGCAAAACTACGTTACCGCTTGCTCATTTTAAAAGTGGGGTAACATGAGACTTTATTTGTAAAAGTACAATTCAAGTACAAATAAAAATAAAAAAAATTGTGTACATGTACATGTTATTTGTACAAAAGTTGGCTGATAGAATGATAAATGGAGATATGTGATATGCAATTTATAAGATAGCAACAGCTGGGCATTAATTAACTGATATCAACACCTTGAAGACATCAAGAAAATAGTGACTAATGCTAATTGGAATAGTATCTTTACACTTCTTATTTGTAGTTTTAGTAAACGTTGGAAAATTTTGAGTTTTGAGTATGTGTAGTATAATTGTCACAGTAACATTTCAGTCTCTTGGTAAATATTAGTTTAAGTCTTAAAACTTTTGCTCTTCTCTAGAAAATTCAAACCATTATGAAATATAAGGAGATGTGGTAAAATTTCCAATTAATCAACTTTCCACCAAAGACGAAATGACGGAAATGCTATCCTTCTTACATTGCTACTACATTTCAGATCTCCAAATTATCATTCTATTATATGAACTGCATTTTCAAAAATATGCATTGTCACCAAATTACTTATAGAGCACGTATCATCATATTGTTTTACATTTGTCCGTTCGACCGTTAATCCCGCACTTAGTATATATAGGGTTAATTCGGCTAATTATTTAGGACTACAGTAGTTTTGCTTCAGCTTTAAAACTATGTACCTGGTGTAACTACTCATATTATAGTAGCGCATATCATCTGGAGTTTCTTTTTTGTTTCATGACAGGTTGATGGATTAGGCATTTTGATAAAATACAAAGGCACACAGAGTACAGACTCCGGCTTACATCTGATACAGGTTGAATTTCAAGCTGGAACTTTTAAATTTCGCAGTTGTTTTACTTATATAAAGAATGCATATATGATCTCAAGATTTGTTGTGTAAATAATTTTTCACAAATGACAGAATGTTGAAATTTGTCATACAGTTTGCTAACCCGAATAATTCAGTCCCTCCCTGTGATCGATCTCTCCTACTTACTTAATGTAGTAAGCGGAATATAACAACTGAATTAAACGGGTTAACAGTTTGCAAGGTTTGTCCGACTTGCTGAGCAAACAAGTAACACATTTACACCACGCAGAGTACAGTATACTACATGTATTGTATGTACCAAGTCAAGAATATGACAGCTGTTTATCATTCTTTTGATGTTTTTCAGCTTTTAATTTCGTCATTTGATAAGGGATTTTTTCGTTTTGATTTTTTCTTGGAGTTTTGTTATTTTATTTTTTGGAATGTGTATTTTATCATGATCATTATTTTCACAAATAACAGAATGTTTAATCTTTTTTGACTGGTGCATCAAATGTGTCTTTTATAAACAACTGTTTTCAAAATTGTAGTGTATCGTCCCGAACATGCATGAACTATTTGCCACTGAACGTTAAACAACCATCACACCGAGCAATTAAAAAACTGTTAAATGAATCAAATTTTGTTAAATACCATATTTCTGCATCATGGGATGCAGTGATGATACCACCATTGTCTAATATGATGGAGTTAAAAATCAGTAATTCGGATGAATCTCACGTGAAATGTTTCATTTAATTTTCACGTAAACTTAACAAAAATTTGAAGGTATTTTTTATGGTTTTAATCAAATTTTAGAACAAAGATATTATTTAAATAATTTTATTTCAAATATTTACGTGAATTTAACGTGTACAAAATTCCGGTGATTTATGCATGAACTATTATCATAAGATTCACATGGAACCTGTCCACGCAAGTTTCAAGTATATGCTCGTTTGGTGTGAAAATCGGACGATATTGATATTAATTCATATGAGTGAAATTCCATGTGCAGGACGAAATAAAATTATACAGCCTGTAGTTCAGAGTAGTGATCGAATTCGCGTTTCTTTACCGTCAGAATAAGTTACGTTATCGACAAACTTATTTCAGAAGTGACATAATTTAATTTTCTTCATCGACAAAATATTTCATGTCCAACGTGTAAGTTTTCATTGTTTAAGTCGAGGTTTTTTTAACACAGTAAAACATTTTTTATTATCAACCTCTGTCATTGGCATTTTCATTTTAACGGTAAAGGATCAAATAGGGGATCTCCGAAATTTCTATCATTTGTTACGAGGAAATCATTATTCAATCGAACATATGTCTTTGTTCATGACACATATTATGAAATACAAAGGAGTTGAAATGATCAAATACTTTCGAACTAACGGAAACAAAAATACATAATCTAGAATGTGTGTTCTGTCATAAACAATGGCTTCATCGTGCGAATCGACGAGATCATGTTACATGTAACTGATCTTAGCTGTAGAAACAGTTGGTGCGACCTCGATAAAATCTTTATCAATTTAATACAAGAGGCTCTCAAGAGCCTGAATCGCTCACCTGAATTTTTTTGGTTTAATCTCTCATCAATGATTATTTTGGCTTTTCAATTTATTTAAATGTTCTTTGAATCGTCCTATTTTCTTCAAAAGCAAAAAAAAAAATCATTTTCTCCTATGTTCTATTTTAGCCATAGGAGCTATGTTTCTTGACATACAAGGAAATGAAATATAAAATTTATACTAGATACTCTGAAACTCTAAAACTCATTTAGCCTAAGTTTGGCTGAAATTGATACAGCAGTTTCAAAGGAGAAGATTTTTTAAAGTAAGTCAACATGATGAACAAATTGTGAAAAAAGTCTTTAAAGGGCAATAACTCCTTAAGAGGTCAATTGACAATTTTGGTCAAATTGACTTATTTGTAGACCTTACTTTGCTTAACATTTTTGCTATAAACAGTTTATCTGTATCTATAATAATATTCAAGATAATGACCAAAAACTGCAAAATTTCCTTAAAATTACCAATTAAGTGGCAGCAACCCAACAATGATTTGTTTGATTCATCTGAAAATTTCAGGGCTGATAGATCTTGACCTAATGAACATTTTTAACCCATGTCAGATTTGCTCTAAATGCTTTCGTTTTTGAGATATAAGCCAAAAACTGCATTTGACCCCTATGTTCTATTTTAAGTAACGGCGGCCATGTTTTTTGACGGATCAAAAATCGAAGCACACACTTTGTGCAGGATAATCTAAGGAACAATCATGCTAAGTTTCATCCAAATCCATTTAGCAGTTTCAGAGGAGAAGATTTTTTAAAGTTAGCAAATATGATGAACAAATTGTGAAAAATTGTCATTAAAGGACAATAACCCCTTAAGGGGTCAATTGACAATTTTGGTCATATTGACTTATTTGTAGATCTTACTTTGCTGATCATTTTTGCTGTTTACAGTTTATCTTTATCTATAATAATATTCAAGATAATGACCAAAAACTGCAAAATTTCCTTAAAATTACCAATTAAGTGGCAGCAACCCAGCAATGGTTTGTTTGATTCATCTGAAAATTTCAGGGCTGATAGATCTTGACCTAATGAACATTTTTACCCCACGTCAGATTTGCTCTAAATGCTTTCGTTTTTGAGATATAAGCCAAAAACTGCATTTGACCCCTATGTTCTATTTTAAGTAACGGCGGCCATGTTTTTTGACGGATCAAAAATCGAAGCACACACTTTGTGCAGGATACTCTAAGGAACAATCATGCTAAGTTTCATTCAAATCCATTCAGTAGTTTCAGAGGAGAAGATGTTTGAAAAATTGTTAACGACGACAGACGACGACGACGACGACGACGACGACGTCGACGACGACGGACGCCAAGTGATGAGAAAAGCTCACATGGCCTTTTAGGCCAGGTGAGCTAATAAGCGATAAATATTCATGACTACAATGATAATGAATTAATCGGGGTCGCATCCATCGTTTCTACAATAAACATGACCTCATCGATTTGCTCAATGTAGATATTATATACTGCTTGCACTGTGAATATTTATGGGATTCAACACTGTAATAGTTTTTCTTTCGTCTGATACAGAATACCCCATATCTTTTCTTTTTCATACCTATCTGTTTATTATGTCCCCGGGATTATGTCAATCATACATTGTTGCACTACCGACATGCTTGTACTTTGTCACAGAAAAAAACTGAAATAAATTTCCTTCAAATCGAAGTAAAAAATACAAATGTACCCTTTAACATTTGAAATGTTGAAGACAAAATTGCTCTATATCTTAAGCTATTGACGAATATTTGAAATTTAAACCTCTATAAGATGTGATGTACGGCATTTCATTTTATCATTGGTAATGATCCATATCTGACAGACAAGAAATATTCATAATTCTCAGAAAGTTTTCATAAATATTGTTAGATACCACAAATCGTTCCAACAATCAAGACAACAGAGACAAACAGGGGAAAAAATATGAAAATGAAAAGATATGACTTAAGTGTTAGCATGTTCAGGGAGACGGCACTCAATTTACAAAAAAATAATTGATGTTTTAAGGAACTGTAGAGGTCTCCACAGGTTTTCAACAAGGGTAGAATTCAAAACCTTGAATATAAAAGCCTCGAAATCCATGATACTTTTTCTGTGCAGTAGTTATATCTACAAAATCCAATCATGTACACGACAAATAATACATGTATATTCATACATGTATATTTATATATTGGGAATTTATTTTTGTTTCCAAACAGAATTATAAGGTTATGTATAAGTGCCTCAGTTCACTGCACAATTGTAAATTGTCTTCCTAAAGACCAGCAAATATAAATGGCACAAGTTCACGTAGTCATAAAAAAAAGTCGTATAATTTACGTTATCGAACAAAAAATCAGAAATACGGAATATTATATGTGAATGGTTAGGAAATCCGTTTCCCCTACATGTTTTAAAAGTCAAAGAAAAATGTTTTCCCTTATACAAACGTTTTAAGAACAAGCTTTGTGTGACCTGTAGACAAATTCGACTGGATATAAGGAAGTTCATATGTTTACTCTGATTTGAAATTATCTTTTAGAATTTTTTCTTAGTAATTGAGAACCTAGGTTGTTTATGGGTAACAGGTGAAATGTTGCATGATCCCTCAAAATGACAGCAAGCGCAGTTTTCCGGACGATTTTCATTTGTACACTGCTAAAAACTGTCAGGTCCTGGCCATGGTATATTTTGGAGAAATTTTGTTTTACTGATTTTTACTAAAAACAATATTCTCTGTGTGTGCCATTGCAAGAAATAGTTTTGCTCGTTATTTTGTCATATTAAAAAAAATTCTCAACAAAATTTTCCCGTTTAAACTGTACTAGAAAAAAGTTTGGCATGTGAAACGGACGAAGACATATTCTAACAGGAGTACAAATACCAGTCCTCCCTTTTGTGTATACATATGAGAAAACATTTCAAAGTTATTGATTGAATTCAAATCCATCACACATACGGTACACATTGTAGTCCGAAAAAATAAAGGACTTCATTCCTATCAAACACCTTTTTAATTGTTTACCAGTATATTTCTTTTAGTTTTGGGTAAAATTGTAAAGGAAATAATACTATCAAGACGTCCTTCCATAAATCTTTTTTTTCTGTTTTGACTTTGAAGAAATGACTACTTTTCGCCCAATCGAAATGGTGCATGGACATATTTTGTTTCATATTATTAGAATTATTTTCAATACTATCGGTATTAAACTTGATTATCGACACATGAAAGTTTGTCAGCATTGTCAATCTTTTTAACGTTAAAGTACCAATAGTTCAGTCACTACTCAATTAAGTTTGTCGATAACATGGCTAATTTTGACGGTATAGAAACATCAATTCAATCACTTCTCTGTTACGGGCTGTATCTGATTCAGTAGAATTTTATATTGCATTACTAGGAACTTTACGACAGTCGACAGGGGAAATGAAAATAAAATATACTCATTCAGATCCCGACACATATGTTTTTCTCCATTCTCTGAGAAGGAATAACGTTATATTCCGTACACCATAACGTCACACGTTTTTGGTCAAATTCTAGACCTATCGATCAACTTTGAAGCCATTTATTTCAAAAACAAGCATGGTGACATATGAGTTTCTATACGTGTATGGATTCACTATGCAATCCTGGATATTATGTTAGTTTTTTGTTTTTCTCCGTATATAAGAAAATAGCCATCCATTCGAAAATCTAAAAAGGTAAGCCGAAAAAAAGGCATTTCCCCTATATACCTAAGTAAATTTGTCGCCAAAATTGACGTTTTCCTATGAAAATTACAAAAAAACAAAAATGGTGACCCCCATTTTTTATTACATTTTCCGATGTAACTCGATTCAAAGTACACGTATGCCAAAAATTTTGGAAATCGGGAGATATGCCATTCGGTATCGTGTTACCTTAAACTTAAAAATTTTAAATTGGACATTTACCTATTATGGTCCAATATCCAAAATCTAAACCCCAAGAATTCAATTTTTGATGAACTCAAATAAAGTTCAATTTTAGACCCTTTAGACCTCAATGTGGACCTATTTGATAACCGTGCCCAAATATTCAAAATCTAAATACATGGTTAGATTCAGCATATTGAAGAACCCCATATATTCAATTTTAGTTGAAATCAAACAAAGTTTAATTTTGGACCCCTTTTTGGACCAACTTGAAAACTGGACCCATAATCAAAAATCTAAGTACATGTTTAGATTCAGCATATCAAAGAACCCAAAGAATTCAATTTTTGATGAAATCAAACAAAGTTTAATTTTGACCCCTTTTGGCCCCTAATTCCTAAATTATTGGGACCAAAACTCCCAAAATCAATCTCAACCTTCCTTTTGTGGTCATAAACCTTGTGTTAAAATTTCATAGATTTCTATTTACTTATGGTAGCACAATACAAAGATTTGTTCACTCCCAATCAGACAACTTTAAACTGATGTAATTCATTTCATCCTTCTTTATATCTTATAAATGAGGTACCAAAAGAAAGAAGAAAGATTAATCTTTCAAATTGTGATAATTTCATTATGACATAATTATTACATAATCAATTATTATGTAATTAGTTGCTATATTGTGATGTCCACACTTGAATGAATTTAGCTTCTTTGTTCTTCATAGCATCCCGAAATATTTTATAGATTCTTGTACAACACAGCTTGACCTCCAAAACTGTGTCTCAGATTTCCAAAAACATCAATAGAACAAATTTTATGCCACATTGAATTTAGTAATCTCTTATGAATTGATGTTGCAAACTTCATTGAAGATTTATGAGAGAATGAAATACAATAGGAAAAATCTGAGACACAGTTTTTGAGGTCAAACTGTGTTGTGCAAGAATCTATAAAATATTTTGGGATGCTATGAAGAACAAAGAAGCTAAATTCAAAAATTTAAAGAAGGATGAGTGGAATTACATCAGTTTAAAGATGTCTGATTGGGGATGAAAAATCTTTGTATTGTGCTACCTTAAACTAAAGTTATTGTGCAAAAACCAAGAAAAATGCTTATTTGGGACCTTTTTTTGGCCCCTAATTCCTAAACTGTTGGGACCAAAACTCCCAAAATCAATCGGATCCCAACCTTCCTTTTGTGGTCATAAACCTTATGTTAAAATTTCATAGATTTCTGTTTACTTATACTTGTTATTGTGCGAAAACCAAGAAAAATGCTTATTTGGGCCCTTTTTGGCCCCTAATTCCTAAACTGTTCGGACCAAAACTCCCAAAATCAATCCTTACCTTCCTTTAATGGTCATAAACCTTGTGTTTAAATTTCATAGAATTCTATTTACTTATACTAAAGTTATAGTGTGAAAACCAAATGTCTTCGGACGACGACGACGCCAACGCCATACCAATATAAGACCAAAAAAATTTCAATTTTTGTGGTTGTATAAAAACTATACAACAAAATTTAAAGGTGATTTTGATTTAGAAACTTGCTTGTCCCATATTAGTGTGACACAATCTGACACTTAAGTAGTCTTACAGCTTTCTCAAATGCTGCAGCCATAGTGGGATCTGCCATTCTGCTCTTGTAATATGCAAAATCTATTTTCTTTATTTCTTCTGGATACTTGTTTACTCTAAAATAATAAAAATAAATTGATGAACAAAACAAATGACTATAAAATCTGTTATGTCAACTTGTCCTCTTTAAGGGCATACGATACAGTTACAGGGAAGGTAATGACGTTGCTAACGCAAAATGTTATCTTCGCAACGTCAAACTATGACATATCGGGAAAAGATGCATTTTTCGACTGATTTTTATCATTCAAACTGATTTAATTTGAAAACGAGTGCATGGACCCCTATTTTTTTAAACAGCAATTTGTTTCATTTTGCAAGGAGATTATGTGACCCAAATTTTATAAAACTGTAAATAGCGCAATTTTTTTAATTTTGATAAACATGCAGCAAAAAATGACGTTTTTTCCTCTATTCATGAACATTTGATAAATATAGAGTTATTTCGGAATAAAATTTTTAATGATACTTATAAAATACAGAAATTATCGATTATTTAACAAAAACAATTTGTGTTTATCTTTAAAACAAAAAAGTTATCTCTTTCTTTCGAAAAAGAAAATATAGACACAAATCTGAATTTTGAGCAAATATACAAAATTTCGACCTCATTTTACTCAAAAAGTAGCACATGAAGGTATATTTTTTATTACATATTTGATTTAATCAGGTAAAAAATAGCCTATATGCTTGTAAATACAGGTTCAAAACTGTATCATATGCCCTTAAGTAAATCTATCTACTGGTAGAATATTAACAAACAAAAAATTGTAAGTTTTAGGGGAAATTTTTTGTTAATATTTTTGAAAATAACTGTGTGTGTGTACAATGTACATGTATATTGTACAATAGCTGCAGAGAAGTCCGCAAATAGTCCAAAAAAAACATAAGGACCTAAGAGCTACGGTTCCGCAGCTAATTGTACAATATGGAGGGATTTCAAAAACAAAACATATTGGAAAAATTACCAAAATTGGATGTAACATGTTTGGGATTTAATAACATTAACTTTCAATGCACAAATCTGAATTTTCAATTTTAGCAATATTTCAAAGTAAATTGTTTTCAATTTAGACAATCAAATTTAATCATGATGTTTATAACCATGCCATTTAAATGGTCTCACCATCTAACATTGTTTCTGCAAAAAACTTAAATAAATTGCTTTGCCAAGCTCAGCTGGATACCACCACAGAGGTCCAACCCTGAACAGTTGGAGCAAAAATCATTGACAAATGGACACAATATTCGGGCTTGATACAGCCTATTTACAGGTCTGAATTTTGATTATATGATTTGAGTTTTTTATTCAATTGTTTGCTTTTGTGCAATTCACTATGCTGTTGCAAATTTCCCTCAAGAATGTGGCTAAAATTAATATACCTTCATCAGCATTTAATTAAGGATGTACTTTGGTGATCTTAGGTAAAATTAAATAAATCAAGAATTCAAAATTGATACTTAAAGCTGGAAGAGTATTAGTTAAGGATCAAAATAAGTTAAAAATATTGATAGGTCTTGGAGCTCCAGTTTTTCGAGATATTTGATTTTTAAAATATGGTGGGAAAAGGCTGATTCAGACTTTTACCTTATATTTGCATTGGTATTATTTAGGTCTCGAAATCAAAAGAAAGCAAATCAAGAATCTGCTTAAATTTTGTCAAATGACCTTTTATGAGCTATTAAGTCTTATGTTAAAAGATAAATACATTTTGTAGGTGTTATGGGGCAAAATATTATACCTTGTATTGTATGGAAAAACACCAAGGAATCGGAATATTTGACACTTATTCCAAAACCTCACCTGAGTACATCCTTAATAGTTACTTCTAAAAATAAATTGACAGCTAATCACCTCAACATTTCTTTATAACAACACCTAGTAAGGGAGGCAACTCTTAATCTTATGTCCTAAATTATGTTACTGTGGATTCATTATAATTTGTTGGGTACTAATTTTCGTGGATTTCATGGGTACAGGTCAACCACGAAATTAAATGTTCAAAGAATAACAAATGTTCTATAGGCTTGTATGCAGACTTCTGCAAACCACAAAATTGGATATCCACGAAAATGGAAGTTTTCTTTAATCCACGAAATTGGTACCCAATAAATGAATCCACAGTATACGTCATGAGAAATCAACAGTGGTGAATAAGACTTGGATTGTTTCCAACTAGGAAAGATTGAGATGGGGACCATCTCTGTGGGCCCTGCTGTGAAAAAATGTGTGGTAAAATCTTTACCATAGGACATGGGTTGTCAACTGAAACCAAAGTTTTTGACCTTGATCTTTGACCTATGAAATTGTACATACATCATGACACACCCTCTGGTGTTGGATACTATACATTTCAAGTATAAACTTAAATCATAGCGGTTCTCAAGATATAGAGCGGACACGATCTTTACTATAGGACATGGGGTTGTCAACTGAAAACAAAGTTTTTGACCTTGTACTTTGACCTAGGAAGTTGTACATACATTATGACACACTTTCTGGTGTTGGTTAATATAAATGGCAAGTATAAAGTATGAACTTATAATGGTTCTCTAGATAACTAGATGTGTCAAAGCGACACGAATGGCCCCGTCTCAAAAAGTTGAAAAATCTGCAATTTCAATGACACATGTGGACACAAACATGATGGTAGTCTCACATATCAAAAATCAGCTCAAAATCTGGAGGCGTATAAAAAAATGTCCATATAACTGATTTTCAAAGTTGTAAACCCTTAATTTTGGCAAAAATTTGCTGAGCGGAACGAAACTTAAACTTAATCTGTAACTCATTATGGTTAGCTCACATACCAAAAATCAGCCCAATATATGAAAGCATAAAAATTTAGAAACAAGAATGTGTTCATAGTACATGGATGCCCCACTCGCACTATCATTTTCCATGTTCAGTGGACCGTGAAATTGGGGTCAAAACTTTAATTTGGAATTAAAATTAGAAAGATCATATTATAGGGAACATGTGAACTAAGTTTCAAGTTGATGCGACTTCAACTTCATCAAAAACTACCTTGACCAAAAACTTTAACCAAAACTTTAACCTAAACTTTGCACAATAATTTTCTATTTTTCGGTGGACCATGAAATTGGGGTCAAAACTTTAATTTGGAATTAAAATTAGAAAGATCATATCATGGTGAACATGTGTACTAAGTTTCAAGTTGATTGGACTTCAAGTTCATCAAAAACTACCTTGACCAAAAACTTTAACCTGAAGCGGGACGAAGGAACGGACGACCCACAGACCAGAAAACATAATGCCCCTCTACTATCGTAGGTGGGGCATAAAAAGGTTCCGTATAACTGTGATTTCCAAAAATTTATCAAAGTCCTAATAGCCGAAATTACAGCAAAAATTAGCCGAGCGGAATAACTTAAACTTGATCTGTAACTCACCATGGGTAACTCACATACCAAAAATCATCCCAATATCTGAAAGCGTTTAGAAAAAAGTCTGTATAACTATGATTTTGAACAATTTATGAAAGTCCATAGCCTGTAATTTCGGCAAAAATTAGCGGAGCGAAACGAAACTTAAAATTGATCTGTAACTCATCTTGGTTAACTCACATGCCAAAAATCATCCCAATATCTGAAAGCATTTAGAAAACCAGATGCTCCGCAGGGCGTAGCTTTATACGACCGCAGAGGTTGAACCCTGAACGGTTGGGGCAAGTATGGACACAACATTCAAGCTGGATTCAGCTCTAAATTTGGATTGTGATTAAATAGTTGACACAGCATAGGTTTCTGACACAGAATGAATGTGTTCTAATGAACTTAAAATTTTTGTTTTCTCTAAAGAGCAATTCACTATGCTGTTGAATATTAATCCTCTCAAAAAAATGTTTGAAGAAATTTTCTTTTTTATTTATGAAATTTCAAATGAGAAAAATTGAACCCAATTTTTTTAATCACATCCCCCTTTCCCTTATTCCAAAACTAATCTCAATTAAAATTTCTAATGGAGTTTGCAACAATAACTACTCATTTAAATACATCATAAAATATTAAGATGTAAAAAAACTGCTTGTTATCACTGAATGGTAAAGATTATTTTAATTTATCAGTTGGTAGTAAAAAGTGAATATACATTGTATATTGTATATAACAAAGATTTAAGTTGATTCTGGACAAAGAAAGAATGGTAAAGATTATTTTAATTTATCAGTTGGTAGTAAAAAGTGAATATACATTGTATATTGTATATAACAAAGATTTAAGTTGATTCTGGACAAAGAAAGAATGGTAAAGATTATTTTAATTTATCAGTTGGTAGTAAAAAGTGAATATACATTGTATATTGTATATAACAAAGATTTAAGTTGATTCTGGACAAAGAAAGATAACTCCAATTAAAAAAAAATCTTGCTATTGCACAATATTTTGCAATTAGATATTTCTTGCTTACTATTCTGGACAAAGAAAGATAACTCTAATTAAAAAAAAATTTGCTATTTCAAAATATTGTGCAATTAGATATTTCTTGCCATTGCGCAATACTGTGCAATTGAAAAGACTTGCTATTGCACAATACTTAATATAATAATTTTAGATCCTGATTTGGACCAGCCCATAATAAAAAATCTAAGTACATTTTTGGATTCAGCATATCAAAGAACCCCAAGATTTCAATTTTTGTTAAAATCAGACTAAGTTTAATTTTGGACCCTTTGGACTTTAGTGTAGACCAATTTGAAAACAGGACCAAAAATGAAGAATCTACATACACAGTTAGATTTGGTATATCAAAGAACCCCATTTATTCAATTTTTGATGAAGTCAAACAAAGTTTAATTTTGGACCCCGATTTGGACCAACTTGAAAACTGGGCCAATAATCAAGAATCTAAGTACATTTTTAGATTCAGCATATCAAAGAACCTAACTGATTCATTTTTTGTCAAAATCAAACTAAGTTTAATTTTGGACCCTTTGGACCTTAATGTAGACCAATTTGAAAACGGGACCAAAAGTTAAGAATCTACATACACAGTCATGACAGTTAGATTCGGCATATCAAAGAACCCCAATTATTCAATTTTGATGAAATCAAACAAAGTTTAATTTTGGACCCTTTGGGCCCCTTATTCTGTTGGGACCAAAACTCCCAAAATCAATACCAACCTTCCTTTTATGGTCATAAACCTTGTGTTTAAATTTCATAGATTTCTATTTACTTATACTAACGTTATGGTGCGAAAACCAAGAAAAATGCTTATTTGGGTCCCTTTTTGGCCCCTAATTCCTAAACTGTTGGGACCTAAACTCCCAAAATCAATACCAACCTTCCTTTTGTAGTCATTAACATTGTGTTTAAATTTCATTGATTTCTATTTACTTAAACTAAAGTTATTGTGCGAAAACCAAGAATAATGCTTATTTGGGCCCTTTTTTGGCCCCTAATTCCTAAACTGTTGAAACCAAAACTCCCAAAATCAATCCCAACCGTTCTTTTGTGTTCATAAACCTTGTGTCAAAATTTCATAGATTTCTATTAACTTAAACTAAAGTTATAGTGCGAAAACCAAGAAAATGCTTATTTGGGCCCTTTTTGGCCCCTAATTCCTAAAATGTTGGGACCAAAACTCCCAAAATCAATACCAACCTTCCTTTTGTGGTCATAAACCTTGTGTTAAAATTTCATAGATTTCCATTCACTTTTACTAAAGTTAGAGTGCGAAAACTAAAAGTATTCGGACGACGCCGACGACGCAGACGACGATGCCAACGTGATAGCAATATACGACGAAAAATTTTTCAAATTTTGCGGTCGTATAAAAAGTCTGTATAACTGTGATTTTCAACAATTTATCAAAGTCCAAAGCCCGAAATTACAGCAAAAATTAGCAGAGCGGAACAAAACTTAAACTTGATCTGTAACTCATCATGATTAACACACAGTCACATACTAAAAATCAGCCCAATATTTGAAAGCGTTTAGAAAAAAACTCTGTTTGTTGCGGAATGACGAAATTACGGAATGATGGACAAGGGTAAAACTATATGGCACAGATAACTTCGTTGAGGTGCCTTAAAAAGCGCACAGGGTCACACAATTTGTTACGAATGGACCGACAGACGGACGGAAGGATGTACAGAAAGTTGGACAGACTGATCACTGCCAGTTTATAATCATACTGACTCTTATTTGCCTAAGGAAAGAATTGGAGTAATCCCTTTTGTAAAAAGTGTGGGGATCAACTTTTATATATTAATACACATGTTGACCCAAATCTCTTTAAACAATAACTTACACAAGCATAAGATACTAATATAATACTTTCAAAATTCTTATCAACTGTCGTGGTATGGGTTAAACCAAGGATGTAAATACACCTGGACACCTTGTATATAATTAAACCTTTTGATGTTGGAAAAATAAGCTTTTATAATTTTGTTATTTTAATTTTTATATATACATGTACATTGATATATGATCATGAAGTAAATAAAACATTTCACTGAGAAAATCTGCCTTTTCAGATGTGATTTTTTTTTACATCTTAACTTATTATTTTAATATATCTTAGATCTTATTACATGTAACATGTGTAAACAAAACTTGATGTATTATTACATGTATTATGCATAAAAGCAAAATCAAATAAAACATACTTTAATTTAAAAATTTTAAAGTTAAGGTAAAACTCTGTATGAAGGTGCTCCTAATTCAAGGAGGCTCGTACTAAGAAGAAGCATTAACATTGATTTCCTCCTCCCTTTCTTTAATATATAAATTCCCCTGGTCAGATGCTGCCAGCAGGTTCAAATACGTTCAACCAATTAGTATTTATTTCATTTTGTATAATCAATAAAACAATAATTCAATTTTTAGGCAATGTATAAGTCTTGAATTAATTTTGATCTATTTTACATCTTTTATCGATTTTTCACTTGTCCCATCAGTACATGTAGTATGCATGGTGAATGTATTTGCCTGACGCAAGTGTCCACTTGTCCCAGACAATCGGACAAATGGTTATGTCGAGCCCTGCACAGCTATTTGAACTTCTTGTCTAGGAAGAATTTGTATTTGACAGTACTTCAAAGGAAAATCACTTTAATGAAATCTGTCTAAAGGCTAAAGAACCAGCTGGGTGAAAACAGATCATTTTCCAGTTATTTGACAACCCGGCAGGTATTTAAAAATCCCTAGTATGGTGTGGAATTCTTGGGTGTGACTCGCAGGATACAGGTCAGTTGACAGGTATGCACATCAACAGATTTCTTTTGATTTTGAAGCAAATTGAGAAATCACATTATGTTTGAAAGTTTGGACTTCGTTGCCATCTTCTTCTTCCAGGTAACGAACCAGATTCAAAGAATTGGTTCTGCCCAAAAACTTTACCCAGTGTCAGGCAACACAGAAAGTTCTATCTTGGCTATTTACAAATTACATTTGAAACATTCGCAATAATATAAAATTAAAATTATGTACAACTGGTGTTTCCTACTTCCTTTCAGAACATGCCTTTAGGGCAGCTCTGAATCCCTCAACGGTGTTGGCCGATGAAACTGTTGTTGGTAGGTTGTTCCAATCCCTGATGGCCAACTCCTCAGGCAGAAATATTGGCCGTAGGCGCCTGTACTTGTTCTTATTTGGAAGAAGCGGTTTTTATCTCTGGTCCGGTTATCATTAGGGGTTAAATATTGGTGACGCTCTATGTCTATAAGATCCTGCTGGATCTTGAATAGCATGCATAGTCTGTTTGTTTTCTTCCGTTCTTCGAGGCTTTCCCATTTTATATTTTTTACCATATTTGTGACACAGTAAGGTGTTTTTCGGTCTGTGTTACTAAGCAGGGATGGACACGATTACTGACAAATGTAATCGATTAATAATCGATTACATGAAGGATTTTTGTGTAATTGATTAATAATCGATTACTCTGATTTTTGTATGTAATTGATGCAATCGATTACTTTATTAAAAGTAATTACATTACTTTCTGATTACTGTCAATTACATGCTTAAAATTAGTTTTTTAAATTAATAAAGTAAGTTTAAACACAATTAATTTTATGTTGCTCAGCGTTTGTATAGTGGAAATTTAGAACTTTACCAAATGTAGCATTTAAAGCATTGTTTCCAAAATATAAGTTGACAGTTTTTTTGTAGATGGAATCTCTTACTGAGGATTAGAAATATTAAAAAAAATCTCTTGAATTTCTACATAAATGAGAGATGACATCACGTTGCATCAATCAATTATTTATAAAAAAAAATTGCTTTCGTACTGACTTAAGTCAGCTTTTTTCTTTTTATGCATTAAAACAGGTATATTTTAACATAGGCAATTACAATGTTGGAAGATTTCTATGGAAAAAAAATTATAAAAAAGTAGAATAATTAATTTGTTCAGCTAATTTTAAAGATCAAAATTTATAATTATATTGAATTAATCCTTTTGTTTGGGTAATCACCCTATTTACAGGTTATAAAACTGCCAATGGAGTACAATATATAACCTGGGGCAAAATAATGTAAATCTCTTTCTTAATTAGACATAATTGCAATGAAAACAAAGTCTGTATATTATTGATTAGAAGACTTTGATCATCTGATTAGTGAAGACAAGAAGTTTGTTCAGATTTTTGTATTCTAAACAATATATATTTATAGTGTCAAAATGGGATACATGTATCTGTTTCTGAAAAGAATTTCAATGGATAGCCATTGGTTCATTTTTAAAAGGATTTTGTGTACTTTCTTAATTTTTATATATATCATAACTTTATAAGGAATCAACTGTTTGTCTATTTTGAGCTTAAATCCCAACTCTTAATAAAAATTGCATTTTAAGGAATTTTAATACAAATGAACTTACTACTCTAATGTTGTACAGAACTCTTATTAAAATGTTAAAAATTGTGCTTTAATGAATTTTAATACAAATAACCTTACTACTTTAATGTAGAACAGTACTTAACTTAAGACATATTTCTTATTTTAAATCTATTTTCTTATTTCAAATCTATATTCTAATTCTATATATAAAAGGTCTTGAATTATTGAAAAGCACATATATCCATTTGTTTCAAAAGCTAGTTATAAAGTAAAATTGGGTAGGGGATCAGGTTGATCATAATGCAGCATGAGACAATAGATAGGAATTAAAGACAGCTGATAAACTCTTTAGTCATATTGATACATTCTATTTTATCTGTACTACAAAGTGATGAATACATACATATTTTCATTCAAAAAAGGTTATATTTCATGAAACTATTTTACTAAAGTAATCGAAATGTAATCGAAAAGTAATCGAAAAGTAATCGATGATTACATCATAATTTTTGCTGTAATCGATTAAATTACGATTACATGTAATCGAAAATGTCTTCGATTACAGATTACTGTCGATTACTGGAAAAAATGTAATCAATTACAATCGATTACCATTACAGATTACGATTACCCCATCCCTGTTACTAAGTAAGTTGTTATTCAAAAATCGTGCAGCTCTTTTCTGTACCTGTTCCAATAGCCTTGATTTTATTTTGGATTGTTTGGTCTCATACTGTGCTTGCATATTTCACTGCAGGTCTTACCATGGATACATATGCAGCTGCCATTACAGGTTTTGTACAGCCTTTGAGATTTCTACTTATAAATCCAAATGTTCTATTTCCTTTGCCTACTGTATTGTCAATTTGTCTATGTGTTTATCCCAGGTTAGGTTGTTGCTGATGGTTACTCCAAGATATTTGCTCGCTTCCACTGTGTCTAGCGTATCATCATTATGACTGTGTAGTTGGTATGATGTTTGTATCACTGGTCGATTTTTTTGTGATATTCTAATGACAAGGCTTTTTTTGGCATTGAAACTCATCTGCCATTTCTTTTCCCAGTCTTCCAATGCTGATTAATCTTTCTGGAGAAGTTCACTGTATGCTTGGTTGGTGATGGTACGAAAGAGTAGGCTGTCATCAGCGAATAATTTGGTCTCTGATGTAGATGCTGTTTCTGGCATGTCGTTAATGTAGGCCAGGAAGAGTAATGGGCCAAGGACTGTGCCTTGGGGAACACCATAGAGTACTGGTACTTGTGTGGAGACAGCACCCTCTAATATTACGCTCTGCTTTCTGTTATGTAGGAAGAAGGGAATCCATTTGTTGGTTTTGGGGTTGAAGGCATAGTATTCCAGCTTGTGTAGGAGGCGGTGTTGTAGTACCTTGTCAAAGTCTAGCAGGATGAAGTCTACTTGGCTGCTGCTTTTTAATTTTGTTTGATGCAATGTCGTCAATGGTTATGATGAGTTGGGATTCCCATGATCGTCTTTTGCGGAATCTGTGTTGTGTATCAGTTAGTATTTAATTTTTGTCAAAGTGGTCCAATCCATGATGTTGCTATGTAAAATATGTTCTAAGACCTAACATGTGATGGAAGTTAGAGATACTGGTCTGTAATTAGATGCTATTAAAGTGCCATTCGTCTTTTTTGAAAAGTGGAACTACATGGGAATCTCTCCAATCTTTCGGGACTTCACCAGTGTTCAAATCAATGATGCTGGGTATAGGTCTGTGAATTACATGTAGGAGCAAGTTGTTCTGCTGCTGCTTTAAGTATATAGGATGGTATTGAGTCAGGACCAGTAGCTTTATGAGGTTTCAGGATTTTTAACAATTTGTGGACTCCGTTGATGCTAATTTTTATGTCCTTCACAGTGGAGTATGGACTTCTTCCTTGATCTTGAAAGTTATTCAGGTTTTCTTTGGTAAATACTGACGTATACTGGTGAATTTGTCGTTTAAAATGTCAGCTTTGCTCTTGTTGTCACTTTGCAGGAATCCCCATTTTGTTTTTTTACAGTGCCACCCCTGTCCATTATTGTCCTTTGCTCTTGATATAAAGACCAGAATTTCTTTGTGTTATCTTTATAGTCGGACCTGGCTTCTTCCATATATCATGTATATTTCTTGTTGGCTTGGGACCTCCCACTGTACTTATTGTAGTCTTTTATACCTGTCCTTGTATCTTTTCTTTTAAGTTTTCCTAGCCTTCTTATTTGCTTTTTGTTTTTGGTTAATTTTGCTCTAATTGCAGCTACAAGTTCTAAGAATACCTGGTTAGTTCTGGTAGAATACTGTCAATGGTCTATACTATAGTTTGTTCTGCCCAGTTCATACATGTATCTGGTAAGTTGAAATCACCACCAATAATTAGGAACATATCTTTTTAATGTTTTGCTCTGATGTTATTTATTTCATCTTTCATTTTATTCAGGTAGGTGTCGTCTGTTTAGTTAATAGTGCCAGTCAGTAATTCTATGTCTGTGCTTTTATGATGTTACCAGCTGTAATGTTGGTTTAGCTGCTATAGCATTATCCCTCAGTGGGGGTCTTTTGGGTGATCTCTGTGTTCTGTGTCATAGTGGAAGTAGTCTGGTATGATCTCACTTGATTTGATGTTTGGATCAAGCCATGTTTCCATGCCTATTACAATGTATTACATGTATTGTATCTGGCTCAGTTAACGTTGATTGGATAATTGCTTCAAGTAGTTTACCCTTTTTTCGGAGACTTTGGAAATTGATGTGTAATATTCTTAACTGCTTTTTAATGGCTGGCTTGGTTTTAGTGATGATTTCATGATCAGTATATCAGTGCTGAAAGATTTTGTGTTGAATGATGGTCATTTTCTAGGAGTCAATCACTCTGACTGCCTGTCCATTCGTTCATCTGTCCTTCATGAAAAGATCTATGGTACATTTGTACTTGTGTTTGGAATTACGATTCCTTTTCTGAGACTTTGTACCACACTGAAGATGCTGATTTCCTGTTACATGTACATTTGTACCATTGCTTTTGGGTTGATTTGAGAAAAAAGGATAGATCAAATTTAGTGTTAACCCTTTCCTCCATTGATTTTATTTTTTTGCATACTTGATTCGCATAAGGATTTTTCAAAAAAATGCTAAAAATATGCTTTAAAGTATTAATGCATTGCGAAAAACAAATATTTCATCAAATAAATTAAAGTCGGATATTCCTACGATATTCCTTTTCATATTGGAAACAAATTTTATTAAATTTACTGCAGACACTTTGTAGTCAAAGCATTTCAAATGAGGTACTACACAGGCGTCAAAAGGCGTCATTATGGAGTAAAGGGGGTGGCGTCAAAAGGCGTCACTATGGAGGAAAGGGTTAACTGAACATTATCAGCATTTTATATTTGTTGTTACATTTTATTTTTGCTTTTGCCAAAATCGAGATGTTGTCGACATGTTTTTGGACCCCCTATAATCCCCCTGTTTCTTAGAATTAGTACAATGTATAAATGTCCCAGATTAACCCCTACTCCATTTGTATCGGAGAATATGATTTTTCTTGCAAAATCGCATGTCTCTACCAGGACTCGAACCAGGTTCAAGTCCTGGTGGAGATATTTATCCAGGACATCTGTGTTACAAGGCAGCATGGTAACCAACTGAGCTAAAGAAGTAATTCCTTAGCTCAACCGCTTACGGCTGACAAGTACAATGTATCTACGACAAGTTCTAAGACTAAGGGAAGCAATACACCTTATCGCTATTTAGTCCAATCCGGGAAAAACAGTCATTTATACAACTTCCTGTTTTGGTCAGGCCGCCGAAAAAATAGAGGTCATCAGTAGTGAGCTGACGGAGGAAAAACTTTAGAAAGCGATCGTAAAAAAACTTTGATAGAGTATGATCCACTTTTTCGAAATTAAAATTGAAATAAAAAAATATTTTGTTTGAAGTATTTACGGTAGTTTAAACAGATCTCATTAATCAAAGAGCAGATTGCTCTGAGGGATATGATTGCCATTGTTTCATTGACACATGTATGCATGTAGCTGGATAATATTATTTTCAAAACTAATTCAAATGACAAACAGACATGTAAAATAGCTACAAAATAGCCAAACCCGGATAAAAGTGTATGAACAATGTAATTAGGTCTATTGTGTTTTATTTTTGTACTATCAATACCAAGTTTACTTTCCACAGCAGTCACTGACTGACTCAGAGTGAGAGATGTCAGAGAAGGTATTTTATTTCACTCATTGGTTATTATATTTTATTAAGTGTCTGTTAGGGATGCAACGACGTATAGTCATCAATGTGCTGATGGATCGTCGTATGATGTAGATGTAGATTTCAATTCGTATCTTATCACCTTTTTTCCTACGTTATTTATCGGTTTAAATTGCATTCGTTTTTAATATAATACGATGTTTATTGACAGAACGAGCTAATACTCGACATCTTGTTTATATTCAGAATTCACGGAAGTTAACGTTACTGCCGGAAGGGAGACAACTCGAAACGACAATATGGAAGACTCCATTTTGCCTGAAGGGGTGTTCTACGATGTGGAATATATTTATTTTAATCTAAATGATGCATATGATTTAAAATTATGCAACAACAATAACCCTCAATAGCAGACATACATAGAAAAGATCACATGAGTTATAAATTAATTAATTGAGTGGGGAATCCAGAGCAACCATTCAATCTAAAACCCCTTAAAGTCAAGAAAACTATACGCATGCGCATAATTTCCAAATCAAACCCTGTGGCAAGATATATTCCAAATGCTTATTAAACGACCTAGATGGTTCTCAATTTCTTTATGGAAGTACAATCTCAAATATCAGTTTCATAACGGTAACAAATAAGAAAAACTCCACTTCAGTTCTTATATGACAGAAATAGATTTATCGGTATTCAGAGAACTCTCGTATTTTATCAAAACTGGGAATTCCCTCTGACGTGTTTCTAAATTTATAACTACACTAAATATAAATACGGGAAGGTCTAAAAACAGGACAGATAAAACCAGGACAATTTTTTTCGATACGTTTTTATCTGTAACTTTTGTTTTACTCAACATATGGTTAAAATTTTAATTGTATAATAAAGAAGAAAGTATTTACTAACATTATTATTAAAAAAAATATATAAAAAAAATTAAGAAGTAAGAAAAAATCTGCCAGGACAGTTATATTTTAAGAAAAAAATGACTGAAATTGCCGTGAAAAGTTTACTTATAATTGGAATATTTTCTCCAAAACAACTGTCTGGAATAATATTTTGGTACGATTGTAAAGTTTATGGAATATCAATTATAAAAATCTATAATCTTATTTTTTTTTCATCTCTTAAAGGTAAAAAAAATCTGCCAGGACAGTAGCCTTTTACATTAGAAAGTTTGTTGAAATTAGTTCAGAATCAAAATATAAAGTTGAATATCTTCTTCAAAATAAATGTCTGGTAAACAAATGTTATTTCATTGGAAAGTTTAGAATATACGCTTTATGAAAATATAAAATTATATGAATTTTTATGTCATTAACGTAAAAAAAATCTGCCAGGACAGTAGCCTACTCCATTAAATTTTAAGCTAAAAACGGCTGAAATTGCCGAGAATTTTTTACTTATAATTGAAATAATTTCTCCAAATCAACTGTCTGGCATATTATTTTTGTATGATTATAAAGTTTAACGAACTTTTATTTCTAAAATCTACAATTCAATATTTTTTTCGTCTTTTAAAGGTAGGAAAATCTGCCGGGACAGTAGACTATTACGTCAGAAATTTTGTTGAAATTAGTCTAAGGTCATAATATAAAGTTTGATATCTTCTTCAAAATAAATGTCTGGTAAACAAAAGTAGGTTCATTGTAAAGTTTAGAGTATAAGCTTCCAGAAAATAGAAAAAAATATGGACTTTTATTTCATTAACATAGAACCAGATGCTCCGCAGGGCGTAGCTTTATACGACCGCAGAGGTTGAACCCTGAACGGTTGGGGCAAGTATGGACACAACATTCAAGCTGGATTCAGCTCTAAATTTGGATTGTGATTAAATAGTTGACACAGCATAGGTTTCTGACACAGAATGAATGTTCTAATGAACTTAATTTTTTTGTTTTCTCTTAGAGCAATTCACTATGCTGTTGAATAGTAATCCTCTCAAAAAAATGTTTGAAGAAATTTTCTTTTTATTTATGAAATTTCAAATGAGAAAAATTGAACCCAATTTTTTTAATCACATCCCCCTTTCCATTATTCCAAAACTAATCTCAATTAAAATATTCTAATGGAGTTTGCAACAATAACTACTCATTTAAATACATCATAAAATATTAAGATGTAAAAAAACTGCTTGTTATCACTGAATGGTAAAGATTATTTTAATTTATCAGTTGGTAGTAAAAAGTGAATATACATTGTATATTGTATATAACAAAGATTTAAGTTGATTCTGGACAAAGAAAGATAACTCCAATTAAAAAAATTCTTGCTATTGCACAATATTGTGCAATAAGATATTTCTTGCTTACTATTCTGGACAAAGAAAGATAACTCTAATTAAATTTTTTTTTGCTATTTCACAATATTGTGCAATTAGATATTTCTTGCCATTGCGCAATACTGTGCAATTGAAAAGACTTGCTATTGCACAATATTTAATATATAATAATTAATAATATAGATTCAGCATATCAAACAGGCCCAAGAATTCAATTTTTGTTAAAATCAAACTTAGTTTAATATTGGACCCTTTGGACTTTAATGCGCGTAAACCAATTTGAAAACAGGACCAAAAATGAAGAATCTACATACACAGTTAGATTTGGCATATCAAAGAGCCCCATTTATTCAATTTTTGATGAAATCAAACAAAGTTTAATTTTGGACCCCGATTTGGACCAACTTGAAAACTGGGCCAATAATCAAGAATCTAAGTACATTTTTAGATTCAACATATCAAAGAACCCAACCGATTCATTTTTTGTCAAAATCAAACTAAGTTTAATTTTGGACCCTTTGGACCTTAATGTAGACCAATTTGAAAACGGTACCAAAAGTTAAGAATCTACATACACAGTTAGATTCGGTATATCAAAGAACCCCAATTATTCAATTTTGATGAAATCAAACAAAGTTTGATTTTGGACCCTTTGGGCCCCTTATTCCTAAACTGTTGGGACCTAAACTCCCAAAAACAATACCAACCTTCCTTTTATGGTCATAAACCTTGTGTTTAAATTTCATAGATTTCTATTTACTTATACTAACGTTATGGTGCGAAAACCAAGATAAATGCATATTTGGGTCCCTTTTTGGCCCCTAATTCCTAAACTGTTGGGACCTAAACTCCCAAAATCAATACCAACCTTCCTTTTGTGGTCATAAACATTGTGTTTAAATTTCATTGATTTCTATTTACTTAAACTAAAGTTATTGTGTGAAAACCAAGAATAATGCTTATTTGGGCCCTTTTTTGGCCCCTAATTCCTAAACTGTTGAAACCAAAACTCCCAAAATCAATCCCAACCTTTCTTTTGTGGTCATAAACCTTGTGTCAAAATTTCATAGATTTCTATTAACTTAAACTAAAGTTTCATAGATTTCTATGCACTTTTATTAAAGTTAGAGTGCGAAAACTAAAAGTATTCGGACGACGACGACGACGACGACGACGCCAACGTGATAGCAATATACGACGAAAATTTTTTCAAAATTTGCGGTCGTATAAAAATCTGCCAGGACAGTTGCCTTATGCGTAAAAAAAATTGGTAGAAATTCGCTTAAAATCAAATTAATCTTTTCTTCAAAATTTATGTCTGGCAAGAACAATCATGTTTATAGGAAAGTTCGAATATTCAGCTTTATGGAAATATGAAAGAAAAAAAAAATTTGTAAACATAAAAAAAAACCTGCCTACTATGTAAATACAATTATATGTGTGTTTATTAAATTAATATTTACTTATTTGCTATGTTGAATAATTTGATCTATTTTCAGATTATTACGTTGAAAGGGCATGGGCTTATATTTTATTAATCAAAAACATTTCAATTATAAACACATACATATATATAAAATGAATAATCATGCAAAACAATAAAAACCAAATAAAATAAAAACTGTAATTTTTAAGTTTTGACAGTAATAAAAACTTCAAAGTAACTGATTGGTGTCAAATCATCAAAGGTGTTTATTCACTAATTAGTAATGTGTTTAGAGCAAAGGAATGTGTCACCATCTTTTAATCCGGTACATGAAAAGTGTTTCCAAATGTTGCATTTTTTAACAGCTGTCTGCCATTCACATCCTAACATGTCTTCTACTGAATCACATTTTCCACACTCACAGTTACATTCTACAACACTGGTTTTAGATTTCGGTTTACCTTTCATGCTAATTTTTTTTTTTTTTTGGAAATGGAATAAATTCACCTTTTTCCAAACAAATCACAAGATGTTCTCTTAAAAGTTCAGTGTCAAATTCTACATGTATCCCACCTGAAAAACTTGTAAAACAAAATTCTACAGCATTTGCAATTGCAAACAACCCACAATCTTTGAGATCTAATCAAATTTTACTTTAAAATCTACAATTAGTAAGTGTTTCGATGTGTATTGTCTTCAATTGTATTTTTGATAAATAATTAGAACCAAACAAGCTTACTTCTCAGGTATTCATCGCCACACGCTCACTTTATGGTGACTGACTACAGAATACACAGATTAAATTTTTGCACGTGCCAACCTTTTTAAGTTATAGGACGGCTGATAGGCAGAAAATCGATTAATTTCTTTATTTTTATATTATAATTGGGTCTTTTACTTTAATTTAGTATCAAAATTATATGTCAGACAATCGCAATAAATAAACTATTGCATTTACAGTAAGAAATTGCATTGTGAAAGTATACAGAAATTAAATGGAGTAGGCTACTGTCCTGGCAGATTATTTTTGTGTCAATGAAATAAAAAGTCCATATTTTTTTTTATTTTCTAAAACCTCATATTTCAAACTTTCCAATGAACCAACATTTGCTTACCAGACATTTGAATTGAAGAAGATATTTAACTTTATATTTCGATTTAGAGATCATTCCAACAAAATTTCTAACGTAATCGGCTACTGTCCTGGCAGATTTTTTTTACTTTGAACACCAAAGAAAATATCAAATTATAGTTTTTTATAAACATTATTCCCTAAACTTTATGATCGTACCAAAATATTATTCCAGACAGTTGTTTTGGAGAAAATATTCCAATTATAAGTAAACTTTTCACGGCAATTTCAGTCATTTTTTTCTTAAAATATAACTGTCCTGGCAGATTTTTTCTTACTTCTTAATTTTTTTTATATATTTTTTTTAATAATAATGTTAGTAAATACTTTCTTCTTTATTATACAATTAAAATTTTAACCATATGTTGAGTAAAGCAAAAGTTACACATGAAAACGTATCGAAAAAAAGTGTCCTGGTTTTATCTGTCCTGTTAATAGACCTTCCCTATAAATACTGCTTAATTCTGATTTTCCGTGTTGTTAAAAACACGCATCGAAGTCAAGGGAATTGAAGATTATGAAAAGAACATTATAGGAAAGTTGATTAAGTTCAATCCCTTTGTTTTTTTTTACCTTTTAAAGCAAGACAATCATAAGAATCTGAGATGTTCCTTAATGTTTAGAATAAAACGATTGACGTGAGGGAAATTGCTCTGAGTCACCGGTATAAGTCTACAGATTGCTTGAAAGCAATCGTATCCCAAAAAGTATCATGCATGGTGAATTATTTAAACAGGGTCCCAGATAGTTTCAACTGGATGAAAAAGTTGTGTAATTTTAGAACTTATCCGGAATGGAATAAATAGCGATTAGGTGGTCACTCAGTCTACTGACTCTAGTCTATATGACATACAAAAGTTGAAACTTATCCAACGAGGTCCTTCTAAGAAACGAATTCCAGATCACACCAAAAGTTGACACATAAAAACAACAAAAATTATTAAAAATAAAAAAATTATCACAGATAAATCAAATGACCAAAGCCAAAGGCAAAGCCTCAGTAAAACAAAAACAAAAAGTCACTATTTAAATATTGAAAACCTTGATAAACAGCCGTCTATTGTCCCTTTTATGTGTCTGTATTGAGACTTGCCACCTTCGCCCAATTTTGTGGCAAGATTCTTCCAATCTATCGCCGTTTTTGATATTCTCTTAGATGCCATTTCGTCCTACTTCAAGGACAATTGTAATGGTTCTCAAAACGTTTGAATTATCACAGGTTCGCAAAAATCAGTGTCAACTCGTACCTTATGATTTTTTCCAACTCGTACCTAACTAATTCGTACCTTTTTTTTATATAACTATATATATATTAATAAGCTCTCGAACGTTATTGGTTGCAGAAAAGTGGAATTTGCATGCGTTTCCTCATTCGTCCAAAAAATATTTCGTATCAAAACTCGTAGGGCTGGTCATTTTCTTTAATCGGGAAACGGCCCCTTCTAGTATCTAGATAAATGTACTACTATGCAGAAATTACTTACCGGCTTTGTGATTTCTGCTTTAAGTTTAGTTATAAATAATATATGTATGTATACTTATACATACCTGCAGGAGAGCCTCACACATGACAATAGCGAATATATTAGCCATCTGTATTAGCCAAATAAATATACAAAAGTATCTCAACGCCAAGATCAAATCTCGTGCATACCAATACCTGGGACTATATTACATAAGTATAATAGAGGGGGAGGACAGGGGTAAGGGAGAGGGGGGATAGGACCTTTATCGGGACTCCGGGATCGGGTTTTTTTAAGCTCGGGATTTCGGGATTGACCCTTTCGGGATCCGGGAATTCTATTTTTCGAATTTCGGGACCTCGGGATTTCGTGTTTTTTAGCCCGGGATTTCGGGATATCGTGTTTTTAAGCCCGGGATTTCGGGATCAGGACCCCTCCTAACCCCCCTCAAGGGCGACAGGGAGAAAGGGGGTAGGAGAAAGAAGAAAGGGGGTGGGAGAAAGAAGAAAGGGGTAGGAGAAAGGAGAGGAAGGCTGGGAGAAAGGAGAAAAAGTTGGAGAAAGGAGAAAAAATAAAATATCTCTCCTTTTAAAAAAATTTCTAATATTTCAAGAAAAAATATCTCAAAAGGAGATGTTTTATTCTAATGGGAGAAAGGAGAATGGGGGTAGGAGAAAGGAGAAGAGGGGTGGGAGAAGGGAGAAGGGTACCCCCCTGTCCTCCCCCTCATAATAGTCCCAGCCAATACATAGTAAGAGTTTAGACCAACAGTTGAATACGCCTGTAGTTTATGGGATCCACACACAACATAATACAAAATTAAACTACACATAGTATAGAGGCGTGCGGCCCGTTATGTATGTAACAATTACCACAACACCTGTAGTGAGAAAAAGGGGGTGTCAGTAGTGTTACACTCATGTTCAACTTAATCGTCAATGACCCTCACTTACTGAGCGCCGCCTAAAAAACAGACTGATAATGTTCTACAAAGTCATCCATGGACTCATGATTGCAATTCCATCCTAGTCCTTAAACCAATCACTAGAACAAGAAAATTTTATACCCAATCATTTCGACAAATATCCACCTCATAAGACAGTTAATCAAAGTGATGGAAATCACTCATGGAAAGATTAGAAGAGTAGTTTGAATTATTTCATATTAAGGTATGGTGGGGAAAAATGAACATTTATAAAGCACTATTGCTGAAAATTGCATTTACAGCAGGTCTTTAGAAGGAAATTTGCTTTTCCAGTATGAGGATAAAATGAGCTCAAATTAAATAATATGGGTCTCTTAATTTGCACAATTTTATTTAAACTGCAGTTTATATCTTATCAAAATTATGTTGCCAGTTCTGAACATGTTTCAAAAAAACAAAAAAATGCAAAAATTCTTCTAGTAAATGTTACCAACTATCCTTGTAAGACAAAAATCTGGACTAACAGCTTAAAACTTTAAAGTGTCAACAAAAAAAATTGAAAAATGTTGTTTTGGGGCATTTTGTAAGTTGAAACAGAGGTTATATGGCATTGGAGATTAAAAGTTTTAGAGTGCCTTTTGATCAATTTTTAAAGTATTTTTCAACACAGGGCATTAAAAATGTACTTTTTCAAGGTAAACCAATTAAAAAACTTATCTTATTGAAATGTGGATTCTTTCTTGATTGCAAAAATATATATTCACTTCTAATAAAAATTCAAATGACTAAAATAGACATAATGATTGATGGGAAATAAACTAATAAACAATGGTTTGTTATAATTAAAAGTTTTAAATTTTTTAAACTGTTTCAAGTTAATTCCTGATGAAAAAAAGTGTACTAAAATTAATCTAATTGTTGATTAATTACAGATGATTATTGGAAATTTATCAAGTAAATTATAGGCCTTACTTGAATACCTTTTATTTATTCATATTTATATTCATATTTCATTTTTTTTAAGATCTTGTTAATCCATTAATCATTTATCTTTCAGATATAATTTACAGAATCATTTTATGTAATGTAGATCAAAAGTAATAGGCAATAAATAAATCTATCATCCTTATAAATATCAAACATCTAATATACACATTTGTGTATTCAATTATGAGGTCAAATGCTTGTGTATTAAGAATTATATGTATATTGAGTGGTCTGAATAATTATGTAAGACTGAGGTTGATAGGTAATGTGGTCAATTTGATTGGCAGTTTAGGAGGTGGGGCATTGTAATTAAAGGTCCACCTTGTCTTTGATTGTTTAGTGATAATGACAGTTGTCAATCATACTAGTTGAATCAATTCCCAGTTACCTAATCAAAATGTTTTTTTTTAAAAAGCCTGCACATCAACTCACCTTAATGACATACATTCTTGAATGAACTGCTCCAATAATATACCCAGGTTTTTTTTCAGTTTACATGTGTATTATGTGCACATACATGAGAACCATAGGGAACTATATTTCAGTGTGAATACATTTAGTAACAGTAGCTAACCTGTCCTGTTGTTAGGGAGGCTGGTGCCTAAGTAAAGATTTAGAACAAGTTCTAATCTTTCCAAAAATAATAATTTTCTCCACACACTATGAACTAATGGAGCGTGTTACCACAGGTTGTATACCGAGTTAATACCTTGTTTATTACAATTAGCTCAGAAGTCTTATTGCATTAACAATGAAAGTGAAATACACACGGTTTGGACAGCGACTCTTCAATGATAGCAAATCATTTTCTTAATATTTAAAAAAAAAAAAAGATGTGGTATGATTTCCAATGAGACAACTCTTCACAAGAGACAAAAATAACACAGAAATTAACAACTATTATAGGTCACCGTACGGCCTTAATCTGAACAATTAGTGAACAATTGCCTAATGAAAACAAAACAATTTCCCAACGCATCGAAAATGAATGCAGTAATATACCAAGAGACTACTTTATCTCATGTTTCTGCAATATTTACAACAATAACCCCGATTTATTAGAACAATTGAGAATGCAATATTTTATAAAAGCAAAAGGTAGAACAGACTTTCCCTTTGCTTCTGCAGTCTTAAACCAGATGCTCCGCAGGACGCAGCTTTATACGACCACAGAGGTCGAACCCTGATCGGTTGGGGCAAGTATGGACTCGACATTCAATCTGGATACAGCTCTGAATTTGGATTGTGATTAAATAGTTGACACAGCATAGGTTTCTGACACAGAATGAATGAACTTAATTTTTTTTGTTGCTTTTGAGCAATTCACTATGCTGTTGAATATTAATCCTCTCAAAAAAAAATATTTGAAGAAATTTTCTTTTTAATTTCTGAAATCTGAAATGAGAAAAATTGACCCACCCCCATTTTTTCACCTCCCCTTTCCCTTATTCCAAAAATGATCTTAATTGGAGTTTGCAACAATAACTACTCATTTAAATACATCATAAAGTATTAAAATATAAATTGTCATACAGTCATGTTTAAAATTAATATTAATTAATAGTAACTTCTAAAAAAATAAATGGGGAATGTGTTCAAAGGGACACAGATGATGCCCCCGCTAGCATATAACGTTATTAAGGGACATAACTCGAGAACTGTAAAAGTGAAGCTGCCAAAAATTGAACTTAAACTGAGTTTAGAGGTAATAAGCATTATATACTCATTTCATTAAATTTAGTTGAGACAAACTTAAGTTAAGAAAACAGAAACGAAAAAATTCTTCAATTTTTCCTCTTGTAAAGGAGCATAACCATAGAATGGTAATCAAAGTGCTTGTAATCACTGAATGGTAAAGATTGCTTTAATTTATCAGTTGGTAGTAAAAGTGAATATTGCATTGTATATTGTATATAGTATTGATTTAAGTTGATTCAACTATTATTCTGGACAAAGAAAGATAACTCCAATTTTCAAAGAAGATTTCATAAAGCATTGGTTTTAGGTGATTCATCAACCATTCTGGACAAAGAAAGTTAACTCCAATTTATTGTCTTGAAACTACAAAAATGCTTGTTTTTTTTGGCCCCTTTTTGGCCCATAACCCTGAAAACATATCCCAACCTTCTACTTATGGTATTAAACATTGTGGTACAATTTCAGAACAATTAAAATACTTACACACAACTTATTGTCTTGACACTAGATAAATGCTTATTTTGGCCCCCTTTGGGCCCCTAATTCCTACACCGATGGGACTATAACCCCCAAAATCAATCCCAAACTGCCTTTTGTGGTTATAAACATTGTGTTAAAATTTTATTGATTTTTGTTTACTAATACTAAAGTTATTATCCGGAAACCATCCGTCTTCGGACGACGCTGACGACGACGACGACGACGTGATACCAATATACGACCGGTCGTATAAAAAACGTATTCAAGTAATAAAAATGGTGAACATCTGGTACAAAAGCTTGGACGAGATTGTTTTGTTCTCAGGCTTGCATCAGTCGGAGAATATTGCGATGACTTGAAAGAACATTAAGCAGCAAATCTTCTGGTAGAAATAATTCATACCTGGATGTAAACGTGGTTTCATCTACTCCTGTAGAAATACCTAATTTTGGTATGCGAGAAATTGACACATGAAAAAACTACGAAGGGAACAAACGAAAAACTAGACAAACTTGAAACATAAAATAGATCGATGAATAGCAAATTAAACAAGCAGAATGAAAGGTTAATTAACCATCAAAATCAGCTTAATTTATCAAGATCTACTATCTCACGATTGAAGGACGAAAAATCCTATCTGGAAAAGACTGTTACCGATATGTCGGAAAAACTATTTCAGAGTTTAAAAATCTAGACTTGATTCTGAAATCATCAGAATCACAAAGATCAGCGACAGTCGTGCATCTTGATTGTGTACCCTAAGTCTAAAGTGTCTATTATGTCTAATGAACTTAAAGAGATCAATACTTCCGTCCTTAGTTTTAATAACAATACGTTGTCCAACAACCAATCTGTAACAGAACTCCGAAAACGTATGAACGCGCAGGAGAAAAACGTCAAGCAACTAACATGTTCCAACCAAATATGCACTTGCTACTTCAAAGCCTGTAACTACTGATTTGGTGACAAATACAGAGATTGATGTTGCTATGGCAAATGAAAACAATGAAACTGATTCTTCACTTTTGAGAAATTTAATTGTTCGTTCAAGTCAACCACCCTAAGAAAAACGTTGAAAAAGGCTTCCTACAAATAAAGTCATTTGCATCCGTCATTTCGTCTTCAAACATTACACCAAACTCTGGTGAAAATGTACGCAATAAGGATCAACCACTTGCAAATAATGGTCAATTAGACCGTTGGTTTTCCCGTTTGAATGGTTTTTAACAAGTAATTTTGGGGCCCTTTATAGCTTTTTGTACGGTGTGAGCCAAGGCTCCGTGTTGAAGGCCGTACATTGACCCTATAATGGTTTACTTTTATAATTTGTTATTTGGATGGAGAGTTAAATAAATAAATAAATAAATAAATAAATAAATAATCTTTATTTCAAGAGGATGATCCCATTAGTTAAAACTAATCTTCCTGAGAGTCCTCAAAATAATAATAACATATTTATAAGTACATAGAGTATTATAAAGTTATATTATACACAATATACAATTGTATTTAAATAATAATGAAAAAGCATATTAATTTGCACAATTGATGAAAAATTTTGTAACATTTTGTTTTAAAATATACAAGTGTATTACTCATTTTTATTTCATTTGGTAAACTGTTCCATATTTGAGAACCTGAACATGTAAATGTTTTCTTTAAAAAATTTGTTTTTGGTTTTGGAAGATTTAATAGTTTGTGTACAATTTGGAAATTAGTATGGCGTTCATTATCACTGAACTAGTATATATTTGTTTAGGGGCCAGTTGAAGGACGCCTCCGGGTGCGGGAATTTCTCGCTACATTGAAGACCTGTTGGTGACCTTCTGCTGTTGTTTTTTTTTTTTTTTTTTTCTATGGTCGGGTTGTTGTCTCTTTGGCACATTCCCCATTTCCATTCTCAATTTTATTTCATCAGCTGAACGTAAGTTATAATTTTGATTATCAGTAAAATGAAAATTTTCTTGTACATAGTTAGGAACCATACCATTTAATGATTTAAATACAAGTATTGATTGCCTTTTGGTATTGAATGCGTTTTTCCACATTTAACCAGTGTAAACTATTAAACAATAAACTGGATGATGTCATTATGTTAGCTTCTACTATAACCCTAGCAGATTTCTTTAATAACTTATTAAGTTTATTTATTCCACTTTCACAAAAGCTTCCCCATATATTGCAACAATAATCAAATAATGGCAGAATATAAGCATTAAAATAGATAATACGTATATGCATAGGTAAATATTTTCTTACCTTTTGTAATAAATTGATTCTGTTTGATATAGTACATGACATTTTATCTATCTGCTGATTCCAATTTAGGTTTTTGTCAATATATAAACCAAGAAGTTTTTCACAATCTACATGTTCTATTTGTTCATTTGAAATATTGATATCTAAACTGTTTCCAGTTGAACAAAGCCTTTGTTTTGAACCAATAATCATTGATTTACACTTTTTGGCATTTAATTTCATACAATTTAGCGAACACCAGTTTTCAATTACATGAATATCAATTGAAGTAAATTATTACCTTTACAATGTAATGTAGAATCATCTGCATATAAATCTATTAATGAATGTTCTATATTAAGTGGTAAATCATTGATATATAAAATAAATAACAGGGCCCAGGATAGAACCTTGTGGTACCCCAGTTTTTATGCATTTAGTATTAGACATGACGTTATTGACCTTAACTTGTTGGCTTCGTTCAAACAAGTATGACTTAAACCAGTCTAGTGTACAATTTGAAACATTATAATAATCAAGTTTTTTCAATAAAATTATATGATTAACCAGATCAAAAGCTTTCTTTAAATCTAAAAATATAACTCCGTTTATCTCTCCATTATCTATATTTGCTAACCATTCATATACTAATTTAGTAAGAGCATTAGTACACGAATGTTTAGGTCTGAAACCTGACTGTGTAGTATTAAGAAGGTCATTACTATTTAAAAATATATACAAACTATTAGCTATATGAGTTGTCTCATTGGCACTCACACCACATCTTCCTATATCTATCAACACAAAATTCCGATTCATTTTCCGAGTTTAGTATGCTCAACATTCAAAGGAGTTGTCCATAAGAAAAAAGTCAGTCGGTTTTATGTCGGTGGTATCGATAAGCGTAACGGATCTGAGAAACTTATGCGGAAGTATTTAGAAGATCGAAACGTAAAAGTGACTTTCATTCGCTATTTTGACAGACCTAATAAAAGGACAGCCTCCGCACAGCTAAACGTTATATCAGATGACGAACCGTATATTTGTGATGCACATTTCTGGCCAAGTGGAATTTTTACGAAACCATGGCTTTCCTGGCAACAATTTGTGAGTGAGCATTCGATAGTATCTTACAGACGTAATGGCATATAACAATCTAAATTTGATGTGCTGGAACTGTAGGAGATTTTTTCTAGTATATCATGTCTCTCGGATTTATTAGCTGAATACAAAGTTAACATTTGTGCTATTTTCGAACACTGGTAACGTACATACCAGCTTCATGTACTTAACACTATAGATAATAACTTTGTCTCCATAGCAAAATGACCGGTGTGGACATACATAATCCTGAATCAATGTCATGCAACAGTTGGTGTGGGGTAGCCTTCTTAGTGTCAAAAGACATTGTTTCATTTGTTACTGAAATAGACATTGACAGGTACAGAATCATAGGCATCCAAGTTAACTTACCTAATGTACAAACTTTTATTATTCTATCAATTTATTTGCCAGCTACAACTCAACCTCATCAATTGTACCAGTATAATGTCGAACTTTTGCATGAAATTTGTTCTATATATAAAGATATGGGATCTGTCATATTAATGGGCGACTTCAATACAAAGATTCAAGGCCTGCGTTATAAATTTAATCCCGATGAAAGAAGTAGGCTTATGTATTCCTTGATACAAGAGTACGAATTGTTTTCCGTAAATACGCAGATGTTTTGCCATGAACCAGTAACAACGTTTCAATCATACGACAATGGTCCGTCTACTGGTATCGATCATATTCTTATGCCACTATCAGAAATTCGAAAGGTATTAAATGCAAAAGTCATAGACAATCAACCTTTTTCAGTATCTGACCATCGACCAATATTATGTTCAATAACATTAGAAAACTCAGTTTTCACTTATACTGAAGGTAAACGATCAACTCGTTCCGTTTCGTGGGATCGTGCACGCAAGTATGGTTACATAAATGATTATTCGTTCGCATTATCACAACACTTGTGGACGGTCGAATTTCCAAGACACGAAATTAATCAACTAATCATTGAGGAGTACTACAACAAGATATTGTCTGCAATTAAGCAAGCCGAACAAGAGACATTGCCGTACTCTATATTCAAACCTGATCAAAAGCCATATTGGAATATAAGTCTAACTCCAGGGGCGGATTTAGGCGGGGGCGTGGCGGGCGTGCGCCCCCCCCCCCTAAAATTTGCAAAGCATGGGTTGACTTCAACATATTTAAGTATCAGAAGAGACCATTCAATCTTTTTTAACATTCAAAGTGTATAAAACAGTCAGTTTAACAGAATCAACGTGATTACTAATCAACTGACCTACGCTTTATTAAAGTTCTATAAATAATTTCAAAGGAAGGTGTCAAACGCGGAGCTTCATTTGATAACAAATATAATAGGTTTTTAGCAGTTAAAGTAAAATCAAATGTTACATTGTATTTGCGGTTTTTATAATCAATTTGTTTGATAATCGAAGTTCCAAAACATCCCTTACTCACTTTCACAATTGCATCATGACACGGTCAAGAAAACAGTCGGCAGGTGAGATTCGTTTATAATATCCGTAATAAAAGATAGAAATACTGTTAAAAGCGAAAGGTTAGTTTATTAATTTGTATCTCTGTGTCTATATTTATTTCACACTTGCAACCTAAATATTTAGCCAAATTCTGTACCGTATTACTGTATGCTTGGGATCCCAAGAAAATAAATATAACTGCGTAAATGCATCTCATTCTGATTTTAGTTGTTTGTGGCGAACACAGTAAACTCCGAAAATCAAAAAAGTGAAAAACAGATAGTATGAAAGGACAAGTAAAAATCGCTGGTAAAAGTAGAACTTTTCGTTTGAAAAACATATTGGTCAGGTGAGCAATTGTGATTTGTCTCGTCTAACTTGGCGTCCGTCTGTCCGCCCGTCTATCTGTAGATTGTTGTCAGGTGTGGATTAAGGCGGTTTCAGCTTGAAACTTTAATTCATCGCTATAATTTTAACACACAATAGTTCGAGATATCTACATTTCACCCCTTTAGAAGAATATTTCAATAATTTTACCTAAAAAAACCTTCAAAAATTTTTCGCCTCGCTCTGCTCGGCGAAGATAAAAAAATTGCGCCCCCCCCCCCCCTAACTGGAAATCCTGGATCCGCCCCTGATATAAAATGCGACGCGTTTAATCATTACAAGCAGGCGAAAAGGGCTTTTCGTGACGCTCAAAAAGAGGAACGAAAGATACCAAAGATTCGCAATTGACGAATATGAAAGTGCTATTGCGCAGAAAATTGAAAATGACATTGAAGTTGACCAAAAATCCGTATGGATCATTCTTAATAAGCGAAAACAGAAGCCACATACCTGTACAGCTCTAAAGAAAGATGGCACTTTATTTACGGATAGTAACGATCTAATGAGTATATGGTATGACCATTTTCAAAACGTTTTTTCACAATCAGTGTACAGTGAACCAGACCGTGAAACCTATATATCAGACCGTGTATCAACCATTCATGAAATAAATAGAACACTCAACGAGAAGGACGATGTACAATTTAGTTACTCTGATGTCATTAACATTTGTTCGCATTTGAAAAACAAACAAAGCGTGTGGCCATGATCGTATCGCATACGAGCTGATCAAATACGGAATAAAACTTCTATTGAGACATTTACATCACTTGTTCAACATGATAATACAATGCGGATATATACCTGATGAGTGGTGAAAAAGCATTATTTTCCTTCTTTTTAAAGGTGGAAAAAAAACCTCGCACTGATACTAATTCATATCGTGGGATATCTCTAGTGTCAAGTATCGCTAAAATATTTGAAAAACTGTTTGAGAACGAACTTACAAAATTGAGACCCGATTTTCCGAATCACCTGCAAATTGCTTGTAAATTTCCGAACACTGGTTACGTACATACCAGCTTCATGTACTTAACGCTATAGATAATAACTTTGTCTCCATAGCAAAATGGTGTGGACATACATAATCCTGAATCAATGTCATGCAACAGTTGGTGTGGGGTAGCCTTCGTAGTGTCAAAAGACATTGTTTCATTTGTTACTGAAATAGACATTGACAGGTACAGAATCATAGGCATCCAAGTTAACTTACCTAATGTACAAACTTTTAGTATTCTATCAATTTATTTGCCAGCTACAACTCAACCTCATCAATTGTACCAGTATAATGTCGAACTTTTGCATGAAATTTGTTCTATATATAAAGATATGGGATCTGTTATATTAATGGGCGACTTCAATACAAAGATTCAAGGCCTGCGTTATAAATTTAATCCCGATGAAAGAAGTAGGCTTATGAATTCCTTGATACAAGAGTACGAATTGTTTTCCGTAAATACGCAGATGTTTTGCCATGAACCAGTAACAACGTTTCAACCATACGACAATGGTCCGTCTACTGGTATCGATCATATTCTTATGCCACTATCAGAAATTCGAAAGGTATTAAATGCAAAAGTCATAGACAATCAACCTTTTTCAGTATCTGACCATCGACCAATATTATGTTCAATAACATTAGAAAACTCAGTTTTCACTTATACATAAGGTAAACAATCAACTCGTTCCGTTTCGTGGGATCGTGCACGCAAGTATGGTTACATAAATGATTATTCGTTCGCATTATCACAACACTTGTGGACGGTCGAATTTCCAAGACACGAAATTAATCAACTAATCATTGAGGATTACTACAACAAGATATTGTCTGCAATTAAGCAAGCCGAACAAGAGATATTGCCGTACTCTATATCCAAACCTTATCAAAAGCCATATTGGAATATAAGTCTAACTCATTTGCGCGACATGATGCGTTTAAATAGAATCGAATGGTTAAACAACTGTAACTGCTATGATATAAAATGCGACGCGTTTAATAATTACAAGCAGGCGAAAAGGGCTTTTCGTGACGCTCAAAGATTCGCAATTGACGAATATGAAAGTGCTATTGCGCAGAAAATTGAAAATGACATTGAAGTTGACCAAAAATCCGTATGGATCATTCTTGATAAGCGAAAACAGAAGCCACATACCTGTACAGCTCTAAAGAAAGATGGCACTTTATTTACGGATAGTAACGATCTAATGAGTATATGGTATGACCATTTTCAAAACGTTTTTTCACAATCAGTGTACAGTGAACCAGACCGTGTATCAACCATTCATGAAATAAATAGAACACTCAACGAGAAGGACGATGTACAATTTAGTTACTCTGATGTCATTAACATTTGTTCGCATTTGAAAAACAAACAAAGCGTGTGGCCATGATCGTATCGCATACGAGCTGATCAAATACGGAATAAAACTACTATTGAGACATTTACATCACTTGCTCAACATGATAATACAATGCGGATATATACCTGATGAGTGGCGAAAAAGCATTATTTTCCTTCTTTTTAAAGGTGGAAAAAAACCTCGCACTGATACTAATTCATATCGTGGGATATCTCTAGTGTCAAGTATCGCTAAAATATTTGAAAAACTGCTTGAGAACGAACTTACAAAATTGAGACCCGATTTTCCGAATCACCAGCAAGTTGCTTACCAAAAACAATTAAGTAGCATGAATGCATCATACAATTTAAAAGAAGTTACATTTCATCACATTGAAAAAGGTGGACCCGTCAAAATCGTTCTATTAGAGAGTACTAAGGCGTTTGACACTGTACCACACGACGGTTTGCGCATCAAATTATACGAATATGGCATTTCGGCAAAATTATGGTGTCTTCTTGATAATATGTATTCTGATCTCACGAGTGCGGTATTCTCTGGTGGAAAGTTGTCAAATGGTTCAAGTTGCATCGTGGTGTTAGGCAAGGAAGTGTACTTTCAGCAAAACTGTGCTTAATTTTTATCAACGACCTCATTGACAGATTAAAGTCTTGCTAACAAGGTGCTTTTATACATGACCTTAACGCTAGCACGCCCGTTCAAGCTGACGATATTTCAATAATCGCAACTGATCGCCAATCTTCACAAGTTATGGTCAAAATTTGCGAAGAGTACAGCATCCGTTGGAGCTTTGCGTTCTCAGCAGGGAAAAGTCAGCTCTTACATTTTGGTAAACCTACAACTGGAACCGATGTGCTACTATATAGTGAACCAATATCGACAGTTAAGACAGCAAAACATTGTGGAATTAATCTTTATACGTGCCTGAAGTCGATGGATCGTACAATAGAAGTTTGCAGAACACTGCGTGCAACCGTCATATCTTTAATCAGTCTAGGTGTTCATCCAGCTATTTTAAACCCTATCGTTTGTTCAAAATTCGTAAAACAAGTGTGTTATCCGAGGGCGTTGTACGGATGTGAACTATGGGGCAAACTTACTTCAACTGAATGGTTAATGTTGAAAAGAACTCAGCACGCGCACACGAAGTGATATGTGCCTTCCGATGATGGGTTGGTTCAGCATTGAAAGCTATGTGGACGAGAAGAAACTTCTATTCCTAGGACGGATATGTAATCTTCCGTGCGAATGTGTATCTTTCCGTATATTAATTCGTAGAGTTAACGACTTAAAATACAACGACGAAAGCCATTCAAATTTGGGATTTACTGTTGACATTATTAACATTTTGCGTGAAACCGGACTTTTCCCTACACCTCTAGTATGGAAGCGTATTGTGAAAACAGCAGTGTCCGCCTTCGAGATTGATAATTGGACAAGACGTATTAACACTGATGATGACTTTATTGCTTTTAAAACGACCAAAAAAGCATATGATCCTCACTCAGCATGGACTATAGCATTGAAGCATCCAAACCTACGAAAACAAGACATTATTTGATTTCTGTTTGCTGTTTAGTAAGAGACAATGACAATGGGCAATACATTCTCTGTGACAGATGTGGTAAAATGTTTTTGGATCCTTTAGTTCACGCTATTGCTTCATGTGACTATCTCGACGAAACACGTGATAACTTTTGGTGCGAAATTATAAATATCAATCCAATTACTTCCAGTATCTTCCTAGCAAACATGTCTGATGAAGAACTTTTTAATTACTTACTTTCTTGCAATTCGGACAATTTCCCACTAGAAACCGACCAATTAGAGACATTCCAAGCTATTTGCGTTCGATTTATCCATAAATTTGGAACTTTACTACAAGATTGATATAACTAGTACTGTAATATCCGTTACTGACAATTACTCACTTCAACTGATCATGACATTTTCTGATTTAATTTGCCTTTTTTGTTCAATTGTTTAATTTTGTGTTTATCATGTTTATTATTTACACTCTCCTCCTGGAGGCAATAAAGAATATAGTATATATATATATCAGTAATATAAGCCAAACAACATTGCCAAGTGGTGCATGATAATGAGGTCAATGTTATTTGAAACCTTACAGTAGTCGAAAAAGTACGCCTTACAATCATAACAACACAGTTATCCTACAGCTTAACGAATCTCTGCTGGTCTTTTGTATAAGAAAACAAAATTTATGATGGATTGACTGACAACTAGACTAATCTTGATATAGTTTACCAAGTCTTTGTGGTATTATAAGATAATTAGATCCAATGGCATTGCACGATTATAGCCCTATTCGCTAACAAAAGAGTCTCGGTTCAGTCATGCCGAACTATGTTTTTTTTTCTATACCAATAACAAATATTTTTCGATTATATGATGATTTATTTACTGACATTTCATTTATCTTACCTCCTATACATTTCTATAAATATGATTGGTTAAAAGCGTCCGCGTAGAGACCGTGTATATTTCATATTAGGTTAGAAAGGAGGCGGGGCTTATTTCACACACGGTTAGTAGTGGTGTCGCGTCCCTTTATATTCCATATTAGGTAAGAAGGGAGGCGGGGCTTATTTTATACACGGTTAGTAGTGGTGTTACGTCCCTTTATAAAAACAAAACGGTACTGAGAAAAAATCTTAAAGGCTTCAACAGACGAAGAAATTGATGATTAATATGGAAATAAATTCATAAAACACATTTAAACCTAACAAGTTGTTATTGTTGGCATCTGATTTTGAAGGAATGGACTGTATGGCATGGTTCATCTGACCTAAGTCTCTTTGTATGAATCATTGACAATCTTAAGCGAATGTGAACGGAAGTAGTTTCTTAATGCTAACAGTATTGAGGACTTGTTCATTTTGATAGGTCACTAGTCTAAATTTCACACCTTAAGATAGTCGGTAAGATAAATTCGTTACATAATACGGTATATTATTATTATTATTCGCTCTCACCCCATATGGAATTTACTGACCCCATATATACCGTATAAGGTCACTAGCATACTTTGTAACTAATAAAGCCTATCACATATGTTATACCTAAGCATAATACCTTTTGCAAAATACTTTTTAAACCTCGATGTTGTAATACTTCGAATCTTACCCTTTGGACCATCGCACTTTAGCGTGATACACCATCGTACTTTAGCGAACAAACAACCATCATCCCGTTGTATTAAAGCCAGAATTGGTAGCTACGACGTAACCATACAGATACAGACACAGAACCATTGCACTTTATCGTGAGACACCATCGTACTTTAACGTAGACCATTGCACTTTAGCGTGACCATCGCACTTTAGAGTCCTACTTATATATAACAGTATTCTTTAAATGGAATTGGATTACCTCCTTTACACTGCTTTTAAATTGTCTAAATTGTCCTTTAACCAGAAAAACCCTTGTTTTTCCCTCTTTTTTGTCCATAATTGCTAAATGATTTGAGCCAGAACCCCCATAACCATCCCTTTGTAGTAGGGAAACTTGTGGTATAATTTCTGAGAGATTTATACACTTAAACACAAGTTATTGACTGGAAACTACAAAAATGCTTATTTGAGCCCCTTACTAATTGAAACCCCCCATCGAGCAAGAACCCCAAAACTCAATTCCAGTCTTTCCTTTGAAGTAAGAAACCTTGTAGTATAATTTCAGAGAGATCCATACACTTAAACACAAGTTATTGTCTGTAAACTAGAAAAATGCTTCTTTTTGGCCCTTCATTCCTACATTTTAAGGGAAATTATCCCCAAACTCAATCCCAGTCATCTCTTTGTTATATTGAACCTTGTAGTACAATGTCAGAGAGATCCATACAGTCTCACACAAGTTATTGTCCGGAAACAAGAAAAAGACTAGTATTTGGCCATTTTTGGCCCTTTTAAAATTCCTACACTGTTTGCCCCATAAATCTCAACCTTCTAAAACATTGTGGTACAATTTCAGAGCAATTGAAATACTTATACACAAGTTATTGTCCTGAAACTAGATAAATGCTTGTTTTGGGACCCTTTGGGCATCTAATTCCAAAACCTTTGGGACCATAACCCCCAAAATCAATCCCAACCTTCCTTTTGTGGTTATGAACATTGCGTTAAAATTTTATTGATTTCTATTCACTGATACTCAAGTGATTATCCAGAAACCATCCGTCTTCGGACGACGACGACGACAACGTGATACTAATATACGACCAAAAAATTAATTTTTTTTGTGGTCGTATAAAAACCCGTTTGTATTGTTTTGATTGTCCTTAATTGACATGGACAAGAGGTATCTTCACAACTATAGGCGAGAGTTTATCTGAGTCAGCAAGTGGACAGTATCAAAGTAATTCAGGAGTTTGTTTATTTTACACCTTCTGCAGAAAGGGGAAAAAATGCCCATCAAAAACCAAGAAAGATCTTTCTTAAACACAAAATGCATTTAACTTTTATATATCTAGTGGATGCTAGGCCTTAAAACTTCCCAAACAGCACAGGCAAGTCTGTACATTGATTTCTATTTACTTATACAAAGCTATCATCCGGAAACCATTTGTCTTCGGACGACGCTAACGACAACGACGACAACGTGATACCAATATACGACCAAATTTTTTTTTAATTTTTGCGGTCGTATAAAAACAAAATGGATGACGTGAGAGGCTTGGAAGTCTGGCCAGTCACATAGGGAATAGACGGCTCGAAGCCGTCTTTCCCAAAAATGAGATCCATGGACAAATCTGCTGCAGTGTATAGTGCAAAGAACAGAGTTAGTCATTATGGTTTTATGATGACTTATTTCTAATAAATATGTGTAATTATGCAAACAAAATCTTGTGCTTTTTGGTTTAAAGGTTATTATCAAAAGTCTCTTTTGAACAAGTCTCTATTTTATTACCATATTTACCTGTTTTTTGGGGGGAATCAAATGATTATTTTTTAATTCTTGGCGCAAATGTGATATGGTTTGTGTCGCAAATGAATGATTTTATTTTGGCAAAAGTACAATGCAAGTTGGCGGTAAATCAAAGCACCAAATAAAATCACTTTCTCCTGGTAAGTTGAGATAGTAAAGAGATTGAAATTATAAATGTTGATTTAATATTACACATTGTGCTTGATATTACAATAAAAACTTATGGCATGCAGGACTTCCATGACATTGGTGCCACCAATTTGATTTGTTTTTCTATTGCATTTATAAATGTTCAAGTCATAAAACTGAAATAATTCATGTCAAAGAAAATTCAAATACTCAAGACGTCAAGTAGTTTTTGCTATTACTTAAATTTAATACAAGAAACTAATAAAATCTACATGTAATAAAATAAACATTTTTTTCACTATTTAAATATATGATAAATATGATGTGTTAAGGTACAGTAAATGGGCTGTCACAGAATTCATTTAGTGATATTTCAGAAAATAAAAGAGATAAATGCATTATATTTTTTTTTGGAATTTCAGTTAAAGTTCAATGAGCCAAAGTTGTATTCAATATTATACCAAGTTCTGTGATGTAGCTCATTTACTGTACCTACCTTAATATATAATTAATATATCATGAAAAATTGCACTAACCGATTTGTTGACATTAGAATATTTTTTTACAATTATTGTATATCAAGCGATAAAAATGTTGATGAAATAATTGAATAAAATGTTGACACAGAGATATGTCTTGTCTGTTATTTCGATAGTAAAATGCAAAAGTTGAAATTCAAATACTTTTAATACTTTAACATGTAAAATATATGCAAAATATTCAAAGTCAATGAACCGTGACTGAAGTTAATTTCCCTAAAGAAAGTTATGCCAATGCTGATACAACTGCTGACACAGTTTCATTGACTTATCTATTCTTCATTTACTGACTAAATTACAAACATGTTAACTATGCAAAGTTTCTAAGTCAATAGACCACGAATGAGGGAGCAGGGCCAAATAATCTCCATGGAATGAGATGTGCTAATATTTTAACACCTGCATACTAAAAAGACCTATAATAAGTGGTTTCCTTCAAACTGACCTGATAAAACTTGAATTTAATTAACAAGTAAACTATTCAAAATTATAAAAGTCAATAGACCATGAATGAGGAGTCTGAGCTGTCTTATCTCCATGATAATGAATCTGCATTCCAAATATAGAATTATCATAATTCCCCTTAAAATAACTGGTATCCTGATCTGAAACAGGGTGGGATGGAAATCCCTTAGAGCAATTAATGAAAAGTTTGCACCAGTGTGCATGTAACATCTGGATCTGAAGAATTATGCTCCGTGAGATTTCACTTCCCCACTGTTATATACTTTACATTAATTGCTACTCGGGATTCAGATCCCTCTGGGGATATTGTACAGGGATACTGTGTGCTTAAATTACCATATAAAAATCTTACAAGATGTATACTATGTAAAAAATTTCAGTCAGTAGACTTATCTTCATAGAAATTAGATGTGCCAATACTAGACTAATCTAATAAACTTAGCATCAGTGGCTCCTTCTACGGTAACCGATCTTATCACAAACTTTACCATGTAAACTTTGCAAAAGTTTTAAAGCCATGGAACTGAGATATGCCATATATCATTGATTTACCTAAAGTGGTTCCCCATGAACTGACATAAGCAAATAAACTGCTGGGCCATGAGGAATAAAGTTCAATAACTTCTCAATGTCATATCAGAAATTCATGAAAAACTAAAGGGAGGTTATCTTAATAGTTATAAACCAGTCACAAAAGTTTCATGATAACTACTCTAAGCATTGACAGATAACTGAAAAATACCCCTTTTTGTGAATACAATCACATAACTCTGAAACGTAAAATCTAAAATTGATAAAATGGAAAGGGAGCTTACGCCAATAGATATAAACAATTCACCAAAGTTTCATGAAAACTGCTGAAATCACTCAAGTTATTCAGTGTCTGAAAACTGGAACACACCCCCTTTTTTAATGAATAAAACCCCATAACTGGAAACATAAAATCTAAAATTTATAAAATATGAAAGGGAGCTCACGTCAATAGATATAAACAATTATCAGAAGTTTTATGCCAATTGGTTGAAGTGTTTGTCAATGAGTTATTTGTTCCGACATGTTGACGACAGATGGACAGACGAATACCATAATACGTCCTGTAAATGGGTGTATGAAAATTTATCAAATTGTTGACACTGTCCCATTGAAACTGCATACCTACATCTTGCATTATGATTCAGTCTAGGCGAGACAGAAATTGCAATAAAAAGTTCCTCATATATATGTGCTCGAAAAAAAACACAATATATTTTAGCTACTGGGATTTAGTTCATATTACCAAGATATCTTTAATTTTTAATTGATAACAAGATACCTCCATCATGTGGCCAGCAGCATGGAATTTCAAAGATATGAGTGGGGCATGCAACCTGTCATTAAAAATCTGTACCGCTCAATGCAATCCGTGATAAATTCTTCATTATGTCAATTGGTCAACAGTAAAGTTCCAACAACATATTGCATTTAATAGCATGTACTGGTTTTTAAGGGGATAAGGGTCATATGAAAACCTTGAACCCCATAGCTACAGCATAATTTTGAAAGGAAAAACAATATTACCTTTTCAATTTCACTGAATCAATTACATAGATATTGAAACTGAAGACTTTTCATGTTAAAAAAAATATAGAAAACTATGTGTTTTATCATATTTACCACTGTATTTAAAAAAAATAAAAAATAGTTTGATTCATTTCTTTTTTTTAAGGGGGGATAACTCATTATAATATATTAGGGGAGATAACTCAAGAAATTTTTATACTAGAATGAGTTGTGTATATACCTATTTGAGTATGAAGAGAAATTGCTTGGCTGAGCACAGCTGGATACGACCACAGATGTCCAACCCTGAAAGTTGGGGCCAAAATGGACAAAATATTCACACTTGATACAGGTCTGAATTTGGATTGTTAATAAAATTTTGACACATAATAGGTTTCTGACGCAAAATAACCTTAGTTAAAGAACTTCAAATTAGTTATATGATTTGAATTTATATTTAATTTTTTGCTTTTGTGCAATCCACTATATGCTGTTGCGAATTGATTTTGATCCCCTCCCTTACAATGCTTTTAAATTGTCTCAATTGTCCTTTAACCAGAAAAACCCTTGTTTCTCCCCATTTTTTGCCCTAATTCCTAAATGGTTTGAGCCACAACCCCCCAAAGTCAATCCTAATCATCCCTTTGTAGTATGGAAACTTGTGGTATAATTTTAGAGACATACACAAGTTATTGTCTGGAAACTACAAAAATGCTTATTTGGGCCCCTTTTTCAGCTCCTAATTCCTAAACAGTTAGGACCATAACCCCCAAAATCAATCCCAACCTTCCTTTAGTGGTTATAAACCTTGTGTTACAATTTTTTTGATTTCTATAACTTATTCTTACGTTATTATCTGGAAACCATCTGTCTTCGGACCACGCTGACGATGTGATAGCAATATACAAACAAACAAAAAATAATTCTGTGACCCACACTTTTTATAATATTTTGGTAAATTTGGAATCTTAAGTGCAGAGAGGTAACTTGTGATGTCACTATGACTGTTTTGAAATGGATATATTTGACCTAAAATGGCCACTTTGTACAAAGTTTTGGAACAAAAAGATATGAATAAAGGTCTTAATCAAAAAGATAATTCATACATGTTGACATCTTTTAATATATATTGTAGCAAAATATATATAATTTTTGGGTAAAACCTTGGCTCATTTCTAAATATTAAAGACTAACTCTGAAAATGAAGCGATTTTAGTTTTTGCAGTTTAGCAAACAACTCAAGTACACTAAAGGAATGATTTAGATGAAATCTAAAAATATGACTTCTTATATCTGACAGAATAATGTCTGATGAACATCTGATTATTTGATAGATCTATAATAAATGTTATCATTTGCATTAAGAAAATGATTAATCTGCGAGCTATTGCTCACTGCCTACATAATTATTCTGTAAAGGAAATTGATAAGAGATGGTCATAAAAATGCATCACAGTATAGCATGCTTCCATGAAGTTTGATACCATTAAATTTCAGAAGCTATGATATATATATAAAAACACAACTTGAATTTCAAACATGGCTATTGTTTGTATGAAAATATAAGTTTTTAAATAAACATGAAATGGATGATAAAGGAATCTGAATATGCATCACACTGTAACGCATGCTTGAGTGAAGCTTGATAACCAAATTTCAGGAAGCTGATTTGTAGTTCCTGATAGAAAAGTGATTAAACTCTAATTGCATGGATTGACAGACATACAGACAGACATAAGTCAACCAGGATACCCCATGGAGCTGGGTACCATTATTAATCAACACACCTGTCCAGTTTCAAACTTTTCAGCAAATGGTTTTTTTTAATGTTATTTGGTTATTTGGAGAAAAACATATATTCCTAGGTTTTAATTTCTAAAAGTCAGTGAATGGAAAAGTTCAAAAAGGATTAAGAATTAATTGTTAACCTATAGAAAATTAGTTAAATCGAAATAATGAAATCCTCTTAGTTTAATAATGAACATGATTAAAGCACCAACATTTATTAAAAAAGGGCTTGCTTACAAAACATTGACAGACATTAATAAATTAAATCATTTCTAAAATGTCTAACATTTACAAGAATGACTTATTTAATTAAAAGAAAAGCTTTTTTTTTTACAGTACATACACTAAAATGACAATTAATAGTTAACAATAAAATCAATATCAAAATATTAGTCTTTAGCCTAAAAAATTCTAGTCACAAAAAGGTGTGGTCATTATATTATAAACAATGGCATTCTTCACATTCTTGATCCTTTCTGCTGCAAGACCTGGAAAAAACAAGATAACTTTTAAAAGCAGCAGGTTAATTATTTGTGGTATGGGTCAACTGTAATAAATTGAAGTGAGTCAAAACTTTAATTTGGCATTAAAACTAGAAAGATCATATCATAGGGAATATGTGTACTAAGTTTCAAGTTAATTGGACTTCAACTTTATTTAAAACTACCTTGACCAAAAACTTTAACCTGGAGCAGGAAAGACAGACAGACGAACGAAGGGACACAAAGACCAGAAAAAATAATGCCCCTCTACTAGTGCTATTGTAGGTGGGGCATAAAAATATTGCAGATTCCCATTAAACCTGGGACCAATGGATAAAGAGACATGGAACTAAGTCCTTTTTTTAATCTTTCAAAATTCAGAATTTACCTTTATCTTATTATCTTTATTTAATGAAGTGAAAATCAAAAGTTGTAGGGTGGATACAAAATTTATCTCTGACTCACATTTTCACTTTGGCAATTTGCAATCTAGAATTAAGCATACTTTAACTTGATCTTAAAAGAACTGTAGAATGAAAAAATTGCTTCAACGATTGCAGCTGGATACGACTGCAAAGGTTCTACCCTGAACAGTTGGGGCAAAAATGGACACAATATTCGTGCTTGACACAGGCCTGAATTTGGATTTTAATTAAATATTTGACACATAAAAGGTTTTTGACACAGAATAACTGTAGTCTAAGCACTTAGAATTGATTATATGATTTGAATTTATATTCAATTTTTTGCTATTTTGCAATACACCATGCTGTTGAGAATTGACCAAAAATCAGCCCTATATCTAAATGCGTTTAGAAAAAACAGTCTGTATAGCTGTGATTCTCAACAATTTATCCAAGTCCAAAGCCTGTAATTTCAACAAAAATTAGCGCAGCATAACAAAACTTAAACCTGATCTGTAACTCATCATGGTTAACTCACATACCAAAAATCAGCCCATTATCTGAAGGTGTTTAGAAAAAAAGTCCCTATAATGGTGTGTTGCGGAATGACGGAATGACGAACAAGGGTAAAACTATATGGCACCGACAACTTTGTTGCGAAAATTAAAGTCTGTATAACTGTGATTTTCAACAATTTATCAAAGTCAAAAGCTCGTAATTACTTTGGCCAAAATTAGCGGAGCAGAACAAAACTTAAACTTGATCTGTAACTCACATTACAACAAGAATGTGTTCAAAGTACACGGATGCCCCACTCGCACTACCATTTTCCATGTTCAATGGACCGTGAAATTTGGTGAAAAATCTAATTTGGTATTAAAATTAGAAAGATCATACCATGGTGGATCTTGTGTGGATAAAATGCACTTCTGACGTATTAAAATTTTCAACTTGTTGCCTTTTGTTGGCTGTTGTTCATGTGTTTCTTTGTCAATTGTTTTCTCCAATTTATTTATATTGTAGTCCTGTGGTGTTGAGTTGTCATTTTAATGTTATATTTCACATGGCTATGAAAGGGGAGGTTTGGCATGCCACAAAACCAGGTTCAACCCGCCATTTTTTTCTTTAAAAATGTCCTGTACCAAGTCAGGAATATGGCCATTGTTATATTATAGTTCGTTTCTGTGTGTGTTACATTTTAACATTGCGTTGTATGTTTTCTCTTAATTTTGAGTGTAAATTCACATTGCGATAAGACATGTCACGGTACTTGTCTATCCCAAATTCATGTATTTGGTTTTGATGTTATATTTGTTATTCTCGTGGGATTTTGTCTGATGCTTGGTCCGTTTCTGTGTGTGTTACATTGTAGTGTTGTGTCGTTGTTCTCCTTTTATATTTAATGCGTTTCCCTCAGTTTTAGTTTGTTACCCCGATTTTGTTTTTTGTCCATGGATTTATGAGTTTGAACAGCGGTATATACTACTGTTGCCTTTATATACCATAGGGAACATGTGTACTAAGTTTCAAGTTGATTGGACTTCAACTTCATCAAAAACTACCTTGACCAAAAACTTTAACCTGAAACTAGCACTTTCATTTTTTATGTTCAGTGAACCATGAAGTTGGGGTCAAAAGTCTAATTTGTTTTTAAAATTAGAAGGATCATGTCATAAGGAACGTGTGTACAAAGTATCAAGTTGATTCAACTTCATCAGAATGAATGTGGTCTAATAAACTAAACAATTTTATTTTTTTTGCTTTTGAGCAATACTGTGACTATGCTGTTGAATATTATTTGCCTCAAAACAAATATTTGAAGAAATTTTCTTTTTAATTTCTGAAATCTGAAATGAGAAAAACTGACCCCCACCAATTTTTTTTCACCTCCCCCTTTCCCTTATTCCAAAAATGATCTCAATTCAAATTTCTAATGGGGTTTTCAACAATAACTACTCATTTAAATACATCATAAAATATAAAATGCATACAGTCATGGTTAAAATTAATATTAGTTAATAGTAACTTCTTAATCAAAGAGCTGAAAGCTCTGAGGAAAAATGACGCCACTGTCTCTAATATTGGGATATTTTTTATGCAAGTCTTGATTTTCACATACCGTAATTAGTTTAACAATGCAACATGTCTCGTAAGCATATAATTGATATTCCTATATGTGTGTGTGTGTGAAGTGAAGATGACAACTGGCTGGTTTTTTTTATAAAGACAAATGAATAGGTCAAGACTACCTGAATTGTACAAATAAATACCGTAGAAAGGCTTGTATATTTCTCACTGGTACACAGTCCAAACCCCCTTCTCCCACAAAATTTTAGATAAATAATCTTTTTGTTACTGTTATCAAAGGTCTAATGAAACTCAGGTAATTTCAAAGAATTCTAGTCAAAATGGCACCTGGTCAAATCGGTACCTGGTTAAATTGACACCTGATATAGTCAATTCGTCACCCATGTTAAATATATACTTTTAACAGTATTTTAAGCAAAAAGAGTAAAAATAAGAAAGGGGTTGCCAGATTTTTTTTCAGTATTTAAGCAAAAAGAGTTAAATACCTAAGGAAGGGATTGTCCAAAAATATTAACTTTCACATTTTTAGGGGTTCATGTACATTTTGTATATATTTATTTTTCTCAACTAAATGTGTATTTTTAATTATATATATGAGGTATATTTAGGAATTAAAGGTATTGGATATTTTTTATGCATTTTTTAACCAGTTGAGCATTTTACAGGATTGATGGTTTAATGCTGTTTAAACTTTCCTGAAAAAAACACCTTAAATTTGCTAATTATTTGGGATGAAAGTTTGATTTATTGAAAGGGACTCACTCATAGTTTTCCATTTTATTTTTCTAATTGTCTCAAAACAACAGCTTGGGTTAGGGTTTCGTTGTTGACCTTTATACACAACAACATAATAACTATGTACTTGGTAAAAGTTATTAATTAATTGAATAAAAAATGTTATAACAAATATTATTGGATGCTGAATTGACTTAAAATAGGTGCCGATTTGACTACATGCCGATTTAACCAGGTGCCGATTTGACTTGTACATTTCAAATCCTCTGCGATCGTTTGCTGTATTTTCTTGAGAAAACCTGTTTTCTATCATCAAACAGAAGTAGAAACTGCTTGAAAATGATTCTAGAACGCTTCATGATTGTTAAAATAAGTTTAATTCACTTAAAAAACAATTTTGAAACTTGCGATGTTTCAACAGGAAGTTTAAAAAGCACATGTAAAAGAAGAAATTAACCGGTGAGAGTCGAAATCCGTACATCGTAACATGACAGATATCACTATAATACGACTTTGAAAATAAAACAGTTCCATCCTTTTGTAAAACAGTCTTTAGGGGTCAGTAATTTCCATATGAGGATTCGAGCTTCGCTCTCACCCTATATGGAATTAATCCCATACCGTAAGCTTATTAATATACTATTGAAACGCAAGCAGTTTGTAAAATTTAAAAAAAATAGAATCATGCGTAGTTTAATTGGATAAAAAAATATATCCTGTATTGTTTGAACAAATTGATAATGTCATTAAAATAAGATTCCATTCCTGCTCATCTAGTTTAATAATGAAATATAATCTAGTTTGTTTGCACACATGCGCATGGGCGTTTATGTAACATATGAGGTGGAATGTTATATATGTCACATGTATTATTTTACCGTTATTCGTCTGAGCGGCATCGGATTGAATGACATAGAAGTTATAAATTGCACTTGGGACACATTCTTGTTCTGATATGTTTTTGCATTCAATTTATTCTAGCTTTAATTTTTTTAAATAAAGATAAAAACATAAGTTGAAGGAGTGTATTGTGAAAGGTGAAAAAAAGGTGAAATAACTCAAATTACTATTTTAAAACAACCTTGCAAGACACAATTATTAACGACATAAAGCCTTAGGTAATGACTATTAATCGGCAGTGCGTTTGACACCAAAGCTGTCAAGTGAAGCCATGCACTGAATGGTTTAGTTAATTTGAGTATATACAGCTACATGTAGGTGAACTTCTTGTCCAAGACCAGAGAATTACGAATTTACCGGTATTGCAATCAATATGATATCAGTCTGAAGGCTCTGAATCCAGGTAAAAAAGATTTCCCTGGTTATCTATTTTTCTCAGGTCACACCCGCAGAAATGAGGATACGGGTCAGTTTACAAGGTATGAAGACGTCATACTTATCGATTTGACACAAGATTTTTTTGTGTAAAAAAAATCAATTTACAGGGACAAGTGACTGTGCGTCGGACTATCGGCTGTCTGATTATAAGACTGTCGGACTATCGGATTATGGGACTGTCGGATTATGGGTCTGACCCCGATGATGCCTCCGCTAGCATATAACATTATAAAGGGACATAACTCAAGAACTGTAAAAGTGAAGCTGCCAAAAATTGAACTTAAACTGATTTTAGAGTTAATAAGCATTATATACACATTTCATAAAATTTAGTTGAGACAAACCTAAGATAATAGAACAGAAACTAAAAAATTCTTCAATTTTTCCGTTTGTAAAGGGGCATAACCCTAGAATGTTAATCAAAGTGCTTGTAATCACTGAATGGTAAAGACTGCTTTAATTTATCAGTTGGTAGCAAAGTAAATATTGCATTGTATATTGTATATAGCATTGATTTAAGTTGATTCAACTACTATTCTGGACAAAGAAAGATAACTCCAATTTTTTAAGAAGATTTCATAAAGCATTGGTTTTAGGTGATTCAACAACCATTCTGGACAAAGAAAGATAACTCCAATTTATTGTCTTGAAACTACAAAAATGCTTGTTTTTTCCCTCTTTTTGGCCCTTTATTCCTAGACTGTTTGCCCCATAATCCACAAAATATATCCCAACCTTCTACTTAGGGTATTAAACAGTGTGGTACACTTTCAGAACAATTGAAATACTTATACACAATTTTTGTCCTGACACTAGATAAATGCTTGTTTTGGGCCCCTTTGGGTCCCTAATTCCTAAACCTTAGGGACCATAACCCCCAAAATCAATCCCAAGCTTCCTTTTGTTGTTATAAACATTGGCTTAAAATTTTATTGATTTCTATTTACTTATACTAAAGTTATTATCCGGAAACCATCCGTCTTTGGACGAAGCTGACGACAACGCCGCCGCCGATGACGACGTGATACCAATATATGACTACAAAATTTTTTGCGGTCGTATAAAAATTCACAACACCCCTTGGAGCAATTACCCCCAAGCTCAATCACAACCTTTGAAGTATGGAACATTGTAGTACAATTTCAGTCTTGAAACTAGAAAAAATGTTTCTTTTTGGCCCTTTTTGGCCCCTAATTCCTGCATGTTTGGGACAATGACCCCCAAACTCAACACCAGCCTTCCCTTTGTGATATGGAATCTTGTGGTATAATATCAGAGAGATCCATACACTTACACACAAGTTATTGTCCGGAAACTACAAATAAACTGCTTCGCTAAGAGCAGCTGGATACACCCGCAGAGGTCTGACCCTGAACAATTGTAGCAAAAATGGACACAATATTCAAGCTTGATACAGGTCTGAATTTGGATTGTTATTAAATATTTGACATATTATAGGTTTTTATATTCAATTAAAGATTTCTTGCTGTTGTGCAATACACTGTGCTGTTGCGCAATACCTAGTAAATCTGTTGTCAGACTATAAACAAATAAAATTCTAATGGGAGCTAACATCAATAGATATCAACAATTCATTATAGTTTCATGAGAACTGCTGAAAGCATTTTTGAGTTTTTGGCCGAATTTACTGGAAAATCCCCCTATTTTTTTTTAAATATAACCCCACAACTCGAAACATAAAATCTAAAATTTATAAAAATCCAAAGGGAGCTCATGTCAATAGATATAAACAATTAACCAAAATTTCTTGAAAGTTGGAAAATCCACCTTTCATGCCTTTTTTTAATGAATAAAACCCCATAACTAGGAAACGTAAAATCTAAAATTTATAAAAAAAATGAACCAGGTGCTCCGCAGGGCGCAGCTTTATACGACCGCAGAGGTCGAACCCTGAACAGTTGGGGCAAGTATGGACAAAACATTCAAGCATGATACAGCTCTGAATTTGGATTGTGATCAAATTTTTGACATTACATGGTTTTTTTTACACAAAACAAATGCCAAGATTTTACAAATCAATTAAAGATTTCTTCTTCAAACTTTTTAAATCTAAAATTAAATAGTTGACACAGCATAGGTTTCTGACACAGAATGAATGTGGTCTAATGAACTTAAAAGGTTTTTATTGCCTTTGAGCAAATCACTATGCTGTTGAATATTAATCCTCTCAAAAAAATGTTTGAAGAAATTTTCTTTTTATTTATGAAATCTGAAATGAGAAAAATTTAACCCCCCCCCTTTTTTTCACATCCCCGTTTCCCTTTTTCAAAACTGATATCAATTCAAATTTCTAATGGAGTTTGCAACAATAACTACTCATTTAAATACATCATAAAAATATTAAGATGTAAAAAAACTGCTTGTTATCACTGAATGGTAAAGATTATTTAAATTTATCAGTTGGTAGTAAAAAGTGTATATACATTGTATATTGTATATAACAAAGATTTAAGTTGATTCTGGACAAAGAAAGATAACTCCAATTAAAAAAAATTCTTGCTATTGCACAATATTGTGCAATAGGATATTTCTTGCTTACTATTCTGGACAAAGAAAGATAACTCTGATTAAAAAAAAATTTGCTATTTCACAATATTGTGCAATTAGATATTTCTTGCCATTGCACAATACTGTGCAATTGAAAAGACTTGCTATTGCACAATACTTAATATAATAATTTTAGATCCTGATTTGGACCAACTTGAAAACTGGGCCCATAATCAAAAATCTAAGTACATGTTTAGATTCAGCATATCAAAGAGGCCCAAGAATTCAATTTTTGTTAAAATCAAACTTAGTTTAATTTTGGACCCTTTGGACTTTAATGTAGAATTTGAAATTTGAAAACAGGACCAAAAATGAAGAATCTACATACACAGTTAGATTTGGCATATCAAAGAACCCCAAGGATTCAATTTTTGATGAAATCAAACAAAGTTTAATTTTGGACCCTTTGGACCTTAATGTAGACCAATTTAAAAACTGGACCAAAAAACTTCAATAATCAAGAATCTAAGTACATTTTTAGATTCAACATATCAAAGAACCCAACCGATTCATTTTTTGTCAAAATCTAAGTTTAATTTTGGACCCTTTGGACCTTAATGTAGACCAATTTGAAAACGGGACCAAAAGTTGAGAATCTACATATACAGTTAGATTCGGCATATCAAAGAACCCCAATTATTCAATTTTGATGAAATCAAACAAAGTTTAATTTTGGACCCTTTGGGCCCCTTTTTCCTAAACTGTTGGGACCAAAACTCCCAAAATCAATACCAACCTTCCTTTTATGGTCATAAGCCTTGTGTTTAAATTTCATAGATTTGTATTTACTTATACTAACATTATAGTGCGAAAACCAAGAAAAATGCTTATTTGGGTCCCTTTTTGGCCCCTAATTCCTAAACTGTTAGGTCCTAAACTCCCAAAATCAATACCAACCTTCCTTTTGTGGTCATAAACATTGTGTTTAAATTTCATAGATTTCTATTTACTTAACCTAAGGTTATTGTGCAAAAACCAAGAAAAATGCTTATTTGGGCCCTTTATTGGCCCCTTATTCCTAAACTATTGAAACCAAAACTCCCAAAATCAATCCCAATCTTTCTTTTGTGGTCATAAACCTTGTGTCAAAATTTCATAGATTTCTATTAACTTAAACTAAAGTTATGGTGCGAAAACCAAGAAAATGCTTATTTGGGCCCTTTTTGGCCCCTTATTCCTAAAATGTTGGGACCAAAACTCCCAAAATCAATACCAACCTTCCTTTTATGGTCATAAACCTTGTGTTAAAATTTCATAGATTTCTATTCACTTTTACTAAAGTTAGAGTGCGAAAACTAAAAGTATTCGGACGCCGGACGACGACGACGACGACGCCGACGACGACGACGACGACGACGACGCCGACGCCAACGTGATAGCAATATACGACGAAAATTTTTTCAAAATTTGCGGTCGTATAAAAAGGGATCTCAGGTCAATAGATTTAAAAATTCACCAAAGTTTTATGCAAATTGGTTAAAGCGTTTTTGAGTTAATGTCGAACATGTTGACGATGGATGGACGGACAGACAGACGGACATTGATATTAGTATGATTCTTAAAAATAATTCAACTGCACATGTAAAATGTACCTGTGTTCTCTTATTAATTTACGTAATCTGAATAGATTTTCAACTTTAAAAAATAGCCAATCCTCGATACAAGTGTGTGAACAATGTTATTATTGTATTTTATTTTTGTACTATCAATTCCAAGTTTACTTTCCACAGCAGTCACTGAAAGTGAGAGAAGGTATCTCACTTCGTACCTCATCACTTAATTTTTTTACATGAGTTCTAAGAGGAACCCCATTTCTAATATTAATTCATTAAATATTTAATTTGTTTTTAAGTCAGTGGGCACGACTCCTTTCCATACACATTCCTCTCTTTAAATTGCCATCGCTTTTAAAATAATTCAACGTCTATTGACAGAACGGGTTAATTTTTTCCGACGTATCTTCATATTTTGATTCTAACATTGACAGAAGTATAACTCGAAGCGATAATATGGAAGACTTCATTTACACCTTTACGTTTTTGACTACATTTTTTTAAATTTAAATGTTGCACATGATTTAAAATTATGCAACAACAATAACCCTCAATAGCAGACAGACATAGAAATGATCTGTTGAGTTTCAAATTAATCAATGGAGTGGGGAATCCAGATAGAGCAACCATTCAGTCTGATACCTCTGGAGGTGAAGAAAACTATATGCATGCCCAGACCTAAACAAATCATAGACTTGTGATTTGTAGCAAGGACATATATTAAATATTAATCAAACGACCTAGATGGTTCTCCATTTCTTTATGGAAGTTCAATATCAAATATCAGTTTCATAACGGTGACATATAATTAGAAAAAAACATGCATACATAAAAAAAAACAAGAGGCTCTCAAGAGCCTGAATCGTTCACCTTAAATTTTTTGCTTAAATCTTCCATGAATGATTATTTTGGGTTTTCAATTGATATAAATGGTTCTTCGATTCCGTCATATCTTCTTCAAAAGCAAAAACAAGAGTGGACACACTGAAATGTCTCGTTTGTCTCGTGTTCATATAATTTAGGATGAAAGTATAAAAAAACATTGTATACCCCAAGCATTACATTATTGCTGTTTACAGTTTATCTACATCTATAATAATATTCATCAAGATAATAACCAAAAACAGCAAAATTTCCTTAAAATTACCAATTCAGGGGCGGCAACCCAACAACGGGTTGTCCGAATCATCTGAAAATTTCAGGGCAGATAGATCTTGACCTGATAAACAATTTTACCCCATGTCAGATTTGCTCTAAATGCTTTGGTTTGTGAGTTATAAGCTAAAAACTGCATTTTACCCCTATGTTCTATTTTTAGCCATGGCGGCCATCTTGGTTGGTTAGCCGGGTCACCGGACAAAATTTTAAACTAGATACCCTTATAATGATTTTGGCCATGTTTGGTTAAATTTGGCCAAGTAGTTTCAGAGGAGAAGATTTTTGTAAAAGATAACTAAGATTTACGGAAAATGGTTAACAATTGACTATAGGTTGCATTTCTGTAAATATTTACAATGCAATTTCCCATAGGAACTCCTTTTACGGCTAAAACTGTACCACTTTTACTATGAAGTTTTGAAAAAAATCTTATCCTAGAATTGAAAGTTCATATGCACCACAATTTTTTTCAAAGGTCAAAATATAGGGCTGTGCGGCATATTTTCAACGTTTATATGCCCTGAACTTCTCAGAGTTTAAACTTACACTAATTTTCTTAACGACCCCTACCTCGAATGAAAGGTTACCACAGATTTCAATGTAAACAATATGCACGTGTTTATTTACTGGTAACATTCCCAAGTTCTGTCTCTGTGATATGGAACACAGAGAGCATAACTGGGAACCAGTATGTAAACAAAATCAATTTTCTATGAATATTCAATAACTCCCCAAAAGAGGCGTGTTTTGAGAAACAGCTGTATTTACAAAGTGCAACCTATAAAGGGCCATTTCGGTCATGTTGACTTATTTGTAAATCTTACTTTGCTGAACATTTTTGCTGTTTACAGTTTATCTCTATCTATAATAATATTCATGATAATTCATGATAATAACCAAAAACAGCAAAATTTCCTTAAAATTACCTGTCAGGGGAAGCAACCTAACAACGGGTTGACTGATTCATCTGAAAATTTCACAACAATTTTTAAACTAGATACCCCAATGATGATTGTTGCCAAGTTTGGTTCAATTTGGCCCAGTAGTTTCAGAGGAGAAGATTTTTGTAAAAGATAACTAAGATTTACGGAAAATGGTTAAAAATTGACTATAAAGGGCCATAACTCCTAAAGGGGTCAACTGACCATTTCGGTCATGTTGACTTATTTGTAAATCTTACTTTGCTGAACATTTTTGCTGTTTACAGTTTATCTCTATCTATAATAATATTCATGATAATAACCAAAAACAGCAAAATTTCCTTAAAATTGCCAATTCAGGGGCAGCAACATAACAACGGGTTGTCTGATTCATCTGAAAATTTCAGGGCAGATAGATCTTGACCTGATAAACAATATAACCCCGTGTCAGATTTGCTCTAAATGCTTTGGTTTTTGAGTTATAAGCTAAAAACTGCATTTTACCCCTATGTTCTATTTTTAGCCATGGAGGCCATGATTTTTGATGAAATGGGAATTAAAACATAAACTTTATTCTAGATACCCTAGGAATCAATCAGATGAAGTTTGGTTTGAATTGGTTCAGTAGTTTCAGAGGAGAAGATCTTTGAAATAGTTTACGACGACAATGACGACAGACGGACGACGGAGGGACGCCAAGTGATGGCAAAAGCTCACATTTCCTTTTGGAAAGGTGAGCTAAAAAGGGAAATATCGAAACATTAAGATTATGAGAAGAAAATTATAGGAAATTTGTTTAAATTCGATCTGTTTGTTTGTTTTTACCCTTTAAAGCATGACAATCTTAAGAATATGAGATGTTCCTCAATATTTAGAGCACATCGCTTGACGTGGGGGCATGGGCATGGAGTCAATGGTATTAGACTACAGATTGCTTGACAGCAATTGTATCCCAAAAATAGATCCCAACCTTCCTTTTGTGGTATTAAACATTGAAGTACAATTTCAGAGACATCAAAATACTTACACACAAGTTATTTATTCTGAAACTAGAAACGTTCTTGTTTTTGACCCCTTTTGTGCCCCTAATTCCTAAGCGGTTGATCAATCCCAACCTTCCTTTCAGTGGTATTGAACCTTCTGAAATTTTTTTATAGAGATCAATTCACTTTTAACCTGATGCTCCACAGGGCGCAGCTTTATACGACCGCAGAGGTAGAACCCTGACAGTTGGGGCAAGTATGGACACAACATTCAAGCTTGATACAGCTCTGAATTTGGATTGTGATTAAATAGTTGACACAGCATAGGTTTCCGACACAGAATGAATGTGGTCTAATGAACTTAAAATTATTTTTTTTTGCTTTTGAGCAATCCACAATGCTATTTAATAATAATCCTCTCAAAAAAAAAATATTCAAAGAAATTTTCTTTTTAAATTTCCGAAATCTGAAATGAGAAAAATTGACACCCCCCAATTTTTTTTTCACCCCCCCCCCCCCCCTTTCCCTTATTCCAAAAATGATCTCAATTCAAATTTCTAATGGAGTCTGCAACAATAACTACCCATTTAAATACATCATAAAATATTAAAATATAAAATGTCATACAGTCATGGTTAAAATTAATATTAATTAATAGTAACTTCTAAAATCAAAGTGATGGAAATCACTCATGGAAAGATTAGAAGAGTAGTTTGAATTATTTCAATTAAGGTATGGTGGGGAAAAATGAACATTTATAAAGCACTATTGCTGAAAATTGCATTTACAGCAGGTCCTTAGAAGGAAACTTGCTTTTCCAGTATGAGGATAAAATGAGCTCAAATTAAATAATATGGGTCTCTTAATTTGCACAATTTTATTTAAACTGCAGTTTATATCTTATCAAAATTATGTTGCCAGTTCTGAACATGTTTCAAAAAAACAAAAAAATGCAAAAATTCTTCTTGTAAATGTTACCAACCAAGTTGAAACAGAGGTTATATGGCATTGAAGATTAAAAGTTTTAGAGTGCCTTTTGATCAATTTTTAAAGTATTTTTCAACACTATTCTGTTACACCTTTCCTCAATTTGTGTATTTCCTTCAATTATATTCTTAATCTGTTTATGTGTTCCAGTCTAGG